>VXBX01003483.1:538524-608871 GCA_013400415.1 Scytalopus superciliaris
GGGGGAGGCACCTGCCGCCGCATCCCGCCGCCGGCCCGGCCTCCTGCCCGCCCCGTATCCCGCCGGGATCCCGGCAGGGAGCGGGGCCGAGTCCCTGCGCCCCCGGGAGCCCCGGGAGCGGCCGCGGAGGGCGCGCCGGTCCCGCAGCCCGCACCGCCCCTTACGCGTCTGCCCCCGCCGCGGGGCTCGGCCCCTCCTCGGCCGCGGGAGAAGGGCAACACGCGTTTCCCCTGCTTTTCCCCCCTTCCCTCAGCCGCAGGGAAGGAGCCGGCGGGGTCTGCGTTCGAGCCCTGTTGCTTCGGAGGTTGCAGATTTTGTTCCCGTTCTGTGCCTCCGGCAGGAGCATCCCAACGAGCTTTATTTCTCTTTTATGTTTATAGTCGATTGTTTAAGGCTTGACCCCTTCACGTCGCACTGATCGATGGATGGAGATTGCACTGATGGAAAAGTCTTTTAGGCAGAGAAGAGACCTTTCAGAAATGAGTTGGGAGTTAAAGTACACAAAGCAGTAGGGAGTGAGGTAAATGCAGAGCGCTGAGTGACCCACTGCTGGCCATGAGGCTTTAGCTGTTGATTCTTTGGCTTTAGTAGGGTGTTATTTCCACTATCCGTCTTCCGAGGTGGGGTTACCCAGGGAATGGCTGAAATAAGGTAGAGTAAGCGTGAGTGGGCCTTGCAGCAGAAGAAATGCAGAGCTAAATAAATACCATGTTGCAAATTTTATTTTATATATTAGCAATTCTTGTTCTCCATGTAATGATATAAAATTGACTGTCCTTTTGAAACAGTTTTATAAATGTCCATTGGCCATCCCTTCAAAATAGATATTCCAGATAAACCCCTTGTTTATCATTAGAAAGCTAGCAAAGTTTTTAACAAGTGAAGTAACATGAAATAGAGGAGTGATTTACATCGGAAGGGTTGGCTGTATACATTACCGGCTTGCAGATAAGCTATGTAAGTAAACAGAAGCGCAGTGCTGGGTTATTGTGCATGACTATGGAGATATCATGGGACTCTTTTGCTAGTTAATAGCATAAGGCTTCGTGGGAACTGTTTGATCTGCAGGACTTTTGCTTGGCAGTAGTTTACTTAAGGTTATTACACTCTGTTTGGAGACTTGTATTTGCTAGCCATTATTGCATTCTTAGCTCCAGGCTTCCCAGAGTTACAGGTTAGTAGGTCAATAAAAATTGCACTGAAATGCTGGAATGGGCACTCTACAGTTTTAAAGGTGGTTGGGGAACAACTAGGCGGTAATCAGAATGGTGAGGATTTTTTTTTTTCCAGTGCATTTTTATGCTGGTCATTGGTGATGAACCAAAAATGCTATTTTTTTTTTTTGGTCATGAATACCACAGATGTTTTTCCATTTCTTTTTAAAAGAGGAAACAAATCATATGACCTAAATACAACATTCCCTTTCAGCATAAAGCAACCAGTGCCCTTGGTTGAATTTACCAGGACTTAGCTCTGTTTTCTAGTGAATGCTGGGATTAATGCCACTGGCATTAGATGGGGCTTGCCAGTAGCAAAAATAAAAATGCCATAGGGTTTCTGCTGTTGTAGATTTACATGTTTCTTTTAAGACTTGAAATCTGCTATGCTGTGCAGAGAAGCAGTACAGAAACGCGCATTATTAGCTTGTTGTTGTGTTGCAAATACGTAATAAAATTTTTGAGTCATCCAGGTTAAAGTGCTCACGGAGCTTGGTGTGACCCGGTGGATTTCAGGTGTGCGGAACAAAGCCCGAGCCTGGCCGTGTGCTGGCCCTGTCTGAAGCCCCGCAAGCCCTGCTTGTGCCCGGAGCGACTGCAGCGTGTGGTGTAATCCCCGTTCCGCCAAATCCCTGCGACCCATGATTGACTGTGTCCGTGGAGCCGTTCCATTCATGGCACAGCGGCCAATTTACGCGGTTAAAGTGAGCCATATGGCGTGTCCCCCCAGCACGGTGGTGTGCTGATCATGAAGGATGAAGTGGATGTTCGATGCGGAACTTTGATGGAAAAATGAAAAATATAAAATCTTCAGGGTGGTTTTGGCATCTCTCTTGTACTTTCCTCTTTTGACTGAACATCCTGAACAGGAACATTTTTATGCTTTTATCTCAGAAATGTTGCATGTGGTACTTTTTGGCTGTTTCAATCTGGTCTCTTTTTTAGAGAGTTTCCTAAGAAAGTTATTCCCACTTCAACTTCTTCCCATCTGCCTTTTTGCTGTTCATTTCAAGTAGCACACACCTATTGACAAGTTTTGCTGGCTGAAGTATTAAGGTATACTTTGTAGTTACTTGGCATTGCCCTCTCTCTTAAGCGAAGAACCTCCCTTTCTGTAATAATTATTTATGGTTAATTTCTCCACTTCTGCACTATGTAGGGTTGGTTACAACTGTTGCAGAGTGTTACTGCTACACCGCTGCTTGACTCTGGCAGATAAATCCCTCCACAGATAAGCCCAGCATCAGCAGCCAGGTGTTGTGCATAAATCCACTTCTTACACTGATTAGTTTTCCATTTAAGACTGATTTTTCAACCAATTAGACACCTGCTTCACCGTAGAGTTACAGCATGGAAATAGGTGGGCTGTGCTGTGTATAAAGTTAAGCAAGTGTGTAGTTGTTCACAGGATTAAAACTTGCAAAGAGGTGATGTACAAAAACCCCCAAAACAACCCAATCCACTTTTGCTTTGCTCAAATTCTCAGGAATTATGGTAGGTAGCTGCTGTTAGTTTGGTTGTTTAGGTGAAATGTAATCACATGGTCTGATGGAACTTGCTTGGGACTGGTATTTAAGAGACAGGAACAGTGTTTCTGCTTTGGGCTGATGTTTCCGTGAAGGTCTGAGGCTTCTTTTTTCACCAAAAACCTGCACCTTGGTGAAGTTGAGGCAGTAATGAAGAGTTGCCACTGCTCAGAAATCAGATGATGAAAAGGCAGTTTTAGTGATGTTTGTGTAAAAACATGAACCAGAAGCCTGGTAGGTTTTTCATTTATTCTTCCATTCTGAAGAAGCTCTGGAGGGGTTATTGCTGCAGTAAAATTCTGTTTCTTGGTTCTAAGTCTTTGATATTTAGATCTCATATACATTGTTGTAATAGAAACTCCTAGGAATGACCCAAGAATTGGTAGTATTGGGATATTAGGTGATGGATACAGTCTCAAGCTGATGTGAGTGGAATTTGAAAATATATACATATAGTTTTAATATATTCAAATGATTTAAACATTAAGGGAAAGATTGGGTGTTCTGCAGCAAGACTTACATATGCAAAATTCTTCTAAAAGTCAAAGACCCTGGAATTATCTATTTCTTTGGGAATTTATTTTTCATCTATACTTATCCCTTGAAATGAAAATGGGAAGGTTTTTTTGTGGTTGTTTTTTTTTTTTTTTCCAAATGAGAGAATCTTTGAAGTATAGAAATTAATGGCTCATGAAGAAGAGTCAAGTACTTCCACCTCTTTTGCTGTGGTGTGTGCACTGGTAGTTAACATCTGAAACATAAATTACTCCTTGGAACAATCATAACGCCAGTAAGATAGTGAAGGAAAAACCAAGATGTGGGGAAAAAAAGTTTGATGTATTACAGAAGCAAACTTCTCAATGCTATTGTGTGCTGTGAAAGAACAAAAAGAAATGTTCTTCTTTTCCCCTCTCTTGCTTCATAGGATTTCTCTTAAATCTGTGCAGTTCCGAGTAATGGAGCCAAACGTTTACCAGTTGCTCTCCATGTACATCTTTGTTCCACCTTCTAATAATTTTCCTTGCATTGCCTGTAAACCCCTTTGAACAGGCTCTTGGCTCCTGGTGGCCTGTGTTATTCTAAACAGACAATGCAGCTGCTCTCTCATTATGTCCACTTGAATCCTTTGGCCTTTTCAGTTCTTCTCTGTGCCAAGGTTTTACCCATGCTCTTGGTCTAAGCCACTACATGAAGCTAAAATCCTTATCCCATGGTATATTTGATGATGATAAAGTTGCTTGTGACTGAGTATACCACATCCTTATTCTGAGTGGTTTTTCTTTCAGAAGATGAGCTGTATGCTATAAGGATTTCAAATTATAATTTCAGGTTTCATTGCCATAAATACAGTAATTTCTGTGGCAATTGACATAGACCTTTACAGAACTTTTCTTCTTTTTCTTTCTCTTTCTCCGTCTTTGAATTAATTGCCTGTGTACCTCTTCTCCATGCCTGCTGTATATCTGGGTTCTGGTGAATGTTCCTACTCTCAGGTATAAAAGCCAGCTGGCAGTTTTTAAAATGATGACCCAAGTGAGTTACTGAAGGGTAGCAGTGTCCTGACTGAGAGCATAGCTGTGTGAAATGTGGTTAGAGGAGAATATAGACCAAACCCAGTGCAATAAATGCATGTTTCTGTTGAGTTTGGGAGAAGCCCAAAGCTACCAGTGGAGCCACACTCACCACGTGGTATGTCTTGGCCTTCTTGACATCTGCAATAAAGTGATTCCTGGTAGTGACTGAAAATGAGGTTGAATTGCAATCATTCCTGTTGATGCTAATGGGAATCTGACATGCCAGCTTTCAAGCATATAAAAATATTTTTTCATGTAAATAGCACATGTGGTAAATAGAAGGGACTGCTGGGAATGCCTCTGCTATCTAAGCTCTAGGTGGGTGTTTGCATTTCATAAAAGTAGGAACAATTTGCTCTAAGTTTTCCTGCAGGACTCTCTCCCATGTAACATTGGCTTTACTAGGACTGCTAGAGCTTATATCTTGTAAAAGTGAGTTAGTGCCCAGTCATTGTTTTCAATGTTACCTAATGTAAATGAATAGTTACAGTGTTGTAGTATGTGACTGTTTTGATTTTTTTGTTTTTTGTTTTTTGTTTTGTTTTTTAATTCCAGTTCTTGTTAAATAAGTATGTTTACATTTGCTTTGGCACTGTAGTAGAGCTTAGCCAAGGACTCTGTAGGGGCACTGGAATTATCAACTAATATGGTACAAATAAAAGAACTTGATTATTTGCTTGTGGGCCCAGGACCACATCTCCACTTTTTCTTCCAGTTTACCCAAGAGGTTGCACCAGCTGCTGGCCCTGGGCATGCACCAAGAAGTCAGCTGCTGGGGAGCTTGCATCTACCTTATATCTGTTCTGGTGTTTGTCCTGGAACACAACTGCAAAATCAGAAATGGTGTGCTCAGAACCTTAAATGTTGGCCCAAGACAAGTTTTCACCAAAAATGTGCCCTGGTTCTGGTATTTTGATAGGAAAGATGTGGGTAAAAAAAGGCAAGGATGAGTGGCAGTGTAGCTTGTGATCAGTATTTCCAGAGAATGAAATAAGACCAAGGATGACTGTTGTTTTTAAGTCAGGAAAGACTGTAATAAACCTGTATGGCAAGGAACTGGAACCAGGGGCAGCAGAACTCTTAAGGAAGAGTAAGATGAGCAGGTGAGAGGAGGGACTGGGAGATCAGCATGATCTTGGTTGGTAAGGAGGTAGAAAATTACCTTCTTGAGTTTTTGTTTACTTCCTCTTGGGAAAAAAGCAGTGAAGTGTTCAGGAAGAGATCTGCCGGTTTGCAGGAATTAAAAGCTAATGCTCTAACTTATTGGTGTAGTGTGCACCATTAAAGCAAATGGTGGCAGTGGTCTCTGCTGGATTTATTTCACAGAGCAATAAACATGCTTTATTATTTATTGTGCATTTTGTTGTCTGATTTTAGGTTTTGTGCTAAGGTAGCAGTTGGGTAGGTTGGGATGTATCAATATGTGAGTTTATCTTTCCCTTGTCATGTAAAGGCTTTTCTAAGAAAGATATTTTTAGCAATACTTGGATAAATATTATTAGAGTCTGGATTAATCTCCTTAACATCTTCACTTGGCAGTGTGTAGCTGTGATACTCTTAAGGGAGGTAGGCAAGACAAGGTTTTCAGTCATGGATGTCTCTTATGAGATTACCACAGGAAAAGAAGTCAGGCTTTTGGCACATAAGCCCTATTGTCCGTCCTTTCAGTTCTGTTAATCTCCTCTTTTCTTTTATGATGGCAGCATGGACCACATATTTTTGATGCAGATCCAAGTTTGTTGAAACAGAACCTGCTTTGTTTAGTAGTAGCTGGATCAAACCTCATTGTGAGGCATGTAATAAATGATTCTGGTGTGTTTTGCTGCAATCTTGTGCTGATATAGCTATGTAAAGGTAACAGGTGAATTAATGAGAGCTGTTGTTAGATCTGGAATAGAACCCGCAGTTCCAGTCAGGCATGAATTTATTGATGGTGCTGCGTGGATCTAAGCATGGCATGGCCTTCTTCCCTCCCATTCCCCCCAATCAATAGTTCAGATGCAGAGCTCCTACATGACAGAATGAAATCACAGCCCTACAGCAACAGAGAATTTCTCTGTCTGCAGATAACTTGCCCCTTTTTGGTTTTTGTGTTGTTGTTTTGTTTTTTTTTTTTTTACAGTGCTATTATAATTATCCCATCAGTGAGGTCTGGATAGGATATTTGAAAGCTCCTTTCCCATATGGTGAGGCACTCAGTCAACCAGTAAAACAATTTGGATTAAGACTGCATTGAAGGTCTTAATTTATTTCTTTGACTGTGTAACGTGCAATGCAAATAAATATTTGAGAGACTGCATCCACTGCTTCATAGAGAAAGCTGCTCAACACTGTGCTAATTTATTAAAAACAAGAAACAGACATGAATTGCTAGGTCTTCAGTAAATACAGTTCAAACATCCTTCCTCTATAAGGGAAAGAAGTTTTCATCTGTGGAAAATCATACAGCACTTGAAGGATTGGTGAAGGTCGTGACTGAGATTACAGAGAGACAGGCCATTTGATCATTAGTTGTGAGCAAGAGAAAATGCAGCAGAGAACATGGTCTTGACCTACTTGATATTTATAATAATTCATATTGGTTTAATAGCCTGGAGATCACATGCTTTGCTTCAATTTGAAATGAGTTGGCCAGCGCAGTAGTTGGGTTAGAGAGATGTGTCTTCAGCGAGCAAAATGGGGCTACACCAGCACAGCCTGCTGCAAATCCAGCCTGCCTGTCTCAGCTCTTCCAAGCAGATCCTCTTGAGGTAAGGAGGATGTGGAACATAGTTTCTCAGTGGAATAGCAGGGCAGAGAGCTAGACAGCCATGGATAAAGGTGTTTATAATCTGTGAGCTAAATTAAATTTTAAAGTTGCTTAAATAGTCTGTATTTAAGGCAGATGCTTGTTTTTTTAGTTATCTTCTGCCAATAGGCATAGACTTTTTCCAATGAGACCATAACTGATTTGTGGATGCTCAGAGGTTACCAGGATAATAGGCTACGCCCAGTGCCTGAAACACACTTATGTTTGTTTTTTTAGGGCATGTCAGAGTATCAGTGTTTCAAGCTTAATCCTTCAAGAGGCTGCATTTGATGAGCCCCCAGTACTCACACCCACTCACACCCAGCCCATGTCATGTGGCACTGGGGAAAATTTGGCTCTTAATTGAACATAAATCTGGTCTGTATAGTTCTGTCCTGCCTGGGTAATCCATTTAAATAAAAATTGCTGGTACAACAGAAAGAGTTTTCCAGAAAAACTGCAGAAAGGTATCAGAGTATCACAGAGTCACAAAATTGGATGGTTCAGTGAAATGCCAACCTCTGTAATGATGGAAATGTGTATGTACTTGAGGTATATGTATACACCAGTTTCCTTACTTATAGGTAGATTTCTTATTGTTTGAAATCTTTCACTACTTTTTGAATACCATTCTAAATGGAAGACAGGTTTCTTCAAAAGTTGGGGTGTCATCAGTGACCTGTGGTTGCTGTTCTACAGAACTTCTGTGGCTGGCAGTGAAAGTTGCAATAGTCAACCTCTGGCTCCTTTGTGTCTTACCTTTTCAGAGAAAAATCCTTCATAATCTCTCAGCATTCATAAAAAATGATGATTTTGTCAGACTGTATTAGAAATCACAGCTTTTGTTCAGACTAGCTATATGGGATAAAACCCTTCCCAAAGGATAAGTTTCAGTTAGTGAAATGTGACAGTTAAATAAGATTAGAGATTTCCTCTTTGGCTGCAAGTATTTGCCTGAGTATTTCTATCATAATAAGTAATGAAATATTTTCTATTTAAATTTGGATTATTTACATTGATGTTTTAGATAGCTGTCTATTTTTACATGTTTTATATGTTCTTTTTAACAGGTAATCATAGTAATTGTCAATATGAGCACATTGATAAGGCTCTGTATTATCCAGGGCTGTAATAGTGTTATAATGTCATACCACCTTTGCTCCCAACAAAATCAATGAATGTGTTGCTGTAGCTGATGTGCAGCAACGTCACAGAGGTTGATAATTAAGACTGGTGCCACTGCCTAACCCAGTAAAAGTAGCATTTTGATTTTTTGTGTGTTGTACCGGGATGGCAGCCAGTTGGCCTCTGAAGATAGTTTCCATAGCTACTGTCCTACAGAGAAAGAAAATGCTGCCACAGCATTTTTCCTTTGGACCTTTATAGTTTTTATGCAAGCTGTCAAGACAATTAATTTTCATCAGATCTATTGGTTATTAGCTGTTGAAAGCAGGGGGGCGTGGGTGGGTACCTATGATGAAAAAGAGCATTAAACTAAGTAAAACATCAAGAGATTTCTTTATATACACAATATGAATGCATTTCAGATTTACAAAAATCCATTACTGCAGCATCTGATATGCTAGAATGCAATCTGTGCTCAAATGACAAGGGCCTGAGACTGCTCAACTTTATTTCTGGAAATAAGCAAAGCTGACACTGACTTTGGCAGTTGCTTCTTGTGGATGTTGTGATCCAGATTTTTAATTCCTTTTAAAAATAAAATGGAAAAAAAAAATAAAATCCTTACCTGCCAGGAAAGCTCTCAAACTTTCACCAGTTTAAAATAAAGACAATTTGTTGTGTCTGTTGTGTATAGAAGAGCATAAAAAGGGCAGTAAATGCTACAGCATTACACCGTGTAACAACCAACATTGAGTATGGGATTATTTCTTGCAGTTAGCATGGTAACATCGTCATTTTGCTCTGCAGCGAGGCCCAAGGCACCTTGTTTTGAAGTTGGGGCTGGTTCTGGGAGTCATTATCATGTGGTTCTATTACCAGCTCAAACTACACGTTTGCTGTAGATTGCTGAGGCAGAAATAAGTATTTGAGTACTCAGATCATAATATTTGAGCAATTTATGAGGAATTATGACACCTTTTCTCATTTTCTATGAAATAATGGAAGGGACTGTTAACTCTCTGTAGGTATGGATCCAGCTGATGTTACAATGCTGTAGCCTCTTCAGAGAGTTTGGTGTTGGTTCTCACTCCCCAGGTTTTTCCTCTTCTATGATGTCCAGGAATAGCACACAGATGTTCCAGAATGACCATAATCGTTGACTTCAGGGTCAAACCAAGTTTGCTTGGGAGAACCATCACCAAACACATGTATTAGAATTGGTGAGAACTTGTTGGCTTCAGCAATGTAAAAATATTAGTGAAAACCAGCGTACTTAGGGAAAATACAGATAGAGGGCCTGTGGAGGGAGTTAATACAGGCATAGAGAGGATGGATGTTGGGGGTACAGTTAAATAGGTGGATGCCTGGCTCTGTCCTTCAGTGTGGCTGTTTGGTGTTGGCCAGGGAGCTCCGGGGAAAATCCCCTGACCATTGAGGAAGGAGCAGATTTATGACCTAAATGAAAAAGCCCAGCCGGAGTGACGGTGTTTGGAGGTCTCTGCCGAAGAGGAGACAAATTGACTAAAAGCCTGAAGAGTCAGAGGGACATTTTGCCTCGTGGCTGTGCCAGATTGGTGTTCCCCATCCTCTGCAGGATAACTGGGTGGTGCTGGGCTGGCCAGCTGGGCGCTGGCAGGGGCGGTGCTGCGCTCTGGCTGCGGGGATCGCAGCCTGGTGGGAGGCGGAGGGCGATAATTAAAAGCCCATCTGGGGGATTGCAGCCGGGAGCGCGGGAATGTCCCGCAGGTCCTGCCGAGCTGCTGGGCCTTCCAGCAGGTGCCGGAGTCATCCTGCTGGCCCGGGGAGTGGGGCTGAGCCCGGCTGCTTCTGGCCTGCCAAGGGCTGGTGAGCCCCAGCCTAAAGTAATTTCTAAACCCGGCTGATCTCCAGCTCCAGCTATCCCGCTCCTATGTTGTCCTGCTCTTAAAAATCCAGGCTGGGTGTTTGTCTGGGCTAATTCAGCTGATTAAAGACATGTCATTGGAAATGGGCTGACTGAAACCAGCCATCTGGCTGCCTGTTTAAAGTGTTAAATTACTGCTTGGGATGATGGACATAGTTTTCTAGGGTTTTAAATACTTTCTTCGTTAATACTTTTGACACCAGCAGGTACTTGTGTGCGTTTACTTAGAAATATTTTCCTTATAAAAGCAAAGTTGATTGATATTGTTGCAGGGAATGCTCCAAAAGATAATGCTGTTTTTAAAGAAAGTGTATTTTTGGGAAACCTTGTAGATCATCATCTGTGTAGAGGGGAAAATGAAAATTATTCTGTATCTATCTAGAAAATAAATTGTTTTCTCTATCTGTCAGTTGCAATTCTGAGAAATTGGAAGCTCAGGATTTTCAAACAAAGTTGTAGTTTTATAGGTGCATACAGAAGCCCTGTTTATAAATAGGTACAGTTTTTCATGATGTTTTCACAGGACAGCGCTGGGGTTGATGGACCTCATGTACCTTGAGAGTTTATCTTTTCCTACATCTGAGATAGTGAGAAAAGCAAGACTGTGCTAACTAAAATAATGTGGAACTTAGCAAGTAGCTGTATTATCATTTAACCCACTGGGATGTTGTGTTGTTGCCAAGTGAGTTGGTTGCAGACAGAGGTCTGTGGAAGTGCTCCTGGTGCAAGGCCTTGCCTTTGTGGCCAGAGCCAGCAGGAGGGCAAAGCAAGACCTCTGCATCTTGGTCAAACCTCCTCACTGACAGTGTTTAATGAAGGGCTGAAATTAGATAATAACAGCTTTCATTGTCATCTATAGGCAGTAATGAGCGGGTAGTGGTTTTATCTATGCAGTCTAAAAACATATGGGTTTTTTCTGCTTCACTAAAAAAATCCTTAACATGTCTTCTAGATAACTTCCAAATGGCAGATGAAACTAATTAAGACAATATCTTGTTAAGAAAAATATGTCAACATGGAAGTATCTTAGCGTATCAAAATCTGCTGGTTCTTGCAGGAGGATGAAAAAGGAGAAGCTGTTCTGTTCTGTTTTGGAGACTTTTGGGGACGAAAGTGAACACAAACATCTCTTAGGTATTGATCCCCTGAGTTCAGGGGAGCTCTGAACACCTGTGTAGCAACTTAGACCAATAGTAATATATATTCAGTATATACAAGTACTTCCAGCTCTTTATGCACTCTTGTAAAACCTTGTTAAGACCCGCAGTTACAATTTGGCTAATGAACCCTGGGCATTGAGGAGATTGCTTCTGTTGGCTCTCTCTAAGAGAATTGCCGATTATTGGTGGTGGATGTTAAAGTAGTTGCTTGTTGCAGCCCTGTTCTGATGCTTTGAAATTAAGGTAGATGTGTACCCTAGGTGTGAACAGAAAAAATTCAAGGTGCCCATGTATGCACTTTCTGTCAAATGTTTTGATCTTACATATACTAAAGGCATGGCCATGTAATGAAGCAGGAGATTTACCTGCAAAGTATATCACCAATTTTATATATGGTTGTTTTAATTCCTACTCTATTAACCTGGGTACTTACAGTGTGGTTCTAGTTTTATGATCTCTAATATCAAAGTAACTTAAAATCAAGATTACACTCACTTAATTGGAAAATGCCTTTTATTGGATTTATTTTCTTGTTATAGCTTTTGACTGGGGAATTAAATTTTGAAATAATCAATACCTTGATTTGGAACAGACCTTTTCCTGCTTCTGTAAATGAGGTAATACTTGTGGTGATGCTATGTGAGCACGGTGTGATTTTAATTTTGCTTCCTACTGTGGGTGATGTGGCTGACTGTGGTGATGACTGTAAGTCATTTCAGAGCACAGTTCATTACCCAGATACAATACTGGAATCTTTCTGCTGTGGAAAATGGCAAGCTTTATTCAGACGTCAAATTGGTTTCAAAACATGCCATTTGTTGTGGAAACTGGGGAAACGTAAATTTGCCTAATTGTCTGGTTGACATTTGAACTGCTGAAAATCATTCCATTTTACTACTTCCGACAGTTAGTATTTAAAATATTTCCTAATATACATTTAATACTTTTGGAAATGGCTGAACATTAACCCGTCTTAATCCTTATTCACCCATATCTTTTAAATTACTTGTTTTGTTTGCTGAAATTGAACTTCCATTGAATTTGATGCCATTTGAGCTTTGAGAAGCTGGCCTCATTCACAGAGCAAATCTGGCTCATGTCTTCGGGGAAAATAATTTAAAATTCCCGAAGAGGTTTGGGTTTTTTTTAATATGTTTGTTTCCCTGATTCAGATTTTAAACAGAAAGCTTTTTTTGTTTTGTTTTGTTTTTCCTATTGTATTTACTTGTAAAACGATGGCAGTACCATTCTCATAATAGTCACATCAGAAATAATTGGGAAAGTTGTCAGTTCTGGCCCAACTTTGTTGAGCTGTACTATCTGACAGGATAGACAGTACCCAAGTTTCACCTGCTAATGTTTTTTCATTTAATATTCAGAGGGCAGGTTTTAAAGATGTTGTACTGAAGCAAGCTCAGGGCGCCACATGTTGAGTTTTTTAATCAAGCTCAGTAAAACGACTTAAGCAACACAAGTGGATGTTGTGCCTGTTGCTATTCAGTCTTCTCTGTTTCATTCCTAGACAGCCACTGCAGTTGTGAGTTGACTATATGTGAATTTAAACAGCTTCATAAATATAAAAATACTGCCATTGCTCCGCTGATATGTCCGGATTTCATTTTCAGTGTTGTTAAGTGTTACATTGGTGTATTATGCGGTAAAACTGTCATTGATAACTTAGTTTCTCCATCTCTACTTGAAGGTGTTGGAAAGCATTTTGCATATATTACCGTATGGTGCTTCCATTATTTAAAGTGACAGCTCTAATTTCTGTATTGGAATAAGCCTGGGTGCAGTGGCAGCTGCCGTGTGTGCAGTCCAAGCACTGCTCTTTGAGCAGCGCTCTCTGTCTGGGCTGAGCTCCCTGTAGGTCTGTGTCCTTTCAAAAGCAAAGCTTTTCTTCTCCTCTTCTGGGTCTACTGAGACAGCAAAACTTGAGTCTGAGGTTTCAGCTAATCATCTAATTTGTCAAAACACATAATCAGCCAGAGGCCACTGCCTTTGACTTTATCTAGTCTTCTTTTATAGACAGGATGATAGAAAAAACAATTATATCATTAGCATGGAACTGATTTTATTGCTGTAAGGCTGCATGAATATGAATTCATGTGTTGGGTTACTGAAGGGCACTTGAAAGTGATTTTCAGCATGCTGCTTGTTTTCTTTCTGGCATAGTGAGACGTGGTGTAGAAAACATCATTTTGTTTAAGGCATACTGAAACATGTTCCCTAGCCTGGGGGAGGACGGGGGGAAGTCCAGCAGTTTGTAACTTTTTCTAAGGAAGTGTCTTACAGCATGACTTTAAATTAAAAAAAAAAAAAAAAAAAGAAACTTTTTAAAAGGGTTTTTTTGTTTTGTTTTTTTTTTTTCTTCACAAAACTAGTAGGTGATGGAAGTCCACAGAAATTTATAGGAAAGTCTGAATTACTATCTCTCTCCAAATCTTTTCATTCAATAAATAGGATCACATTCGTGAAACTGAAAACTAGCTGGCAATTAGTGCCTTTTGGTGCATCTTGAATATGTTTTATGTAGACATTTAAGAAATGCTCTCAGAAAATAATTATTTCATTTATTTTGTCTGTCACTTCCTGAGAGTCCTATTGGAAGGCACGTCCAGGGGCTGTACCTACCCAAAGCACGTACCACAGGTGATATGCTTGTGCCAGTGGCTCTTTGCAGGTGACCCAAGAACCAACTGTTGCACATCATTAAATGACCTGTTGCTTTTAAAATACAAATAATGAGGATAATTTTTCAAAATATGGTCTTGACAGGGTTGATCTCAAAATCCCTTTAACTGTGAAACTGTTTTTTATTTTCAGAGTTATGAAAAATGTATAGATACCTGAAATTATTTTAGTAATTGGTTTATTCTTTTTTTCACTACTACAGTCTACATTCAAATCACTGAATAGATGCACTAATGCTTTTAATCACAGAGACCATGAATATAGACAGGTAAAACTGAAGGCTGATTTCACAGCAAATGTGGAAGCTATGTGGTTTATGTGGATGCTTTTCCTTGTATAGAGATCATCTTTATGTGTGTGTGTGTATGTGTGTGTGTATATATATATTTATATGATAGACTGGTTTGGCATATACTTGGACTGATCCTGAGGAGTTCCTGAGTACAAAGTGCTCTGTGTTACTGCTCTGTAATCCCAGTGCCCAATTCCCAGTCTATAGATGTGCAGGTAACACTCATGGAAATTGGACCTGCTGTTCTGCTGTACCCAAAGGTGTAATCTCACTGTTCAGTCTGTTTGATTTTCCATAAAAAGATGTGAGAAGAAATTCTCTAATCTCTCAGGTGAGTTGACAGAGGATAGCAATGATGGGTTGCAATGCAAAGTGCTGCTCCAGGGGCCTGATCTGAGTTTCAGCTGCTGAAACAGAAAGAGTTCCCAGCAGAAATGTGTCCACTTGACTGAGCAATATTTCTGGGTCTTACTAGAAGAATATTCTTATTCTTGAGGGTGCAAAAGGAAATTACAAGAAACGACAAAAAGAAAACAATTTAAGCAGTGAAGAAAAGGGCTCTTTCTGAACAACTTTGATCCTCTTCTGTATTTTCTCTGTGAATGGAAGGTCATTGTAGGTTTGTTGGTGATTTGTACCAGAATGCGTAAGTATTGAACAATTGTGTAAAGAAGGAAAAAAGTCAAGAGAGAATACTACAGTGAACAAAGCACAATAAAATCACTTTGACCTTGTTCCTTATCCACATGATTTTTTTCAAGGTATTTCAGTGTTCAATTAAAACAGGACACGAGTGACATCCGGAAGGTTACAGAGTTTGCAATAAATATAGCTCAGAGGGAGAAAAGGCATAGTAAGTGCAGCCTGTTAAGAAAACTAAAAGTCCTCATGCTGTGGGCTTTATGGATGGATAGAAACACATCACACACTGTAACACCCCCCAAAAAATGTGATTACAAAGAATACTAGGATGTGTGATGATCTGGGCTCAAAGGAGTGGAAAACAGAGATAAGAAGGCAGCCAGTAATGAAGCAAAATCAGACATCTTTTTTGAGTTGTAGGAGGAAAAGCGAAAGGTTGTGTAGAGAGCAGGGAGAAAAACCTTTCTAAACATTCTCACAAACAAATGAGAACTGGATGTATCTCTGGGGCAGAACAGAAGGAAAGCTAGTTATGAAGAAAGCAGGGGGATCTAGGAATTTGGTTGAGCTTGGTATCCAAATCTTGTTGGGCTTAGTGTTCAAAACAATGGTTTTGGATTTTGTGCCTTACACCACATCTTCCTTCAGTAGTGTGGTTTGTCCCCCTTTTCTTTTTTCTTTTTTTTTCTTTTTTCTTTTTTTTGTGAAAAAATACATTTCTGACTTCTTATTTCATTAGTAATACAAGAAGTATCTTAGTAGTGTGTTTCTGGGATCTCTGGTTTACAGACTCAGTTGCTTATAGCCTTCATCACTCTTTTGGAAATTCCTTGAGTTTCTAAAGAAATTTACTAACAGGATGTGGAATCAGAACTTTGCATGAATGTTATCCATGGAATTTAAAAGTAATTAGAATTAGGACTAAGCAAAGACCTTCTGATACTGGTAAAAGGTTTGTGTGGAAGGAATAGATGCTGTGAGAAGTAATAGCAGTCAAATGCCATTTCTTGCTGTTAGTTTATGTCTGAGTAATTTTGGTTATGAAAAAATATTTCCATGATTTTCAGCTTTACATAGAACAAGGGTTCTGACTTCATTTTCCTAGAGGACAACCATACAAATTTCAGCTAACACCCTCTCAGACAGCCTCAGGGGATAAGACTGAAGGAGTGAGAATTCTTTGGTGCTTTGATGCACTGGTTGGGAAAGTTACACTCCTGTTAAGTGTGATGCATTTTATGTTAATAAACAAAGATCATTAACTGAAGACTGAAGTGCTGCCAATCCTGAATCTTTCATGAGCAATAAATTCTCATTAAAAACCCCTTAGGGAAATGCATGTCCTTTCAAAAGAATTTCCACAGCACATCATCTCCATGTGACAAATCTCCAGAGAAAAAAATATATATGAGCAACCAGTGATTGGGGAAATTTGTTAGCTCAACTTCCAAGGCCTTTGCAAAAAGAAAACCTTGGTTGCTTGTTTCTTCCTTTGTTTTTAATTTTTCAAGGTCGTCTTTAAGTCCAGGCTCAGTGAAAATAATAATTCCCTTTTGCTAGAAATGGCTGAAGGGGTTTGGGATTCACAGCTAGTTCTGTTTGGTTCACACACCAGAGAATTTGTCATGTATGAGGAGATATCTTCTGGATTGCAAATATTTACTTAGGAAAAAACCCCACCAAACTAACACAAGTAAACAACTCAATAAAAATAGTATAAATCTGTATCTGTGTGTAAGGTTTGATATTGCAAACCATCCAGAAACCCCAACCAGAAACACAGTAACTGAGACTCCATCTAGTCTGGAGAACAGCTTGACCCAGAGTTAAAATGAACAGCAAACAGCAAGGGAGAATTTACACACTCACAAGCTGGAAGACACTGCTAAGAGCAATTGCACTGAGGAGAAACAGCTAGGCTTGCCCTAATGATGATGCCCAACCCCGAGCTGTTGGCTGGTTTGAAATCCAGACTGTAGGAAAACTGCTGAATTGACACCCCGAGGGCAAGGAGGGTGTGACAAGTACCCTTACACAGAGTGTATCTCGTCCTTGCTCTCTCTTCTTTCTTGAACGTGCATTTAAAAAGATAATCTTTTGATACCTATATAGGCAGAGTGTTTGTATTCAACCTCTCTGCTGTTGTTTTCAGTGTTGCTGAGTCACATAAATAAAACTCTGACTTGTTTGGAAGCAGCATCTGCTTTAGGAATATCTTGTGTTGGTGACTGATGTGCTGCCAGGCCTGTGTCAGCTCTGCTGAACAGCCGAATGTCACCAACTTTGATGCTTCAAGCAATGAGAGCCAGGTGTATTAGGGGATTAGGACCAAAAAAAAGGCATTTTTTGGGCATGTGAAATGAAGAGTGGCAGTGGTGTGTGTTGGAAATAAGAGGGGTTAGAAGGTGGTGACTTAAACTGTTGCGTGTTCTCCATGGGCCAAACTTTCACGTGCCAGTGACCCTGTGCCTCTTTCTTTACCCACTTTGAACTCAGCAGCCCTGACAAGCTAAACTGAAAGGTTTTTAGCAATCTGTTTTACTGTCTTATCATCCCATTTAAAGAAGTGGAGCTCCTGGGCCTTAGACTACTATGGAAGCATCAGGTGAATTAGTAGCGTACCAGAGGGGAGGGTGGTAGTGTGAAATTTGCTTTCCACGCTGACCCGTGCTGGAGAAGGTCATAAGAGTGATGTGGTTGCTCTGAGGATGCTGTCAGAAAGCAGATAAACACTGCAATTAAGTGTTTTAATTAGAAAAGTGCGAACTGTGGGCCTTTTTCTGTGAAAGGATTCTCAGAAAGAAATTTGGTGCCATTTTGGGGTACTTTAAGGCTTTGATTAAACATGCCTTCATTAGTGTAAGATACTCTTTAAAAGTAGTACCTGAAGAAAAAAAAAAAAGCAGACAGTAATTCTTGTAGTAAAGGATGGGGATCTATATGCAACAGCTGCCTATATTAAAATGTAAAGTTTCTTTTGCTGAATTAATATTCCAAGCTGCTCTCTGTTAGTCCTTTTCTTCTTTTTCCTTTTTTCCTGTTTGAACACTGAGGTTTTCCATGATGATAAGTCTTTGAGAACTTGGCAGCTTGCCTAATTGTACAAATTCCCACTGTATGCTCCTTGGATTGCAACTTATTCGCAGAAATAATACAGCATTAAATACAAATATTACTGCTAATATAACATTAAAATTGAGAAATTAGTCACTTATGTCAAGAAATTCCAAACTACAACAATGTGAGTTTGTCAAGTTGCTTTTGCTCGCTATTTTACAGTGTGGATTTCAGAAGAGAGACAATAAGGGTTGTGGTTAATGTACCACTTTTAATAATAACAAATTCTGTGGGATGGATCCAGTGCTCATTTATTTGCAGCTGTGGGTTTTAGTAGTTTAGTTGGGATATATTGAATCAAAAGGTTTAAACAGGCCCTGCTAAAACCTTAATTTTTCTTTCCTGTAAATACAAGGTAAATACATAATAATACATTCCTGTAAATACATAGTGTGTGGGCTGTTTAATTTATAATGTGAAAACCTGTGCCTTAGATGTATTTTGGAGTTCAATATTCTGGTGCTGTTTACTTGGTGTTTCTTAGCACTTAGATTTTGATGTTTCATAATTGAGGTTGCAGTTTGATAGCCAGGTGTAACTCCTTCGCCTGCTGCAGATGACTGGTTTGTGTTTGGGCTGTTTTTGAAAATAAATCTGTAAGTATCTGCCACAGACTTTAAAGTCTGCAGACTTTGAGGATGATTAGGAATATGTGTGGGGAGCTTTCCTCCATTTTTGTCTTCCATTAAAAAAATTCAGCTCTTTTTCCCCTGCCAATTTTCTTCTTCCACCTGGAATCTCAGCCCAAAAGAAAGACTTCAGAGGAATATATCTGAAAAAATTGCAGCTGAGTGCATTATCTCATGAATAATGGTCATAAGTGAGATGTTCCAGGAGATTTGTGAAATGATTGCTTGCTATAATTCATAATTATCTCAATGATTTGGCATTGTATGATACAGACATTAGTCTTTTCTCTTACAACTAAATGTGTACGTCATGGGGAAACAATCACCTTTTTTGTCTGTTTTTTTCTTAGTCAAGAAACTGTGCTGATTGTGATGGTTGATATCATCTCCAGGTCTTGTTTGGTGGCTCTGCTTATTGTCATTCTAATTATTTAGCAGTTACTAATGAAAACTATTTAAAGGTTTCTATTTATAAAGCTTTTGCTCTTCACTTGCTGGCTTTTCTATATCACCAAAGTTATAAACCATCTCGAAGCTCAAGAGAAAAAAGGCCAACATTTGAAACTTTGAGTGTAGATCTCTGTATCTGTGTCTGTTGGCCTAAATATGTACAAACTTTGAGAGGTGGGCAGTCAGCACTAATAATGGAAGAAGGCACTCCAATGTGAATAGATATATTTGAAATGTCTGAAGCACCAGTGAAACATTAAGGTGAGAGCCTTGCATTTATAAGTTCAGTGCTGAAAACAGTAAGTGTCAATAAAGTAATACAGATTGCCAGTGTGAGAGAGGATGCTGCTGTTGCAATGCATTGCCATCCATCCCCATGCACGTGCTCAGGAGAGGAGAATCACCTGGGCAGGTGCCCAGCTGGCCTCGACTGCTGTGCCTGTGCTGGGAGGGGAATTTCTCACAGGAACAATTTGGTGATGATCTGCCATGGACTCCTGATAACCTTTCCTTTCTAATTTCCTTGCCATGGTTCTGCCTCTCAGCCAAAGATGATGGGTTTGCTTTTATAATGAAGGCTCTGCCCTCAAGATGTTTCTCTCTTTGCCTTCTTCTTTCCAAACTGTTACCCTGTGATTTCTTCCATGATATTTCTTTTTGTGTCTTGTTAGGATGCTTCTGGGAAGTAACTGGGTGGTAGTCTTTAAACTTCTTCTTCAGATTAATATACATTAAAATGCACTGGATATTAATGAGGAGCCCATGGGGATTGCTGATACCTATTTTAGATTATGGTTACAATTTTAACTTTTTTACCTTGCTGTTACTGACACCCAAAGAAAATACAGTTTAAATAACTTACTACTTGGTTTTTCCTTATGTGGATTTGGCAGAATCATATCTTATAGAAGAGAAGTTTAATGTAAATTGTATTTTCTGTATGCTTATCTTTTATTACAAATAAATTAGCAGTAAATAGGAGCCTGTGCCTTGCTGGTAGCTCATCCTATTTTTTCTGCTTCTGCCTGACAGCATTAGTACTTTTGCTATTATAACTCCAGTCTTTGCAATTACTGTAAAAATAATTAAATAAAGCTCGCGCTTCGCTCAGCTTTAAATTTGCAATGAATATTTTCTTTGCAGGATGACTGTTTTATTGCCAGATGTAGTTAAACCATCACACCTCTAAAAGGCCAGTTTCCCGGTGCACACGAGGCTGACATTTGTAAGGCACCGACTGTGTGGCCGTGGGTCGGGGGGCGGCCGCGGCATCGCTGCCCGCCGCGATCGCAATAGGAGCTGAAAGAGGCGCATTAGTTCAGTGCAGCCATTCCACCCTGGGCTCTTCCCTTGTCACATCTCATAGACTCGATGAGGTCAAGCCTGGTCAGCGATCGGATGGGAAACCCTCGCTGGAAACTCCTTCAACCAAGAGCTGAAGGAAGCCGGGCTTGTGTCTCCCTGCACAAACTAGCGCCCTGCCCCTAGGTCACTTGTTAGCACCATGCCATGTGTAATCCGTGTTTAATGGGGTTTAGTTGTGGTTTTTTCTGGTTCATTTGAAAAACAATGCTGTGGCTACAAGTAATGATAGAGGGGGAAGAAAGTTAAGGAAGAAATAATTTTGGTAGGTAATAAACAGGGGGTAGTTCCAATGCACAGTGGTTTGGGAGGCCTTGCAAATTCATGTTCTAAGTCTCTGTCGTTTTTCTGTTTGCTTTTTCTCTGTGAGAACAAAGTATTTATTCACTTTCTGAATCTCACAGCAATAGTGTAGAGCGGAAACTTGGTTGGAATTTCTCTGCTCCAAAATAGCATGGAAGGACTTGCTGCCATGTAACTTGGTCACTCTGCTTGACCGCAGTTACCAACAATAAAACAAATATTCAATGTATTTTCAAACTTGACTTTGTCAGTGGGTCATGTGGTGATTTTCTGGCTTTGCAAATAGAGGAGGTTATGAAATTACAAGAAAAGCTAGGCTTCACTTGGTGGTGCAGAACTGACCACCACTAAATGAAGTTGGTTTGGAGTGAAAGTTCCCAAGACAGAATAAAACATGAAGAAAAGGCCTTCCCATTCATTAAAAACCAGGTGAGTAGAGAAATGAGGAACTTGGGAGCTGTCATACCTGTTAAGTTTTGCCCATATTTATTCCTTGCATAGAGAGGTAATAATTTATCTGGGAAAAAGCAAATAGGCAAAGTTGGAAATCTTAGGTGTTGATGTTGAAAATGCAAGACCTGTCAATGCATGCTGGCAGGTCATGGGGCTGCCGTGTGTGAGCAGGACAGGAGAGGAAAGGACAGTGTCAGGGTGGGATAGATCCCTTCTCTTCCCAGTGGATTGTGGAGCTTAAGGTTTGCTGAAGCATTAACTTTTGGATGATGTTTCTAAGACGTTTTCTATTCTTTTGTGTCTTGACTGTGTTCTTCATTAAGGATAAAGTTATTTTTCTTAATTAAAAAGGTGAAATTATTATTTTTGTATATGGCTGAGGAAAGTGGATATAATTCAGCACATTTTAACTATATCCAGAGACTGTTTTAAGTAATACCTTAGTTAGTTGGAGAAGCAAAACCCTGTACGTGTGACCTTCTGAATCTGAGGTTTCAAAATAAAAAATGAAAATCAAAATTTGGGAAGCTGAAGTTCATTCCTAGAGCTTTTGGGTTTGTTGTGTCCATGTAAAGTAACAATACAAAGAAGAGTAACTAAGAAAAATTAAGCCTTTCATGTATCCAGGGTAGCTTTTATTGGGGTGATCTGAGGGTATCTGTTACCATATCAAGAACTGTAGCAGCATTTGTTCACAATTAGAGGACAGGTAGGGGCTTGTGATTGCATTTACTCCTTGCCTTTGTCCTCATGGGCTGGGAGAAGCTCAAGCAGCAGTTTTGTAGTGAAGCTCTGAGCTGTTTGTGTTGCTATCGCTGTCATATGGTACAGGGTGTTATTGTCTGGTAGTTGAATGAGTCAAACTGAATGGAAAGGAGAATGAAGGAGAAATTTTACTTTAAGGAGAAATCTGAATTTGCATAATTGTTTAGCACATTTGTGTTTTTCTTGGACTAAATGGGCTTTCCTCAAACTGTTGTTTTTTAGAACAAGCTACTGCAATCTCTACTAGCAATACTGAGACTTGAAATGTATCCTTCTTCCATCCACACAGTGACTACTTGTGTGTTTGGTTCCATCTGGAAAGGACATAATTGAATCCTTGTTTGGCTCCTTTAATTATTTCCTTGCAAAGTCCTTGGCTGGGAATTTTGCCACTTACAATACAAATATTCAAACTTAAGAGCATAAACTGTGCTTTCAAAGAGCGTTTTTGTAAACCTTTTGTCATTTGGAGGTTTTTCAAAAGTGAATATGAGAACTTCTCAATGAACATATTTTAATTTTTTTAATCCTCAGAGAAGATTTTGTTTCTTTCCAGGTTGGCTGTAGTTGCTAATTAACTTTGCTAATTAAACATGCTATAGGGATGAAACATGCTTGATTAAAAATAAATAAAACCATATAGCAACAAAATAATGCTACTGTTTTTTCCTATTTAAAAGTGAAGATTAAAAGAACAGGATTAACTTTGAAGCTGCATGTCAAATGTTCTTTGCATTTGAAACATCTGAAAGGCTAATGCAGCTAAAAGCTTATTATTACAGTAAAATGCTTATTCAATTGTAACACCGTGTTAAAAATGGGGGATGAGAGTAGTTGCTGAAGGTGCTGCCTTAATCAGAACTGACTGAGATCATGGATAATAACCAAAGGGTTTATTTGGTTGTGCTTAGACCTGAAGGTCCTTGTCATGTATCTTATATGAAAACTTCAACACTGCAAATTGGTGTTAAATGCTGTTGTCTAATAACAGGACTGCATTTCTTGCCCATTACACCGGTGTATGTTGGTACGGAGGCAGTGGGGAAATGCCTCACTGCGGATGGTGGGCCAAGGGCATCACAAATGAAGCTCCCTGGAATAGTCTCAGGGATGACTGTGGTCCACAGGCAGGCTGAGCCTCTGCTGGGTGTCCTGCCCAGATGAAGGTGACCATCTGTGTGGGTGTGGCTGTGAGTGCACACCTCCTTCACCTGGGGACTGAAGCAGGAGCTCACAGTTGGCTTGCTTCAAAGTTGACTTATTTGTAGACACTGTTGGAACAAATGGCTCTTCTGTATCCACTGTGGCAGGTTTTTTTCTCCTACATGATAGTCAGGTTTCTTTCTCATTTTCTTATGTTGAAAAGCGGTTTTGGTCCTAATGTCAGCAATGTTATAAACATAGTATGAGAATGCCAGTCTTTGCTCTCCTTCACTGGACAAAAATTGCTAAGGAAGCCCTTTCTGAATCTCACCCAGGATCTTCACCCAGAGAGGGAAGCCTGGTGTCCTTAGGAGGAGCCTTCTTTGCAAATGGAGCTTGAGTGGAATTTAGTAAAATTCCAGAAATGTGGAACTGATTCCATGTTGGAGGTAACATGAATAGAGGGAAGTAGGAGTATGCGTGTTGTAGGAGGCATAACTAAATAAATCTCTCCAGACCACTGGCAGGAAGTGTATGGAGGAGTGGTGTGAGGGGGGTTTTGTTTGTTTATTCTCTCCCCACCCCCCGCATATTTTCTCATAAAATATCTTTAGGCATTTATTTTGCAATTAAAAGGTCAAAACCTCCTCAAAGGGAATATTCGCTTTTTCCACTAGAACATATTAGGGCACTGAAGCAGCACAAAAATGCGAGGGGCTATTTCCAGCAGATGAACTAAATCCTTAAAATAGGATTAACCAATTTTGTAATTTGCCTGTGATAGTATCTGAGCAAGGATAGAGGGAGGGTGGTATGTGTCTTTTAGAAGCTGTTTTTAGGATACCTGTGTTAAGGCTATTCATGCTGTACTAATGCCACTTCTCAATTTTGCCTAATTTTTCACACGTGCAAAAGAAGATCTTGGTATCGTGCTGGAGAACACAAATACAACTTCTACAGGACTGTGGCTGTATCATCTTCAACTTTTGCCCAAACTCAGTGGTTTCAACATCATACCTGTTTGCAAATCACAATAGTAGCAATGCCTGGTGTTAATCTGATAACCATGCTTTGCCAGCTGGGTGGGGAGTGTTGTGAGGGTGCAGCAAGCCTGTGGGGGCAGGTGATTGTGGGGGAGACTTAACTGAAGTACCACGCCTGCTGAGATGGAGAGGGGGACTGGTGCAGTGACCCAGGGATGTGTTGTGGCCAAGGGACAGGAGCACTGTCATTCCACAGTAATTAGACAGGTATATGCCCATCTTCCTTGTCAGGAATGGTTCCCGAGAAATGCTTTAAAGGTGCTTTTTATTTGCAAGTGTTGGAATGAGATACTGTAGAGCAGTTAGTTTTTCATGCTGAATGAGAGTGGCCCAGTCAATGACAGGAGCAGTTACAGAGCCTGGGTCTTCCCTCTGCCCTGGCTTGGCACTTTTGCAGGTTTTGAAGGGACAGAGTTTCCAGTCCCTGCTCTTTTTTCCTGCAAGAACTGAGAGTGGCTTTGTGATTTCAAGACATTGCACAGCAGGAAGGTTTTCTTTCCTAACCCAAAGTGTCTCAGGAAAGCCCAATGGCACGGCCAGTGGGCTCGTGGCTGGAGCCCTTTGCCAGCGGCACCAGGCTGGTCCTGCCAGCCCTCAAACAGGCACTGCCTGACCAGGGTCATGTCATCAGGCCTGAGCCACTGGCACTCTTGCACTGTCATTACACTGTGTAGTCACTGGGCCAGAGATTCTATATATCCCAGATAAGTGCCAGGATGCTGCACTGGGATGTTTCAGGTCTTTTTTTGCAGTAAGTCCTGGTAGAATTTCTGGGCAAAACATGAGTAAATGAGAAAATTTCGAATTTGATAGTGGATCCTCTCTGAATTATCATAGGTTGCTTAAGTCCCATGTGTTCTCTAAAGTATCTTCTGCTTTGCTGAGCTACCAGAGCAAATTCCTCTCTACCCTGTACCCCTCCTGCAGTTGCCAGTTCTTGCACTACCTTCCACTGACTAAGTTTAGCAGTTCACATACTTGGTATTTTCTATGCTTCCGCAGCCCATACACTGGAAATATCTTTCCTGTTCTATGTATACTAAACCCTACTTTTCATTCCTTTCTTACAGCTTTCCAGTGTACTTGAAAGTGTATTGTGATTGCCAAATCCTTAATTAAGCAAATTAATTGTTAGTTGAGTTGAGCCAAATATTTGGGTAAGGATCTTGTATGAAAAAAGGCTAATTAAAATAATAATTAAAAAAAAAGTAATAATTCAGTAGTTGCAAAATGCAGCACAGTATGTTTAGGTATAAAATAGATTGTTTTAATTTTAATTTTATGCATATATTTATTGACAATCCAACAGCCTTTGGCTTCTGTTAATGTGGTGCAGAATGAAGCTGAGGTGCAAGGCTATAGGAAAATAAATAACACAATCTGATTTGCACAGTCTGTTCCCATATCGCTGGCATGATGAGCTACTTTGTTGTTTGAATGGAGCAAATGATGTTTGGATTCAGTTGATTTATTGACAGCTCTGTCAAACTGCCACAAAATGAAACAATAATGCAGCCACTAAATATTGCAGAGAAGCGGGGGGAGGAGAGCAGGGCCCACCGGGAGGGTTACCCGAGCGATGTGCAGGAATGCCACCCTGATGGGGAAGCGCCGCGTTCTCTGCGACGGTGAAAAATGAACTGCTATTCACACGCTTTTCTTTCCGTAGGGAGAAGCTGTCTGTGGCTCGGCTGCAGAGGGAGGTTGCACAGAGTAAGAGTGAAGGAGCCATGGTAAGCTGCAGCTACTCGCTGCTTTGCAATTCTTGTCTCACTGCCCCAGGCCTTAGGTACGTTTGGTCTTGCTGGAGGTGGTCACCGGAGCATTGAGGCTGCCCTGCACAGACTGAAGCACTGCCAATAATGTATTCATAAACATGAGGAAACTCAAGGCTCTACCTTGGCTTCCTTGGAAAAGCCATGGTAGAGAAAAGCAGTTTCCTTTTCCTGCTGGTTGTCCTTATTGGAACTGGAAGCAAGGCAAGCACGGAAAGGCAATTTCAGATCAAAATGCAGCAGATTTACTTGTCTATTAAATCTTAGCCAACTACAGAAAAATGGAAGAACACAAGCATGGGAGCTTACAAAAACCCCTCAATCTGATAATTTTGTAAATCATGTAATGCTCCTTGCATCTTCATTTTTCATGTAGCAATTCATGAGATTAGCCTTGTGAGCAAAAGATGAAATGGCAGATTTTTGGTTAACCGCAAACCTCAATTTATGGAGTGCCTTATCTCTTGAAAACAATTTTTGTTAGGAGCCAATATGTTCTGAGTGTGCTTAATTACTTAATATCTAAGGAACTGTTCCCATCTGTTAAGGAGTTTGGATGTCCCTGTCTTGAGATAAAATGTCTTAAGCTTCCATGGGATAAAGCCAGACCCGTTCAAAAATCTTAAAATCCAAACAAGTCCCCTTGAACACACTCGTGGAACTGCTACTGATCTGAGTGAGTTGCATAGTTGGCTGTGGAAGAGTTTGGTCCCAAGTCTGTTTAACTTAGTGGGGAGAAGCTGTAGAAGGTCTCTGGGGAATGGACACTCCATGCTGCAGGGTCCTTAAAATCCCACCTGCCTCCATTGAGTGCATGTTACACATCAGCAGTGGTTAATACAATGAAGTGACATATGGAGGGACTTAAGTGACAGGCAGGAGGAACCAGCTCTCACCATGGCCCCGCATGAGGGGGAAGTGCTTTGTGGGGGCTCTGTTGGGACAAGGGCTCTGAATGCCTTGTGGAGAAGGGAAGGAGATGAGTAGGGTTTGCTCAGGCAGCTATGGCTGATTTGCCCTGAGCCCCTGCTGCATGCCCAGCTTGGCTGTGGGAGTCACTGCCCTCTCCCATCCCAGCACCACCCTGATGTGCCTGCCCCGGGGTCTGCAGTGAGGCTGGACTGGCCACAAGGCTTTGAGAAGGGGTTCAGGCAGCCTGGAAGCCTGGCCAGAGGGTAATGTGTGTCCATGGGCACAGAAATCCTGGAGGAACTGAGAAACAAACTTTTACTGGGTTAAGTTGCAATCTGAGAGTCTGTGACTGAGATAAAACTCCTGCTGCCTCCATGAGGAATTTTGCCTGAGGAAGAATGACAAAGATCAGGCATTGGATTTGCAATTGCATTTTAGTTTTCAGTGTAAATAAATGTCAAAATCTGGGAAGAGCTGTTTACTCTGTTTGAAATATTTCCTTTAATTTTTTTTTATAAAAACTAGCATTCCCTTGGAGGCATAGCAATAATATAATATATTGAGTGTAAAATATACTTAGTAGGATAATCCAAAACTTTATGAAATGAGCAATACTGATTAACCTTCAAGAGCTGGTAAGGCTTTTGGTATATGCACCAACCTTGTGGTCTCATCTCAGGAGTGTCAGACACTTCTTCTGCCTTTCACTGTGGGCTTGTGGGATTAATCACATCGCCCTGCTAACCAGGGTGCAATTTTATATAATTTGTTGAGAGGCCAAGTGTTGTAACCCATTAGGAGGTGACAGGTAGCTCTATGGGGGCGCAGTCTTCCCTCAAGGTAAATACTGGGTAGTTTTTCCCCTTTTCCCTGAGGGATAATATACACAATTATCCTGCAACTAGAGCCGAGGGCGAGTGCCCCTGTAGAGACAATTGCTTTGAAGCCGTTGATGTATGGACAGTTCTTTGTGTGTCAGAACTCAGAGCCGGTGATTTTAATATGAAACACAGCAGTCATTAATTAACCTTAATGAACTTGCTGGGCTGTGAGCACTACGAGAGCAGTCAGGGTCCAGGGGATGGAGTGTTTGAACACAAGGGGAGGCCAGGGATGAAGTAAGCTGTGTAGCTGTGTTGTCAGGGTGTGCAGTGAGGAGCCGGCAGCTCACACTGGGTTTGGAGCATATACTTTACAAACATTCGTGGTGAAATTTCGGCGAGGGGTTCTGAGCAAGCACGCCTTTGGAACACGGTGAGGCTTCCCCTGGCTGCCAGCAGCCTGCCTGCAGGGCACTGAAGCCAGCGTGCTGCTCTTTTTGGTGTGATGGACATCCCCCGGGACAGCGGGGAGTCCCCTGGGCAGGTGGGGAGGAGGCTGGGCAGTGGTACCAGCCGGCCACAGGGCGCCCGAGGGCTCTGCTGTGCTGTCACCGGCTGCGGCGCGGGATCAAAGGGATGGCATCCCCCGCAGCCTCCCTGCAGTGACGGGCCACAGCTTTATTTAATCACTAATTAGCTAATCGCCTTTCCTTGCTCCCATTCTGGTTTTGTTTGTTGTGCTGGTTAGATTGGTGTGATGGTCTTCAGGGAGCTAACTCCTTCATTTGGGAGGAGCACAGGTGACAGCACATGCCACCTTTAATGCCATCCTCACTGCCCCGCTCAGTCTTGTGGAGAGCATATCTTATAGCAGGCATGAAACAGGGCAGGAAACACGATGAGCTGTGGTGCCACACTGCTGCCCTGCATCCCAGAAACTTGTGCAAATCATCACACAAGCCTTTGGCAGGATGGCACCTCATTTAATACCCACCAGTGTTTCCTGCGTCTTAAAAAAAACCCCATTGTTTGCGTTTTGCTGTCACAGATAGGGCATGAGGGCAAGAGATCAGCATATTATGTAAGCCACACTCATTTTTAGGGTGAGCAGAGTCAGTGAGCAGGGAGTGTGTGCCCTGTCCCTGTGTGTGCTGCCCTGCCCCTGGCATGCTGGAAGGGCGTGTGGTGCAGTGGGTTTTCCCTGCCATTCCTGCTTGGGTTCACCCAGCATCACAGGAATCCCTGCAGCAAGGTAGACACATACATAAAATCAATGCCAAATACAAAGCATGCACTGTAGAAACTAGTTAAATTGTGGTATCTTTGCTCAAAAAAATGGCTTTTTACATCTGTATAAGTAACATTTTGTGAGTGATGATGAAATGCATGTTTATGGGATGTTTTTCTGAGGACACCTCATTTTTTTTTTTTTTAAGTCCAGTGTGTGCTGTGTGTGATACCACTGTGTGGGCACCACAGCGCTCTCCAAAAGACAGGGGCTTTTAATATGTCCCAGAGTTACATTTTTCATGAATGATTTGTTTCCGGAAGGTACTATAGAATATTAAAGGAAGACACTACATTGCAAGATAAATATTTATCACCAAAAATATACAAATAGTCCATAATTTTTTTTCCATATGGTTGTATGGAGAATCTGATACCTCATATATTGGATTGAGTGTGTATTTATTACTTACTTTAGTTAAGAGAACTGAATGATTCACAGTGAATACCTAACAACTGCTCAGGTTTCTTTATTTTATGAGCCACCATCAGTAAATATTGATTATTCTTTATCAAAATGCAAAATTACTTACTGCCAATCCTTCTCCTGAAAGTTTAAGCAGCACTGAGGTGGGATTGCTTTTGGTTCTTCTTGTCACTCATGATCTTTAATTTCATAGTGTGCATGTATACAATTTTCTTAGTCACGTCTCTTCTGACTCATCAAGGATATTTTACCATTTTTTAAGGGAAAAGGAGACAGTTTGTCACTGTACAGTTCTTATTGCATTTGATGGGGGCTGTGCAGGTGTCTGTGGTGACAGAGATACCATTATTAAAATATGCAGCTTTCAAAGCAGATCGCAAGTTTATTTCAAAACATGGTAAAGACTGAAAACTGCTTTAGTCATCAAAGTTGGTTTGGTTTTTTTTGTTTTTTTTTTTTTTTTTTAAGTCCATAACTTCAGACTTTTGGACACAAAACATGACCAGGAAAAGCGTTCATTTTGGTGAAATTTTCTTAACAGTGAACAATGCCAGATTAGGAAAAATATGAGAAAAGTGCTTCCACAGTTACATGGCAGAGTTCTCTTGACAGAGTAAGTATTGTGTTAGCAGAAATTAGTTTAAAAGCCTAAAATGAGCCAAAAGTGTAGACAATTATGCCATGTTTTAATAACTTGACAGAAAAAATGTAAGATTTTTTATTTGATACCTTTATTAATATCTGTGTTACACAGCTTCGTTTGTACTTCCCATCCAAGTCCTTTGATTTGACTCTATTTTCCATTAGTTCAGTGGCCTGTAACCTACATAAAAGAAACTGTACCACTCTGGCAATTTAGCTGTGAAGGTTAAAGTGGGATGATATTGCCTTTTATATCTACATGGGTTTCACTTAGGGTGGGCCCTAGGCTCTGATTTACCATGTGTCCTGCTGCGTTTTTAAGTGATGCAAAGTGATTATCATGGACTCTTCCTGGTACCCGTCTATTCCACACCTGCACCCTTTTGTTAAAAACCCACCATGTTAAGTGAATGTGAGGTCCCCACTGAATAGGTTTCCACCCTCTGGTAATCCTTCTGCATTAGATTGATTTATGAATGTATCAGATTCTTTGTTAGCATGTAAACCACTAATTAATTTAAAGCTCTCTGTGGAAAAATTAAAGCCCTGGTTAAGACTTTCAACAGGCTCAGATGGTGCTAATAATGGAAAAAACAAGTTATATTAATGAGTTTTGATGTGATCAGCACAATTCTTGCTTTACAAACAGTTTTTGCAGTAAAACAGTGGAGGCTGCAAGTTTTTAAATAAAGAGTGGAAGAAGTAAAAAGAAAAGACATGAAAAAACTCGCAGTGTCAGTAAGATGTCCCATTATTGCAAGGAACTGAGTCACATGTGCTTGTTACAACTTTCTCAAAAGTAACACGTTTAGGTATTTGTTACAGCCTCTTACAAAACCATGGGAAGTGCAATCCAGTCTTTTTTTTCAGATTGAAACAGAAGTTGTAGTCAGCTTTGAAAAGATCTGCCTTTTCTCATCCCATGCTGCCAAACTGGAGTGTTCACATGGAGATGGATGTGTTGAAGAGCAGAAAAGGTCTTTACTGAAATTTTATTAAAATCAGTAGAAAGTCTGATATTCTCAGCTTTCCAAACTCCTGGGGAGTCTGTATGTAGTTTCAGTTGTTGGCTCTTTTGCTCAGATTTGGGCTTTTTTAATGTGCACTGTAGTTTTTGGTGAGAAGAAAAAGGAGATCAGACCCTGGCTTGATGATGCATTGTCGAGCTGAGTGAAATGAAGTTCAAAATAGAAAACCAAATCTCCATGTGTTTTTATTTTTCTTGTAGGAAGCCGAAAATGAGCAGTTATAGAGGCAACCCATGAGTGTAGGAAATTGCGTCTCTCCTGGGAGCCACATTGACCTCTCGTGGTGCTCAGCACTGCCCAGGGCACTGAGACTCAGGCCACCCTCCCTGCCGTGTGCTCAGCACCGCAGCTGGTATTAATGCTGCCCCATTAATCAGCTAGCAGGGAGCCCTCTGAGCAGGGGCATGGTCAGCGTGCTCCGAGGCCCAGCTCCCAACATCTGCACCACGTACCTTGTTTTTACAGGGGAGGGGGAATCCCGAGGTTGCTCTTGAGCCAGGGTCTTACAGATGGCAGCACAATGTACTGCCACGAGCGCAGAGGCGCTCGCTGTCACCGGCGTGATGAATCTCTGCCATTGCCTCCGGCAGCAGGGAAGGCTGTTGTTGCAGAAGCACCCGGGTCATTTTAAAAATAGAGGATATTTAGTAATAAATGAAGTGTTAAAGATGAGATACGAAAGGCTAAATTGTCCTTTCCAACTTCTGTGTCCTTACATCTATGAAAGCATCTATCTGTGCTTTAATTAGAAAGTAGCAGAGAGAGGAAGAGAGAGAGAGGCAAAGTAGCTGTTTTGAAATGTCTCTTTGAATATTAAGTATCCTAAGCCAGAAAGATTCAATCTGACCCTCGTGCTGCCCTCTCTGTGAAGATGTGTATTTACACACAGCTAGCCATGCTGTCTGAGTCCTTTTTCTGAGAAACTTCATCATGCAGACCTCATGGAACACTCAGTGACATTAGTAGTAGCTTCAGCATCAATAATGATTATTGAAATTCTTTACAAGCCTAGTTTAATGCTCCTGGACCTCATTAGTTGTTCATACTTCATTAGTCCAAATGTCCTCATTCACAACTTTGCAGTTTTATCTTCAGTGGTTTTAAAATAAAACCTTGTGTCCCAGGCGCGGGTTTTTTTTTTTTTGCCATTTAGTTCAAATTTGCAAATGTGTAGATATTTTCAGGTTTTGCATTTTATGAATTTAAGGATTCTCTGTGACTTCAACTTGATACCTTTCAACAGTCATTTTCCAGTGACAGCCTGATCGCCTCTGCTCAGAGCCGGCTGTTCGTCAAAGCATGGGTTGCTCGTGTTTAATTAAGCTGCGAGTCCGGTTCGTCCGCCGAACTCCACAGTAAGCGCTCACAAAGGGGTTTTTCTCGCAGTTCACACGCACGGCTGGGGCGCGTCCCGGCGCTCCCGGCTCCGCCCGCGGCCAGGAGAGGGCGCTGCGGCCCCGGGAAACGCGCCCGGCCCCGGGAAGGGGCTCCTGGTCCTCGCCGTTCCAAAGGGAATGATGCTCCCTCCGCGCTTTCGGTGGGTTTTGCTCTGCTTGCCACCGCCACTGACTACGACCAGCGCTATATCCAAAGGAGCAGAACTAAGTTTTGGAGCTCGCCGAAGTGGGCTGTCTACTCAGCGGGCTTCTGCAACTGTTTAGTTGATGTAAAAAAAAGAAGTCAAACAGAATTATGTAAAAATCACTGAGCATGGGGGGGGAAAAAAAAAAAAAGCCAACCAAACATCAAAATGCATTTATATAATGTTTGAAAGTAAAACAGGGGCAATCTGTAGAAAGCATGTCATATCGGCTAAACTGCCCTCCAGTAGAAATTGCCATTTATAGATAACAAAGGCAGAGGATGTGCAAACACAGAAAGGGCACGTGCAGTCTCACAGCATCCATGGGTGTGTGGAATATCGGAGTGGCAGTTGGCTCCAGCATGCAGCAAATCCTGCTGTATGACTGGAAGCAGATGTATCCTGCTCTAGGCAATACCTCACCCCTAATAGGAGTGATGTGCCCATGCACTAATAACAGTGAATTGCAGCCATTTTCATATCAAAGGTTAAGCTCTGCAATCCTGAGCTCCTCCAGGCAATGGCAGGAGTTGACTCGAGTAAGCCACACACTCAGTGGATTAATATTTTTGCAAGGATGACCTGAATAGAGCCACAGATCTGCGGGCTGAAAAGGCAGAACATTTATGGTCCCAATTTCTCTCTTGCAAGAAAGGGATCTCAGGTAGGACAGAATTAGTAACAACATCTGAGGCTCTGAAGAGGAAAGGTGAATGTATGCACTGGGACAACAGTTTGATTTATGCAAACTGGAAAGTAAATCTATACAGATTAGTAGTAGTGAAACTGCTGTGATATATTCTCAAAGTAGCTGGGGAAATTAATGTATTACAAGAAGCAGAAGAAATCACTAGGGATTTTTTTGCTTGGTTTTTCTCCTTTTTTTTTTTTTTTTTTTTGTGGTAGTTGAATTGTTACTGTAGAATTTCTAATACCGTCAACTATTACTGTAAAAGGTCTGATTCCAATGTTACTTCAGAGAACAAAGAAATAATCATTAATTTATCTTCTTAAGAGTTGGCTCATACCTGTTGTTGTTTGTTTGTTTGTTTGTTTGTAATAAACCTCTTTTCTGGTGTTTTCAGGTTTTACTCTGAAAACATGGAGGCCCAGTTCTAAGACCAAATAAAAACTCTTCTTTTACTGATTTGAGTCAGCTGATTCAAAACTGGGCACAGTACCCCCTGCAGCAATTCTGCCCTTTTCCTGATGTTTCCATACTGGTATCAGCTCTTCTGGGAGTTCTCTGGGATGAATATACTTGTAAAGTATAGCTAAAGCAAGGCAGAGAGAATGATATGGTGCAGAAACACTGGTTCCCCAGTTTTGCTCCAGTCTAATCAAGCCCATCAGGGTAGGTGAGCATTTCCACTGCTGGACAGGGAATACAGTCTTTAATGTCTTTTTTGTTGTTATCTAAAAGTGAACGTCAGCATCATTCTGATGAGTTATATTTTTTTTTTGTGAGATCTGGCACTAGTTCCTTCAAAAACCAAGTGTTTTTTGTCTGAGTCTAGGAGAATAGCCTTTTTTTTCCCCAAATGGGACTGAAAAAGTTACCAGGAGGGAAAGTTTCTGTATAAGGAAGGAGAAGATTTATGTGCCAAGAGTATTGCTCAGTTGTGCTACTTCCATTAAATGCCCATTTTTTTAAATGCATGCAGTGTTCCTGGAGCTTGTTCCATGAAGTTGGTGCTGACCCTTGGAACAAGTCAGCCCAAGCAGTGCTTTAAATTGCCTCATGCTTGAGTAAAAACTCCTTACTGAAACAAGAGTTTGTTCAGCATCCAGCCTGATGGAGCTCTGATCCATAACTGCTCCATGGCACCAAGAGAGCATGGTAAGGTACTTCTGTCTTGTCCAGTTCCCTCTGGGCAGAGACAAACCATATGTATATATGTACAGAAAATAGTCTGTTAGGGGTGAATGAAAAAGAGAAAGCAGAAACTGGGAAAAGCTGTTGGCCCATTTCTGACCACTGAGCACTTTGCTGGTAGACAGGAAAACCAGTCACAGCTCATCTGTATTATACATGTCAGTATTCTTTGTGCCATTAAGTTCCATGAGCTATTTTGTTCTTTTCTCTTGACAGAGCATAGTCACCCCTCTCTGCAACTCTTCTCCAAGATTTAAAAGAAATATTAAAACATAGTAAGGAAATAGTATCTTTCTATACTAAATTTATGTAGCTTTGTACAGATTCGTTTAACTTGAGCAACTGTGAATCTTCCTTTTTCCTCCCTACTCCAGTGTCATAAACTTTAATTCAGTTTTTGCTTTGTCGGGAGTTTGCTTTTACATACTTTGTTTGCTTTGGCTCCATGTCCATTGCATTGTGATAAGGCATCTTTTGATATTCTATGGGATCTTTCATAATGAAGATCTCATGACATAGTTTTCCAAGTCTGGAACTGGTGATCAGACTTGCATGTCCTGCAAGAGGAGACTGTCTAGACTGTGGGAATGACTGTGATGTTTGGATTGTGTTATTTCCATACCGCTGGGCATGATGCACTCTGTAGTTAGTCTGGAAGCTAATGAAAGTACCAGGCTTGATACAGGACCTTACCTGGCTCTGAAGTGGCTTTCCTTCCTTCTCCAAACTGTATGGATAAGTTGTGTTTTCCATGGAGTACTTGCTGTGTGACTTTAAATAGGCAGGTGCTTAAAACCCCTCTTCTCTACGTTCATTAAGGGTCATGTTCTTTAACTTTGGTGTCCTACAAGGACTGTAATTACCTTTGCTATCTAAATCCTTTTTAATCTTGCAAAGACTTAATTTCTGATCTAAATTGCTAATTTGTAAAACAAGCTGACTATTCTGCTGTTTGTCTGTTGCCTGTGTAGGCAGTGAGCTCTTTAAGGAAGAGTGAGGGTCTTACTGGGCTTTTAAATAGTGCTGATTGCTGCTTGGATGCTGAGGGGCTGGTGTGCCATGAATAGTCCCAGCCCAGGGGCTTGGGATGAATGCTGAGAGGGGATTTGGCTCAGTATGCACAGTTCACACAACTGTCATTTTGTAATTACATCGTTACGATGCACATTTGTGATTGGCATCCATGATGACATTGCTTATTTAGAAATGATTTCTGAGTGTTGGAGAAAAATTATTATCTCTTGGGAACATCCTGTTCCTGGTTTTAAGTATTAAAAAGTGCCCTGTGGCAGTGACTGGCACAGTTTTCCATTTAAGAAACTTTTTCTGTGGGTGTTGCTAGAGGAGCAGGTCAGAATTTCCAGGTGGTTGTTGGAAATCTTGTTTCATGTACTATTTCCTGATGTCATTCATAATAAACTACCTCAGAAGGGAAAACTTTTATGGTCAGAAAATACATGCACTAATGAGAAGTTGAAAATTTATTGTGAGAGTTGTCATGCGGGTTTCCAGCAGTTGTATATTCCATCAGTGGATAAGGGAAACCTGTCCACAAACTACAATAGGTTAGAGGAGGTGAGTGACAGTCGAGGTGTGAAGAACACAGGCAATCTAATGTGTTTCAGAAGGAAGAGCTTGAGAAGGAACACAAGCCAGTCAGCAGAAACACCTTGTGAACCCCAGGAAACAAGAATATCAGCTCTGGAAATGTGTTTAATCTAACAGAGACAGGAAGGAGAAACTTTCCTTAGTTTTGCTCTTTCCATGTAGCTATTGACTTACAACTAAGTGCCTGGGCAGGAGCAGGACCACCAGTACTCGATGGCATTCCCCCCTATAAATCTACAACAGCTGAAGAGCTGAAGCAAATCCTTCTGCATCTGATTCCCAGGAACTCAACTCTGCTTGTCTCTGCCTGCATGGTCGATGCAGCTCGGGTGGTTCTTCTCAGCCCCGTTTAGACAAGTTTGTTCATATTTCTCCTGTATTGAATTTGGTGTCAAACTTGATGGCTTGAGTGAGTGACAGGAGTTGTCTGTTTTAGTAATATATTACAGGAGTCCCCAGAAGCGCCGGTGAAGAGCAAATCTCCTGTACTGCAGACGTGCAGCAGAATTTATTACTTGCCAAAGCTTAAAGACTATATAATTACAAAGAGTTTGCTAACCCACTCCTCATTCTCCTTGTACCCACTGGAAAGACAAACTGGTACTGCTGTGATTCAGGAAGCCTCTAAAGCCTTGCTGAGCTGCCCCGATCCAGGGCAGGGGGGGTCACCCTCCTGCTTTTACAGAGCATCTGCCCCAGTGCAAGATGAGGGAGCTGTGTGGAGAAGTGATGTGAAACCTTGGTGTGCTGCCCCAAACATACCAAAAAATTCAGAACAACTCTCCTGACTGCTCTCCCAGTGCTCTATGTGGTAGAGAATGCATGTGGAATGTCCTGAGTTTTATTTATGTGATTATGTGTTTTATTGTTGAGGAACAGAACTGCTGCTCACCCTAATAGCTGCTGATTTTTTTCAACTAGCCCTAAAGGTGGAAGCCTCACTCCTTGGTTACAGTGGCTAGTATTTTCTGTAGAAAAAGAACCACTTTTACATTTTTCTTTTCAAGAATAGAAAACTAACATTTGCATTTGTCAACCCTCACTGTTAGGTTGAAAAAAAAAAATTTGTTGTGTCTTAAATGAGATGTGTATATGATTAAGTGCAATTAACAGATTAGAATAAGTATAGTTAGATACAATAGAACTGTTACATCCTATGTAAAAGGATTAACATGGAAATGAAGACAGAGTGTCAGAGTTTTTAGATCTGTTTTTGTCCTCCTGCTGTAGAAGTGTATCCAGCCTACCTGTTCTAGTAAGAAAGGGAACTAAAGGAGTAGAATGGTGGCACTTATAACTGAGCTGAATTTAGTCCCTGGAAACAAGAACAGACATTCAAGTGAACCTATTATTGAAAAGTGATACTGCAAAATGATATCAGGTAGAGACAAAGTCTTTTAATTACTCCAATTTGACCAGTGAACCAATTAATAACATCATGCAAAATTGTTATTTTACTTTTTCAAGTTCTGCCAGGTACCAGACATTCAGACTCAGGTTGGCCCCTGAAAGTTGAGTCAGTTCTTCTGCATGTGTGCATTGTCAGCACTAATAAAGATTTTGCAGTGGCAGCTCTGTTAAAAATACCATCGAAGATGCACCAACCAACAGAAAAACCACAGTGTTTCCCTACTGCCTATAGCAGTGCCTGCAGTGCTAAAGGAGTAAATCTGAAAAAGAGACACATTTGTCAGAAAACTAAAGTAATAGGACTCTGGAATACATGCAAGGAACAGCTGAGTAAATAAGGTATCTTTTTTTGCAGTTCCTTACAGACCATAAATGGACTCTACAAGTGAACACAGAAAAATTGTAATAAGATCTGACATGCTCATGAGCAATGCTGTAAAGAGCCTGAGGAAAAGACATGCTGTATGGGAAGGTAGCTAGCAGCAAGGTAGTGGTGCCAGAGGTGTTGAATGTTGCTGAGAAAGGCAAATAGAAGAGTCTACGTGAAAACTTAAATACCGGCATATCCCACATCTGTGGGGGTCTGGTGGCACTGCAAACTGTTCTGAGCCACTTCTCCTGACTGGAATGGTTAAGTTCTGCTTCTCCCAGCCTCAGAAATTTCCTTCAGCCTTAGATCTATTTCAGTTACCCCTGTGTTATCCTATTTATTAGCGGGAAATAAAAATACATTAATGAGTCCAGAAAGTGAAGAAGCCCCAACACTCCTCAGTGTCAGGACAAGAAGCACGTGCTGTTCTACCCTGTGAGTAAATCCTAGAGCTCCCTGGAGCAACAGAGTTCAACTGGCCAATCCATTAAAGCCAAGTAAAACTCTTAGAAGTGTGTTTTTTTCTAATGCTTATCCTGCTGCCTAACTCCTATCTCAGTAACACAGATCCAAGTGGAAAGCGCTTGATTCAGCCCAATGCCCATTTGTTCTGTGAGCACTGAGTTCTTTAGAACAGGGACCATTTCTATCATCTGAAGACCATGTTGGTCAGTGACAGAGGAGGCAGACACGTGGGCTCTGCAGATAAGCAGGAGTCATTTGGGATGTCACTGTGTCCCTGTAGGGTGTTGCTGTCACCCCAGTGCTGGGGATGGGGATTATGCTGGTTCTTCAGCTTCTGCTGCAGTGCTCAGGTTACTTCAAAGTAACTTTTGCCTGTATCAAAAATAGCATGGCCAGCAGGTCCAGGGAGGTGATCCTGCCCCTGTACTCTGCATTGGTAAGGCCACACCTTGAGTACTGTGTTCAGTTCTGGGCCCCTCAGTTCAGGAAAGATATTGAGGTGCTGGAGCGGGTCCAGAGAAGAGCAACAAGGTTGGTGAAGGGACTGGAGCACAAGTCCTATGAAGAGAGGCTGAGGGAGCTGGGGTTGTTTAGCCTGGAGAAGAGGAGACTTAGAGGAGGAGACTTAGAGGTGACCTAATCACACTCTATAACTACCTGAAGGGAAGTTATAACCAGGTAGGGGTTGGTCTCTTCTCCCAGGCAGTCAGCAATAGGACAAGAGGGCACGGGCTTAAGCTCTGCCAAGGGAAATTTAAGTTAGATATTAGAAAAAAAATTCTTTACAGAGAGAGTAATCAGGCATTGGAATGGCCTGCCCAGAGAGGTGGTGGATTCACCATCCCTCGAGGTTTATAAACAGAGATTGGATGTGGCACTGAGTGCCATGATCTAGTAAAGGACTGAATTTGGACCAAGGGTTGGACTTGATAATCTCGGAGGTCTTTTCCAACCCGATCGATTCTATGATTCTATGATTCTATTAAAGCAAGCAGGGGAGGGCATTCAGCTGAGCCCTCTGCTTTGTACCCCGTGCTGAGCCTCTGCTGGCTGGAAAGGCTGGTGACCTCCAGTCAGTGATCAGGAGTGATCAGTCTGGGGCAGTGACCTCTTCTACCATTACAGTTGGATCTAGAGGAAACCTGGTGGCTGGGACCTCCTTGTTACTCGTGCTCTGGGCCCGTGTCCCTTCATTGCACACTTTAGAAAGTGTAGCAATAAATACTGCAGATACTGCATTGCTTCATATGGATTTCATAGGTTAAAATCCATGCCAGGTGGAAACAGTGTGGCTTGAGTAACATGTCGGCTTTATTGACTTCTTACTTGTTCCTTGTCTTCTGCCCTTTCACAGGCTGTTTTGATTCTGCTGGGCACTATTCCACTGTGGCAAGTTCCCCTTAAATGGACAGGTGTCAGTGTTTCAGAAATCAGGATATGACTACAAATTCATGTCTCCTCTCCTTTCCCACTCTGTCTAGACTTCACAGGCATTTGCAAGTATGCCAAAGATAGTAGTAATGTTTACATAGTGGCTTGTCAAAATGTTGTTACCTGGTTAAAAAGAACTTGGCAAATCTTCTGAGTCTTGAGCTGACCACTGTCTGCCATAGTTCATGGGATTATCTTTTACAGACACTCCAAACAATGCAGACAAGACCTGGAAAATGCCTATATTTTAAAAACCCCTTGGAAAAACTTTCTTAATTTTGAAAGAGTATCAGCCATGGGATATGCTTTTTTACAGAGGTCAAGGAATCTCTTCCCTCCTTCCTCCTCAAGTCTATGTCTAGGCTGAAACTGCCTTCAAACTGATAGTGAATATCTATTACTTAACCATAACAAAAACCCGGGCCATATCAAAAATTAAATGTAATCTTAGCAAGTGCAGATGTGGAAACTACCCTAAATCATATGGCTCAGAGCTCATCTCATGCACCTCCACAGTGTGCAATTGTTTCTAAAGCACTGCTGTAGGTCACAAGAATTCCAAAGAGCTTGTAATGTACTTGAGAGAACTTTCAGGCAAATCTGGATCTCACTGCAAGATTTCTGATCCAAGAGGGAGTTTCTGACAGCCAAATATAGTCAATATCCCATGAGCTCAGGCATATTCTTGAACCTGGATCCTTCTTGAACCTCAGTTGGTTTATTTCTAATCTTTTTGAGTGGGGAGCTCACTCCCCTGTCCTTTCAGGAAGTGTTCAAGAATTGCAGATCTGACAAAAAACTGTAGGTGAATCAAACAGGTGACACTGTTGGCCCAGGTGGGTTGGCCCTTGCAAGTTCTTTTGTGCTGTTTTGTGGTTCAAATGCACTTACTATACATTTTCTGGAATCAAAAAAGTGGGAAAGAAACTGACACAGACTAGTGATTTTTGCTTGTTTGCAAATGAATTGAAAAAGGCTCATTGTAAACAAGTTATGTTCACTAAAAAACCTCTGGTTTTAGTAAGAAGTGATTGTATATACCTGGTATGAAAAACAAGCAAAGAGCTTTATGCTTGGTTAGAAATCTTAATATAAAACAAGTCACCTTACCAAAAAAGAGGTGTAGCAAAGGGCTTGGAATTATAATTAGCCATTATAATCTAAGATGTTTCAGGGGAAAAGTTTTTTTCTTACATTATATTACTTGATAATGCAACTATTTCTTATTTTGGTATCAATAGTGTTTTTTTCCTCACACTTCTGAAAACTAGGTATTCATACAGATTATGTCTATTTTAATAGCGTTCACAAGTTTTTATTTGAACTTGAAAAACATTTCATTATGTTTAATTTAGAGAAATGAGATTTCTTTAATTACTGTCTGTAGAAGCTATTAGAAGCTCAATTACATTTGCAAAACCTTTTTTTACAGTGTTATCATTTTAATATTACTAATTTTTTTTTTAAAAATCCATTATCTGACTATGTGGGACTTCCAGTTTTACTAAATATTCTCTCTGCACCCCTCCAACTGTAAGAAAATAATGTCTAAAATGGAAAAAATTAATCACGCTAAGAATTGAAGATCAATGCAAATCTTCAAAATTGGGCTACCAATTGTGAATTTGAATAAACAGCAGCAGTTTTATTAGGGAAACAGGAGTTTCAAGGCATGTGTTGCTTGCCTTCATTCGGCATTGCAAATAAAACACAGAGATGAGCTTCAAGAAGCTGAGAGAGCGATGGCTACTGGGGTGCAGCTGTTCCACCTGTTTGAAGCCTGCCCGTGTGTGCTGTCAGGGGCTGTGTGTAACCACTGTGTCCATGGCTGTGGCTCCAGGAAAGCTGCTGAAAGTCCACATAGTTCATTTCAGCCTATTAGTTGCTGGTAGAAAATGAGGGGGATTTTTGTTTGGTATTTAATTTTTCTTTCAAGGCAACTCCAGTTTTGTGTGGCCTGTCATGGGGTGTTTTGTGGAATGAAAGAGCTGCTGGGCAGTCAGAGATCCCTTCCTGAGCTCTTGGAAGTGAATGGACAGACAGTGGTGCTCACTATCTAGCTCTGTGCCAAAAGATTTTATGAGTTCTTTAATTATTTTTTTTCTTGTAAAATAAATGTTATCACAACTCCAACTAATTCAGATTCACAACTGCCTAATTCAGATTAATTGCAGGCTTGCAATGATAAAGGAGCTCCAGCACCGCAGTTACTCTGTCGAACAGATGCAATTAAAACCATATCAATACAGTATAAATAATGCTAAATTAAGTTGCTGTCCCTCCACATGGTGGCAATTTTGAGCTAGTGCACAATGAAAGCTAGCAACTTGTTTTGTTCAGGAGTAACTACACCAAGAAGCATTTCTAATTTACCTGAATTGCTCTGGAGCAGCGTTATCACCCAAGAATATAAAGTGCATGAACTACTGTCACTAAAATGTCACTAATAATAATAAGCATTTCCTAGCTAGCTATTCATCTTAGAGCCAAGCAAACCTTGAAGTTTAGATCTGAAAGTCGCGGGATACATGTGCTGGTTTCATTTGAGGCCAGATGTGTTAGCCTATAAAAAATTCATAGTGGAAAATAAATTATTTGCTTCAAATTATGTAATTTTAACTGTTTTCAGGGCAGTTTTAGAAAAATGCTGATACAAATTATTTAGTGTCAGATTTTCCTGGTTTGTTTGGGCAGCCTGTCATTTTGGGAGCAGAATGCTTTTCTAAAGAACCATCATTTTTTCTTACTGGTATGAAAAAGCTAGAAGATCCCAGCCTAAAATTAGGATACTGCTTTTTATACTATTTATATCGTGTTGTTGCAGAGCTGTGGCAGGAATAAGTTTAGGGAAAATAATTACATCATAAAATAATTGAGGAAAACAGCAGAGGCTTAATATAAATCAAGGAAATTTCCTCCTTAGCCTCTGTAGTGCAAGTCTGTGTCACGTGAAAAGTAATTCGTTTTGATTGCAAAGCAGTCACACAACCTCACTGTTAACTTCATTATTTTGAAGAGATGTGGAAATAAAGCTACTTCTCCCTCCATGAACCCTCCAAGTGCTTATGTTATTACTGTTTATACCTTAATGCTTCACTGTGCTTTAAATACACCTTTAACTTCATCCCTGGGAAGGCTTTGGGTGTTTAAGTGTAGTTTTCAGTATTCCCAGTGTAGCTGGAAACAGTAACAAGGGACAAAGGCGTATTAACTGCCACTGTGGGAAAGCTCTGGTTTCAATAGCTGGCTAATTTAATAAAGTCTTGCTTCACTAAAATGATTCAGCTGTAAGCAGGCTGTAAAAATTGTAATAAGCACAATAAGCAATGCCCTTCTTTTTTCCCCCATTCTTCTGGGTAATGTTTTTTTTCGTGCTGACAAAGTCCACTACAAGGAATGCTGCAATGTTCTGCAAAGTTGTTTGTCAGTGCCTGGGTTTATTTTTGCAGAGAAGTATTGATTACAGAATGAGAAACATTTGGTTTAACAGCGATCGATGAGTAGCAAACAAAGGACACTGAAGTTTGACTCATTTTAATTTGAACAAAAATACAGTACCCAGTGCAATTTATGATGAAATAAAAAATGACACATGCTCTTTGTTCCTGTAATCACATTTTTTCTTGTCATTTGTGAGTGAAATAAGTTTAGACAGACTGAGGACTGTAGTCTCCTGTGTGCCGGTTTTGGGACCAGGTTGTGTAGTGGGAGTTTAGAGGGAGAGGTCTGACCTTGTGTGGGACCGTCGGGCCTTGCAGGAGGGTGGCAAGCAGGGCCAAGTGCCTCTGGAGGTGACCAAACCAAAGAGATCTCACCCCCCTTCTGTGTAAGAGAGATGAGAGTGAACCATCTTAGACTCCTTGATCTGTTTTATTTGCAGGACCCAAACAAAATACCTGTAAAATTGAGATGGTTTGTACTTCCCTCTACCCAACAGCCTCAGCCGTGGGCAGCTTGGGCTCAGGTATATCCTGTGACACTTGAACAAGTACCATTTGATCACCAGGCATTATGTTGGGGACATTAAATATTCATTGCATTGGAAAGAATGAGTTACTATGTTAAACCAACCAGGGGACCAAGTGGCAAATTCCAGTTTCTGTTGCAATTAATATTTCATAATTAATTCTTGAAAAATGGAACTATTTCACCATCCCTCTCTCATCCCTTGTCCCAGGCTTTTCTGTGGCTCATGTCTGCAGCAGTCTTTCAAAATGGCACACAAGGATGATAAAATACTGTCTTTGAGTACTCTGAATGTGCATAGTTATTCATGACAATATTGACTTGCTAGAAAAACTAATTTTAGTGTGCTTCTAGTAGTTGCTATTTGGTTGCTTCATTCTCTTGTCATTATTGTCTACTTTTGTGGCTGTATTCTCTCTGGCTCATAGGATGTTGTGTTGCAAACCAGGCTATGATTCTATTAAATTATGACTTTTATGGCAAGGTGTCAGATGCACAGCATCAGAAAATTCATTAAAAATAAATACATACATACTCAGTTTAGGTTATCAATGACTTAATGGTACTTCAAACTCTAAACAAAAAATATTTTAGTCTTTTCTTCACATCATTTAAATTCACTGCAAAGTATCTGTTTGAGATCAATATTAATTACACAGAAATTGTGACCCTCTTTAGCAAATGCTTTAAAATAGTTGTTAAAAATTTAATGTGAAGGTTATTAGCCTGATTTTGAGCAACATTAGGCCTGTGTTAAATATGCTTACGTAGAATTGTTTTAGAAAACAGTGCTCCCACGTTACCATAATTAGGAGTACCTTAGCAAACCCCTTCTTATGATACACTGGGGAAGCAAAGAAAAAAAATCAAGAATACAGTGTAATCTTATTTCTACTTAAACAGTGGCCCTTTTCTCTAGTTACAATGTAACCCTACTTATCAGGTAACCTTAATGATGAGCTTATATGTGTCCCTTTTCAGGCGCTTTTGATAGTTGAACTAATCAGTCTGGTTACATGTAGCTGTTCTGAGGAGTTGCTTTTCACAAGATTCAAACATAAGCTAAACAGGAGGGACCGGTTTCTCTGTAAGTGGTGGGCTGTCTCCCTGATGAATACAATGCCCTGTATAGCACGCATGGCATATGTTTACCCAATCCCTCTAATTCTTCACTTGCAGTTAACTGTAGTTTTAAATCTTGACATGCAGATGCATTTTTCTTTCGCATATAATAACATTATTGATCAAAGGAGTGGTATAATGATATGTGAAAGATATATTAAGAAGTTAAGAATAAAATACTCTGGTGTGGTGGGCTGACCTCAGCTCTCACTTCCCTTCCTCAGTGGCACCCAGAAGACAAGAAATGACAGAAAATCTTGTAAATCAAGATAAAGTCAGGGAGGTGGCTCACCATTTAACATCACAGGCAAAACTGGCTTGGCTTTGGGTAGATTAATGTATTGCCAATTAAAATATATTTGGATAACATAAAAAAAAAAAAAAAAGAAGGATTTAAAACAACACTTGACAAAGTGCAATCTGGGGAGTCTGATTCCCCTACGAAGCGGCACAGGGGGTTTGGGATGCAGGCTGAAGTCTCTCCATGGCTGTCCCTCTGTGCTGGACCTTCCTTCTCAGCAGCTTCCTCAGCTCAACCATGGGCTCTCCACAGGCAGCTGCTCTTCAGGAACCATCCCTGTGGTCCCTTCATGGCTGCAGGGAAACATCCACCCCAGACCAGGAGTGCACCCCAGCCCTGGGCACTCTCTGGGCTGTTTCTCATATGTGTCTGCTCATTCCTTACCCCTCAGTGCCACTTGGCCCTTTCTTAAGTGTCACTGGTGGGCTCAGCTGTGCCCTGTGCTGGGGCTGTGGTAGAGCCAGTGAGAACTGGCATAGGGCAGCCCTGGGCTCCTCTCACAGCCAGTGCCAGGATACAGACGCACAGTACATCTGATCCTCTGATTCCAAAAAAGTAAGATTATGGGGATGGCACATGGTGGAGAGGCAGGAGAAAGAAGATGCTTTTAGGTGGAGAGGCAGGGAGGAAGGAGCTAACAGCTAAGCAGCTTTGACAGGGCAGGCATGAGATAGACAGCACTGTGGAAGGGAGAGACGCAAATCCAGCAAAAAGTGGGGGACTGGAGGGTTTTGGAATGAGAAATCTGCTTGAGTTGCTGAAATGCTTGACTCTTGGGAGAAATCCCCAAGTACTTCTCTGAGAAGTATCATCATGGAGTTGATCCTGCCATTCCGATGAGACATCTGCTGCTTTCACCGGCAGTGACAAGTAAAGGAGTTAAAACTCCAACTTCCTGACTTGGAAGGCTTGAGTGCCATCCATGTCTAGATTTAAAGTTAACAGGGAAATAGCCCTGGAAGGATAAAGTTGTAAGACAGCAGCCTTTCCATACAAAGCCTTAATGTGACACTCACTCACTCCCTCACTCTGCGTGTCAGGCTGTTGGGAAAGGAGCGGCCCGTTGTGCAGCATGTGGTGCCGTCTGCCTCCCAGGGCTGCCACCCGCCCCACCGCGCGCTCCCTCACTTAGCAGACAGGGCGTTTGCAGGTTGGGAGAATGTGAAAGAACCGTGTGCTGACATTTGTGACACATCCCAAGGGAGTTAAAGGAGACATAAATGATTGAGCTGCTTTTAGGAGACACTTGTATGGCTGCACAGGGTCAGTCCTTAGACCAAGAGCATGGCTGTTGACCAGTGACTGAGAAGAAGTGTTGTCTCTTGCTCTCTTCGTGGGGTGCTGAGGAACAAAACATATTTTGCTGTCAAACCCGTGTGTTATTTTCAATGCAGTTATAAATAGTTTCTATGCTTTTTGTTTTGATCGTGAGCATCTCAAATTGGATTCCTTCCTTAACTTTGAGAAGATGACTTAATGTGTGGTACATGTCCCTGACTGGATGAGAAATGAAACATTTTGACACGAACATTTCTACAGCTACACAAAAGAGAAGCTCGCTGAAGTGCAAACGCTGGCTCACGAGCATAATGAGTAGCTGGTGAAACTTGATTGCTGAAATGTTCTTGAAAAAGTAATTGCAAATAGTATTTGTTCAATGTTAAAATATTCCGGTACTTGCACAAAAGTCTTGGTAGAGTTTACTAACCCTGTCTTTTCTCTCTAGTTTGCTCACATAAAAATTTTGCCTCTTTGGAAAGTTACTGGAAATTTGACTGGGTGATGTGATGAAAGTCAGGCTATCTGGAGACACTGAAAAGAGGAATCAAGAGTGAAGTAGAGGTTATGCTTCTAAGAGGAGAAGGGTACAGCTGTGCTGCAGAAGGCAAGGAGGCAAAGCAGGGGAAAATACTTTGAGCAGAGCTCATGGAGAGAAGAACTTGCAATTAAAGAGGAATTGGCAAGTGGAAACACGTAACTTCATTGGAAGATGGCAATGATTCTTCTGGTGTTAAAATGAATGATGCATTTCACATGATACTTTTTTTATTTTATTTAACCTTTCCTTCCCATGGCACTTTCTATTAAGCTATATTCACAATAAAACCTTGAACCAGTTCTGCATTCATTTCTTCTCACACACCTTTATTTTTCACAGGAATAAAGTGGGGTTAGCACAGAGGAGCTTATAAAGGGCGTTATGACAGCGCAGAATTTCTGTAGAGTTCAGGGATATGTTTTCTTCTTCCAGGAGACAAAAAAAAAATCTGTTTAATCCTGGCCTTTCTCTACGTTAGGCTCACTTTTCTTTTCTGACACTTCATTATGGCTTTTCTGGGTTTGAATAAAAATGTAGTTCTCTTCTCTGGAAGATAAGGTCACTACTGCTGGGAGCTACTTTCTGTGTGTAGTATACATGAGTGTTTTGTGTCCTGGGGACCACCCCAAGTGTGGATGGTGTCTTACTCCTTTTTCTCCCCACTTTAAGTATTTAATGTCTGTGATCTGGCTAAAAGCAGATCTGTTTTCTGCCTGCAAGAAATGGCAGAAGTGTCACAAGGTTGGCAATAAATTCTTGTGTAGAGTCATGAAAGTGAAGGCTGATGTTGTTGCAGTTATCCTGTGGGCAAGTCTTTGCCCCATTCCTACAGGAGAGTTTTGGTAGCTGGGAAGAGAACCCAGAATTTCAGGACCATAGGTCAGTACTTTTGTTTCTGATCTTGTAGCCTTGTGACTTGTTTGTTGTTCATCCCTTACCCTGAAAGAAGCCTGAAATTTGTGCAGCAGCGGTACATGCTCATGTAACAAATACTGTGTTGTGATGCTTGCCCTTGAGGTGGCTGAATTGGAACTGGACATTTTACTCCTTCCAGAAGTTCCTGATGTTTAGGGATTTCATTCCTGTAACATTGCTGTTCTTGTAATGTGAATTTGTTGCTGGTTTAAGAGTACTTTTCTTAAGGTAATTCCTACATCCTTTCTTAAGAAAAACTCAAGAAAACCCATGTGAATGTGCTGATCTTTTTGTGTAAGATGGTAATACAGATTTTCCCAAATGAATAGAAGGAGTAAATGGTGGCAGCAGCATTGTCTGACCTATCACCAAGAGGTAAATGAAACCAGGAAGTAGCTTACATAGCTCTTTGACCTGTGGGGGAAAGTTTGGGCTTGTGAATCTCTGCTGTATATCCAGTGCTCTACTGGAGAGTGTGGGTTTGTGATTAGCGGGAGCGCAACAGTGCATGGAGGTACAGCACACTCATTCCACAGGACAGGGGCTATGACCAACCTGAAAAAGACCCTGGCAGTGAGATGGAGAACAGGATACTCATCTGCTTTCCAAAGTTGTCACCTTTTGTCTCTCCTGTCCTGGAGAGATCTGCTTCTGTACATAATGTGGAGAGAAGATTTCTTCAAGGAGCAGAGCATGGCCGGTGTAGCCAACTTACAGAGGTAGTTGCTGTATGAGAAGAAGATCATTGTGGCTGCAGTGACACTGAATGAGTGCTGAAAGCATGGCTGAATCTCTGGTCTTCAGTGCATTGTCATAATTAGGCTTTTACTGCATCAGGCATCTCAGGCACAGCCAGATGCTTTGAGTCAACTCGGCCACTCACATGTTCATAGCAGCCCCTGAGTTTCCTCCAAGCTGGCTTATCAGTTTCTGTAGGGACAGTGGCATATTTGGTTTTAAGCCGAGTTTCTGTAGACACCAGTATCTTCTGAAAACTTTTCTTAAGTCCTGGGTGGTAATTATTTCTTTCATGTCATTTTCCTTGCTACCTCTGGGAGTTCTAGAATATCTTCTCAGCCACAGTGAAATTCCTCTATAAGGGAAGATGCTAACAGTCTGCAGCAAGAGCCTCTGGAGCAGTATAATTTTGAAGCTGGCATTGCTGGGATCTAAGCAGGAGAAATACTGACGGCTGTGAATATTCTTCCCATGTCATTAGCCTTGAGTTATCCTTCATGAGCCAGACTCTGTACAGCTGCTGTGTATCTTCTGCCTGGTGCTGAACTCTGCTCTTCACGTGGCAGAAGCCAAGGGTTACTCAGCACGTGGCAGGACGTGGTTATGTAACTCTGAGGGCAGTAATTAGATCATTTAGTTAGAACAATGTGTTTATTTGCCAGTAATTTGTTTCTTGTGCAGTTTTCCATTTCCCAGGTGTTACATATGGCCAACCAGACAGAACCCTTCTGTTCTCTGAGTAATTCCCCCTATTTTTTCATCAGCTTATAGATATTTCATTTAAACCTTTGCAACCTCCCTTTGTGGCATCTGCTTATTTATCACTGTCTTTAAGATCCTTTTTCCACTTGGTAATGTTCATATTTTTAGTCCCTTGGTTACTGCTATTGTAAATTATTATCCAGTAAGATTTATAGCTGTGAGATTTGTACAAATAACCTGTCTCTCTCATTTAATGGCTTAACACTGAGATACCTTTGTTATTTACTAATGAAACTGTATGTATAATTTCTATATAAATTTTTGCAGGTATGTCATGAAAATTTAGGTCAGCAATGGAACTATGTCAGACTGTCTGACAGGCTACAAATTGCCCTGCACTGTAGGCACAAAGCATACAGGTGGTGAACCCACTGCAGCTTTGCAATGCCTTAACCTGTTCTTAGACATTGGAACCCTATTGCTGACTGAGTATGATATAGTACCACATAAAATGCTTGGGGGTTTTTATCGATCTATTATCTCATTTATATTCACAAAGAAAAATTTAGTTTAATTTCATTTCTGTTTAACAGGGTCACATGGAAAAGGCTGTATATACATTTTTTTAAATTCCAATAACAGTTTTTATAACTTTTAAGTCAGTTCTCCTGCACCTCTTAAATTACATTTAGCTATTTTTAAATATGGGTTTAAAATCACTAGGTACATTTTCATATGATGTTCTTCCTTTTTTAAAGAAAAGGTTAGACCATGACATATGAAGATTTATCCAGGTAGTGCTATTTGTTGTGTGTTGGGTTTTTTGGTGATATATTTTAAGAATTTGCAACACCCATATGCTATTTGCCTCTGGGAACTGTTAGTAAAATAAATTACACTATTATAGCTTTCATATTTATTTGATGTACTCAGTTTTTAAAAACATATTCACTGTTATAATATTTCAGTAAATAGATTCAAATAGACTCTGTCCTGCTGATAGGGATCCTCCTCTCAGCCACAGCAAGAAAACCACTGGCTGCAGAATCAAGTCCTTTCCTGCTTGTGAGGTTGAAACATTAAGGGATGGGTGACAAGTTGTCCTCTCGTCTCTTTTCATGCTTCCCGTGTCTCCAGTCAAACAAGAGTGACCACAGATCTCAAATATAATTTTTACATTTATTTTGAATGGAAGAGAAGAAAAAGAGCTTGTCAGGAGAGGGTGGGTGTTTGCTTTTCAGTGTGCTGACATCGAGGAGCGAGCTGAATAAGGGCAGCTCAGTGTGATGGGATATTCTGAAAGACTTTCCATCTCTGTGTAACACTGCTGTACAAAACTGATGGGACTGGATTGTTGGGGCATTTATTTTGATTTTTAAATGATTTTTCCCTAATTAAATTTTTCCTAAAAGCGTGTTTTACGTGTACGATTAATAAATAACATTTTCTGGCCTTTCAGCGTGAGAAGCTGATACAGGAGTTGGAGGAAGAAAGACATTTGAGACTTGAGAGTGAAAAAAGACTGCGGGAGGTGACCCTGGAGTCGGAGCGGAGCAGGGCTCAGATGCGGGGCCTGCAAGAACAGTTTTCCAGGTATGTTGCCTTAGTAAACCGTGTTCACAACATCCTTTGGTGCAGAAACATTTGTTCAGAACATCCTTTGGTGCAGAAACATTGATCAGACCTGTTGATAACGTGAAGGGATTTAATTTAAGGCAAAACCTGCTCTCCCTCTGAAGTTCTGGCTCTGGGCTAAATTAGCACCCTTAGGGGAAAGTTTTCATTTCTAGAGATTTTGAGTTTATTAGAATTCCCAATGATTTTTTTAAGCATAGGTCTTCACTTCTGAAAATGTAAAGTCATGATGTGATTGATTGTTTCTGTTAAATAACAAGAATGGGTTGGACCAATCTGAATAAAGAGAAAAAAAAAATGATGCCTTTTAGCAACTGGATGCTCATCCTGCTCTGAAATGCTTCAAATCCCTTCCTGCACCGCCTGGGCCAGAGCTCTGGGCTAGATCAGAGCTCCTCTTACAAGAGAACCATCTTAGAACTGGCATTTCAGACAAACCATTCATATGATAGCAGTAAGATTTTGAGCTGTTTATTGGTTTCATGATACATGATGAGATCTTGTACATCAAATAGGGGGTTTTTTATTGTTTTTGTCACATGAACAGAAATAAAACAATCCAAAAAGAATCAAAAGAGATAATGGAACTTTATGCTGTATGTTTTCCATCAAGACTGAATATTAACTTATTCCCATGGACTGGTGAATTGTTGAGAAGCTCAAATTCACTTTAATAAGGTGAAAAACATCTGAGGGGTGATTTTTTTTTTTTCATTGGCTTTGTTTGCTGTGATTTTTAGGGTTTTCTGTTTTGGGCATTTTTTGTGGTTATTTTCTCAGCGTTTGCCATGCTGCTCCTCTGATAGAAATTTGGGTTTCTAGGCAACGCTGCAAAATCCATTGATAGCAATAATAAAATTTGTTCTCATCTGTTATTTCGTGTTTGTAAAATTTGCATTAAGTCCCTTTAGAATTCAAAAAAAATCACCATGTATTCAGCTAAGTCTGAAATTCTTCAATAAAAATGCTAAGAGTATTCCTTTTCCAGTTTTCTCTTGTTCCTCTTCTGTGATCCTTGGTTTCAATTTTAGTCATTCTGATAACACTCCTGGAGTAATATACACAAAATAAATCCACCCTATGAGTATTCTTGGTTAGAATATTTTGTTGTATTGTATATTAACCTTGTTTAAGGAAGCATTTCCCGAGGTCCTTATTCTAGAACAGTGTTATTGTTGCAATAACTAGAAACTTTTGAAATAAACTCTGGCATGATTAAGAAAAGAAGGGGTGAGGGGAAGGCTGTCTCCAAAGTGATTCACCCACAGTAACTTCATAAAATTTTAGCTGTTACAAATTCACATCTTTTCAGGGTAGCTCTTCATTATTCCTGTGAAACTGCAGTAGTCTGATTCATTTCTGCCACGTTTCTGAAAAGAATAACTATTTTATTAGTTAGGATCCCTGAAGTCCACTATCTTCAAATTAATCCATTCTTTTATTTCCGTTCCTCTTTGCAGTCGAGCTTGCTCAGATCTATCAAGAAGCAGAGGAATGCAAGTTCTTTGAATTAAAGTTGTTTGTCTCTTTATCTTTGTACCTCTGATTGAGATAAAGGTGAATACCATCTAAATCAGCATTATGTTCTTTTTAAGGCTGTCTGTACATTAGCTAAACTGGCGAACTTAAATATCACTTAAATATCACTTTTCATTAATGGCAACTGGGTTGTTCCTGTGAGGAAAACTGCTGTTGGCCTCATCAGGCTGTGGTTTTATCTTGGTGCAAACCAGATGCTAGGAAGGAAATGTGTCAGTTAAATATTTTATTTGCCTTTAAAACGTTATGTTTGTTATGATAAATATTAAAGGAATTTTTTTTTGCTGCTGTTTAGTAGAATATTAAGATATTTGCTTACACAGAGTTTCTCCCTAAAAGAGTGCATTTTTAATTACCATGCTTGAACAAATAATGAAACTGGCAGTTGGATAATCTTGTGCTGCTTAGAGATTCTGCTTTCTTTGAAGGATTCGAGACTTTTTTTCTCAATTTGAGCACAATTAACTTGGACAAGGCAGGTGGTGATGGGAGGAGATGTTAAAATCAAGTGAATTGGAAGTACTTCAGAAGGTGGTGGCTAAAGAATAATACTTTGGGCTAAAACATTCTGCCTTTCTGATCCAGATAAACTAATGTAAGAACATATATTTTAGCATAAATCTTTTAAATATAATTTCTTAACTGAGTGGATTTACATAGACATTTCTATATCTAGATGCAAGCAGTGGGTTAAACTGTGATTTGGATGATGTTTCTGTACATTTCAAATTATTTTTTTTGCATGTTTGAAAGAATGAAACATAATAGTTGGTAAGCTGTAGGTTGACCTTTGTAATCAGGGGAGAAAAGCTGCATACTCCTAAATGAAATTGTGTGAAGACTTTAATCTGTCATACAAGCATATAGTTTGAGATTGAGAACTTCAGAAGGTGAGGGGTTTTCTTATTGATTGACGTTTCTGTTCTTACTGAGTAAGCAATATTTCAGGCTGGGAGTCTGAAATAAATCGAAGTTCTCTTTCTTAACATCTGTATAAATCTGCCAGAGCCTTAAAGTGACACAGTGCTTAGTTTGATAAATACGTGATAGCTGCTGAAAGAGTTTTTAAAACCAAGTTTCTTTTCCAGGATTTTACAGTGGTGTATCCATGTAGTTTTAAATTTGCTTTCTCATTTTATTGGAGATAAATATGTTTAAGGTGTGGAGAAACCACGCAGGAAAACTATTTAAAGCTAAAGTTGTGATTTTACACTGTAGTTGGATATGTTGCCTTAATACAGTCTCACCTTGAGTTGAAATACTTGATTGTTTTTTTCTTAAACCCATTGAGATGTGTTGCTTTGCTTCAGCTCTTAAAATCTATAAGGCTCTTTTTGGCATGGCAATATATAGATGCACGTTGCTCAAAAATGTACAGAGTAACTCTATACATACATATCAGCCCAATTTCTACCAGGACACTGCCATGCAGTCTGACTTTATGGGTTTGGTTGTTGGCAGGTGGGTCACCAGTTAGGGCAGTGGTGTGCCTCTTGCCTGTGTATCCAGCTCTGGATAGATTAGGTAAATTCTTTTTGGTTTGTTTGTTCCTGGGAGGATTTTTTTGCTCTCTCACACTTTAACATTTGTTTCTTCTCAAATTTCTCACATCTTGGACATTAGAGAAGACAATACACAGTGTCCCATGCACTTCCTTGTTCTGGGTTTCAGCTGTGCTTTTCCTACTTCCAGCATTTTCCTACAACAGTAGGAACAGAAAAGCAACAACTCTGCCTGAAGCAGTAGGTGTGATTTATAGTATCATTTTAAAAAGCTCACTAATAGACACTATAAATTGATTGCATTTCCCTGATGTACATCAACAAGCAATAGAAATTGTTGTCTGTTGAGTGCATAGAGTTCATGTGACTCTAAACTGGGATTAAATGTTAAAGCAGTAAAAGAGGTAGCTTTACTTAAGTTGCTTTGATTACTGTTTTGGTCTGAACGAAACAAGTTCAATAAACCCTATTATAAAGTATATCTGTAAACAGTAATTGAAAACACCATTATCAAATCTTAAAATCCCTTTTGGGTAAATTTCAAATACTCTCTCAGTTAAGGTTGTGGTATTTATTGGTATCAATATGTGTAACCAGAAAACTGCCTCAGGCCTTAAAGAGCAGATGTTATTGGAAGAGTTGGAAGTGGTCCTTGTTTGATCTACTGGGGTCCTGCAAATGGGATGAGTGCAATTCTCATTGGACTGTGTTTCAGCATTCCCCTCACATTAATATTGACTGTAGGGTTAAGCCTGTCACTTCTGACAAAGGGAAAAGTGACTACTACAAATCCAGCCACACTTGGCATCAAAGGGCTGTGTGACTGTTGGTTTAGGGACATCCTTTGTGGTTTTCTCCAGTTACTGTTAATTCCCCTTGCTCCATTCTCATCAGCAAGTGGCTGAGTGGTAACTGTTTTCTCAGCAGCTGTGTTAAGGAGACTTTTTTCATTGCATTAGCATGCTAATGTTGCATCATTACATGGTAATTTCTAACATCTGCTTGACCTAGAGGTCACACCTGCTTGCACTTCTATGACCTTACTGCCATGCCTTGTAATCCACATACAGCAAAGAACATGTCTGGGAAATACAGACTAGTAGGACACCTCAGTAAGCCCCTGTGTTTTGTCAGTTTGTCTAATGCTCACCATTAATAATATTTTACTGTCATTTTTTGGAAAATTAAAATGCTCTCTAGGCAGCTATTGATGGTATTCTTTTGACTCTGTCATAGCAGGGATGAATAAAATACTGGGTGGGAATTGACTCCTTTTCTCAGAGGAAGATTATGGAAGAAACTGTCTACAATTCTTCTCTTTTGTGTAATTCTGCAGTAATCTCCTGTCATCCTCTCTGCATGCCCTGTGTGTAGGGTTATTGTGGGAGGCAGATTGCCCCAAAGATAGAGTTTGTATCAAAGGCTGACCCTGTTATCCTGCCCTGTGGTTTTGATACCACCAGATTTTATTAGATGATACCGTATGAAGTGTTACAAGGAAAACTAGTGAATAAGTGTAACACAGCTTGCTGACTTGTAAGTGCTCTGTGTCTGCTGTATATGTCTCTTGTACATTTGCTTCCTGCTTTGCTGCTGCCTGCAAGATGATCACTGTCAAACACCTTGTGGCAGGTTGACCTTGACTGGCTGCCAGGTGTCCACCTGGCCACTTTCCCACGCACCCTCCTCAGGAGGACTGGAGGAGAAAAAAATAGGGAGATCACTCACAAGTTACTGTCAAGGGTGAAGGAGATCGACTTGGAAAAGATTAATTTAACTCATTGCCAATTAAATACAGTGTAGGACAGTGAGAAACAACACCAAAACTAATAACACTTTCTCCCAGCCCTCCCTTTTCCCCAGACTCTATCCCTTCTACCTGTTGGGTGACAGGGTTGTTTGGGGAGCTGCTGCAACCCGTACAAAGCACTTGGTCTCTGCCACTGCTTCCTCCTCACGCCTTGTCCCTGCTCCAGCAGGGTCTGTCCTGTCCCACTGGGGTCTGTGGCTGCTGGGAGGCCTCTGGCTGTACAGACTGAGGCTCCTTCAGGCAGGAGCTCTGGGGCTCCGTGTGCTGTGCTGTCACTGCAGGGCTGCTGAGCCCTTGGCTGAACTCGCCGAGCCTCGGGACGTGGTGTGAATGCTGCTTTACTAGGGCTTTGACCTGACGCTTGGGATATTGATCCTGCCTTTGGATTAGAATTGACAGAGTTAAAGAATGAAGTTTCTTTTAGATTAACTCTGATGGGTGGGTATATTAGTATTTTTATTTATGTACAGCACTTAGGCACATACATCATCTCTAATAGTTACTCAGAACTGTCAGGCACTGTTCTAAGGAAGATCAAGGAGCTTTTGTGTGAATAGTTTTTATCTGACAGAAAATAAGGGAGTGATTTTACTAAACCCATGAAATTAAGCCCAGAGGAGATTTCCCCAAGTTGTATATAGAGTCTGACACCACTCAGTTTCCAGACTACTTTGAACTAAGTATTCTGGTTTCCTGTTGTTCGACCAACAAGAAGTAAAAAAGAAATTTTACCATTTTTCATACCAGGCTTAATTTTTCCCACTCTTCAGTTCTGTGTATGAATGTGGTGGTTTTGAAAGTACATACACATGAGAAATATCTTCAAAGAATGTGTTGTCTCAGTTTTCTTCAAAAACTAAATTCTCATCCTCATGTTGGAAACCATCAGATTTTTGTACAGAATTTGACAAAGAACAAAGGCAATGAGGTCAGAGTGAGTGCAGAGGACTGAAGAACCAGTGTTAACTTGGAACACAGAAGTCATGCCACGACCAGAAATTATAGAAGACTATCTTGCATGATGTATATTGACTTGTGTAACACTTTTAGAGAGCGGAGTACTGCTTTGCTTCAGGCATTGTTAGAGATGCACAGAGAGGTACGTGCAGTTCTGTGTCTTTTGTGGACTCTTAAGGCACTGGAGCTACATTAAGAACCAACCCTATTTCGGTGCCCTGATGCACTAGTAAAGCATGGGGTGGTGTTTTGTGGCAGCTCTTAGTTGCTGAAAGCTCCTTGCAAGGGGTCCAGGGAAACAGGTGATTTTTATCTTCCTCGTGACTGTCTGCGTGCTCAGAAAATCCTGGGCTTGGTTTGTATTTAGCTTTGTGCTCACAGTATGCATCATAGTTATATTTCTGGAAGGTTGCATCTATTGCCTTTTACTGATTTATCAGAGCATGAAATGATATTCTGCTTCCTCTGTTCTAGCTAGCACTATGATTTAATAGGATATAGTGGGGTTTTTTCCTCTGCATAATGTAATAGATTAAGACCAAAGCAGGACTAGGTTACAATGCAATCCTTTGGCTTGCCCTGTCTTTTAAAACACACAAGACAGAGAGACATTATTTCAGCATTTTCACCATAGTTTAACAGTAGGTTACCAATGCCCATGTACAGGTCCAAACATTGCATAGAATCTGCTCCATGCGTTGATTTGTGTAGTAAAAAGATGGGTTGAATATTCTCTGCACTCCCATACCACAGTCCTGACCAAGTAGAACCTGTCTGTATTAGCTAGTGTATGGTATGTGTCCATCATCTCTCTTATTATATGTCTCTTTCCTTCCCAAAGTGAGAGTTGTTGAAGGAAGCTCCTGGAAGCTTGAGAGTAAGAGCAGGGATTCCTGTGCAGTTATAGTGATTGGGTTTATAGAACTTTTTATGTCAGAGGACAGTGAACACCTCGTTTTGGTGAGATTGTCAACTCCCTTGCTACTGCTATTTAAATAGATTGAGGTTTGATGTTTATGTACTGTGAAATCCTGTACCTGCTGAAATTCACAGCCCTGTGTGTTTTCTTTTTGCACAGCAATAGCTACATTTTTTGCAGTTACTTCTAGCTGCAGATAACTGTAAAACATGTTTAGATTTAAGGAAAGACAGTGCCAATACAGGAACTAAGTGCTGTGACTGAGTAATGTTGCTGCCCAAGACCTGTGCAGTCATGTGTGGTAAGAAGTTTTCAAGGTAGATAGGACTTGTTGTTGTCAGGAGGGCTTCTACTGACTGCAGATTTGCTGATCATCTGGACGTATTTTTAAAATTGCACTGGAACATGCAGAGTTACAGACTGGTTCTTTCCTGTGTAACTTGCCATAGTTTGGTTTCTTTCCAAATCAGGAAAGTCATAGATGTGTCACGTGCTATTCTGCAGTTCCTTGATGCCATAGAAGGTAAAGCCAACACATTCCCTCACATGATTAATGGAATTTCCTCCATGATCTTAGGGGATTCCACAGTCTCTAACACATGGATAACCCTTTCATCTTTGCTGCTACATGGATCTCCATCCCCTACTTCCACTGAGAAAGCAGAGTGGAAGACCTTGCTAGCACACTGTCCCTCAAACACTGGTGTGCCGCCCCCAGGTTTATGTCCAGTGAGCCTGGTTTTATCCCTTTCCCCTTTCAAATCTGGTTTAAAGCTTTTCCAGTGAGCCCTGATAACTTCTGTGCAAAGGTTCTTTTGCCCCTCTGTGACAGGTGTACCCTGCCATCAGCAGACCTGGTGTCCTATAAACCAACCCATGATCAAAAAAGCCAAAATTCTGCCAGTCTAGGCTTGGAGCCTGTTGTTTCAAAACAAAAAACAAAAGAAAAAAAAACCCCTTTCATATTGTTGCCTAAACTAAGTGTTTTTGGAAATATCAGTAATTCCTTCTACCATGTTTTCTACCAAAACAGATAAAAGATATCTTCCTTTTTAATTGGGTTAGAAGTCTTTGAAGCCTACTTTATTCATGTAAAAGCCAGATCCATCCTTCTGAACCTGAACATGGACACTTCCCTACTTCAGATTGTATGTGTAGCTTTGTCTTTTAAAAAATTATCTTTGTTTCATAATACCTGTATAAAAAAAGAATATTAAAAAGGAAATAGAGGAAACACCTGTGAGATAGGATAAAGATCTTAGAGTAGAATATATTAGGGAGAGTCACCTTTGAATCAGTATTGTCATTTACCTTTTGGAGCCCAGTAATTCAAAGAGTTCTGTGTAAATGGAAAATACGTCCCAGTGAAATGATTAGAGAAGTTAAACTAAGTAAGGAAGACAGGCAAGAAGAAAGCCAGCAAAGAACTGGTGTTTCCTTAGGATCTGTCTTGGATGACTGTGGTAAATTTAAGGGCTATTTTTAAAAGCATCAGTCTGGTTTAAACTACAGGAATGTCTAGAAGAGTTGTTTTCTACACCAGCCCAATCACTCAGTCTGTCTTTGACTTCTCCTACCCTGTAAGGTACAGTGGCACTTTTTCTTAATGATCCCTTCCTCGGAAGGGAGAGGATATGATATGGAAATGCCAGGAGAGTTTTGAAACTTCCACTGCATGTGCCCTTCACGACAGGTGGGCTTCCCCATGTTTCTGTCAGTCATACATGTAACTGGCCATTCTATGAAGCTAATTTCTTCAAAGTGAGCATTTATATTGGAAAGGCACACATTTTCAAAATCACTATGTGTAAGACTGATCCTCTGATTTCATGATTAGCTTTAAGTTACGACCCAAATAACTTAGATTTATTCCATTTTATTTTACTGGTCCATTCAGACTTGTGGTTCTTTTTGCTATGTGATTGGAAACCCATGGCTGATATGCAATTTGCAGGTTATAGACTGTTTCTCTTTACTAATGGATCAGAGGGAAATGTGAGTTTATGATCACAATTTTTGTGGTGTTTTTTTTTTCTGTTAGATGCTTGAGGTAGCTTGTATTAGTAATTTTTCTGCACTATAAAACTTGTGTTGTAAACTGTAAATGTATCATTAATGAGCAGTGGTGTATATTCAGATTGATGGTGGTAGGTCCAGAGCAAATTAAACCATGAGGGAATACTATGATTAAAAAGCTGACATAAAATCAAATTATCTTCATAGTTATACTTCTCTTTTATGAGCATGATTGGAATCTTCAAAGGTTCATTGCTTGACTGAGTACAAGTTTTACCTTTACAGTTTTACAAGCCAAAGCAGGGAGCCTGCACTCCCATTCTAATTGCAAGCAGATAAAATCTGATCCAGAAAAGTGCTCAGCCTTTTTAAGATGTGCCTTCAGCACATCTGATGTAGTGGGTGGCGTCCCTGGCTGTGGCAGGGGAGTTGGAAGTAGATGATCTCTAAGCTCTTTTCCAATCCAACCTATTCCAACCCAAAGTATTCCATGATTCTATGATTGTGCTCTCATTAAAAGCAGAAGCAAAGAGTGTTTCAAGTATCTTTGGGAAGTTTAGTGTCATAAATAGCACAGACGTACAGATTTGTGGTTAAGAGATCATGAAATCCTCATGGTTTCCTCTCTGAGTAGAATAATAGAGGAATACTTTGTTCTGTCTAGATTTTCTGGTTTTCATATGAGGTAGGGAAGAGAAAAGGCCTTTCTCAAAAGTACTTACTCAAAAGTACCTTACTCAAAAGTAATCTAAAGGAAACAGGGAACAGTACAGGAAAACAGGCACAAAGATGTCCCTGTCTTGATTTTGCCTGTTGTATCCAAAGGTGGGCCCTGTAGATTGTGACTTTTGCTCTCCTTAACGAGAAACTTTTGTAGAACCATATCTTTACTCACAGTTTGCAGAGCTGGCTTTCTAATGCTGGTGTGTACATAAAGAGCTGGTCTTTAAATGTGACCAATACATAATTTGTGAATATAATGAGTTTGTCGTCCTGCTCTGCATAACCTTTTAAGTACCTACACTAACTAATAAAAATGGAATAATTTATCTGCCTGACTTGAAGTGGTAATGCATTTTTTGCAACCTAGTAGCAATTCATAGTCTGCATAGGTTGGAATGTATCACAGGAGAATTATTATGGTAATTTTAATTTTACCTTAGAACTTGTAATTATTCCACAGTATTGTTCTAATATAACAGGTCGTGAAGCAGTTCATTTGTTTGTCAGCACTCAAAATGGGGCAGTGCAACTTAACAATTTAGTTTAAATCTTACTCTTTTATCAAAAGGTTTTGGGGGTGTGTTTTCCTCTGTGCACACGAAGTTGCAGTGAGTATAGTTAAAGCTGAAAAGCTATTATATTAAGTGCAAATTTTTGTGGGATTTTGTTTCTTAGTGTTTTTGATAAACAGTAAGAGAACAGGATGGGATTTGTTTTCCTTGTATAGGCTTGTAGACTGAGTTCTAATTATTCATCCCTTACTCTGATAGCACATTTTCATAGGTACTCTACAGGTGCATCCTCAGGCATTTTTGTCCTGAAGTCATAAGTTTGTTTCAGCTGCATGGATGTTGCTTGTGCGTTTTCTTGATTTATGTCATGTAGAGGAAAATATGGGATTTAAAAAAGAAAAGATGTTTGGGTTTAGTCCATCAGTATCAGTAAGGCCTTTCTTCTGATTCTCACTGGGTTTGGATCTAGACTTAGCAGAGGGAGTGTCCCTTGGAAAGGACTAGATGTTTTCCTTCTTAAGGATGAAAGTACCATTGAGGGACAAATGGAACTGTGGAACAGTTTTAAGTCATCTGATATGATCCAAACTATTCAAATAAATAAGGAAAATCAGTGGGCTAAGTCCTCACCAGGCCAGATAACAGCACTAAAAATGCAACAGTGAGAGTCATGTGTCTCTGCCTTGTGGCAGGAAGAGACCTCAGTAATTTACTGTGGGCTTTGCCTGTAAGAGGTTTATTACTTACAATCTTGGTGTTATTTTGCAGTGTCATTAATCATGCTGAATTTACATGACTAATATTGTTATAATTCCTAACTCCACAGGGATTCTGTTACAATTTAGTAACAATTACTGTCTACTATTTCAGATAGCTTTTATTGTATAGCATTGCCAAAAATCTTAATGTGATTGTATTTGGTCATAATGTGTGTAGATACTGTAAGCAAATGTAAATTGATTTGAATGACTGTTTCAGTGTAACATGGTTTTAATTCCATGTGTAGTGCCTGCCCCATAATCTCAGATTTCACAAATTGGGCACTACTACGCTTCAGTCAAATTGTGTATTAAATAGCATTCATCAAATATGTATTTCAGAAAGCATCCATCTTCTAAGCACGCAGCATAATAACTGCACATAGGTTATCGTGAAAACATTGTCCAAGGGATGTCAGTAGAATGTTGTGTTGCATGAAACAATGAACTCCTCTTGTGACAACCAGATAATTAAGGATGTGCTGCAAAAGAATGCAGAGAAAGTACAAATCTGTTCAGAACAAGTCACATTGTAGAGATCACTGAGTATTTTAGGATGTTGATGCACACTCTTAGTTTACATTATACCTTGGAGAATATTTCTCCTTTGCATCATTCTGTTTTGTGGTAACTGCATCCCAGTTCAACTGCTTTCTTCAAGATAAGGGATTTTACTCCTCTTGGTTTTCACCACCATTCCAGATAGGAAGGAAAAAGTGTCATGCCAAGGAAGAGTTGTATTTGTCATGAGAAAAGTGGTAAGGAGGAGATGTGAGATGGTGAGGCTTAACACTGCAAGGGCACAGAGATTTCTGTAGCCTCTTGTTTTGGCACAGGAAATCGTGCTGCATTTTAGAACTTGACATAACTTCTTCTGCAAGAGTTTTTAATCCTTCTCTTTGTTCTGCTATATTTTCGGGATTTAATTGTCTGTATTTTCATGCCAGTACATAGCAAAGGAAGCACATCCTGCTGTACATCGTGCCTGAATTGGAAACCCAGGCCAACTGTGTGGTTTGAAGTAAGTTTTCATTCCCTTGGAATACAGATTAGATCATTAAGTTGTAGTACCCTTATCAGTGTTTGCAAGCTGCAGTCTATTCATTGAATGAATGTGGCATGGGTTGATACACTGACTCACCTGATCAGAAGGTAACATTTTTCTGTCTTCAGCTGTAGGTTCCATCCTTCATCCTAAGCTGCTTTGGAGGCACTGAGTTGATTGTGGTTTTATTGCTGTGTTTTGTTTGTCTTCCCCTGGCAGATTCCTTCCAGCTTGTATCTACTAACCACAAGAACACTAATCATATATAGGTTGTGTCTGGATGATAAGCAAGTAACAATAAGCCTTTGTGTATATTAGTTTTTACTGGAAAAATCAGGAAGAAAATAGAGAGACAAACTCTACTACTTTCTGAGAGGCAGGTAAGGCAGAGCAGGGCAATCAGAAAGTTAAGAAGCCATGGAGTTGACTGACTTAACAGTTACAATTGCAGTAGGATCTGTGTTAAAAGTGCTCTATAGCAGAGATCCCTCCCATTGGCTTGTTGGGTGTATTTCAGAATATGAATTCTGTTAAAGACAAGGTATTTCTTAAGCCTCTCAAGTACTCTAAATGTCTGCTCCTACTAAGTTTTTTTTCCCCCTTCAAACTGCAGAGAAAAACCCCCAAACAATTCAACTCCCAATGCCTTCCTTAAAAGGCAAATGTCTGTCAAAATAAGTTCTTCTACCTTAGTCTCAGCTCTTTACAAAGAGCTCATTTTGCCTAAGCCTATGCAGCAGTGAATAGTGGGAGGGTGTGTTATATTGGTGTCAATTTAATGTAGAACATTGAAGAAATACTGAGTTTCACAGAGGCCATTTGGATTAATTTCTAAAGTACTTATTGAAGACAATTTTAGTGTATACAAGGGAGAATAATGGGCCACTGGTTTTACTAGTTTCATACTCTAGTGAGTACTCTTGTAAAGTAAAAAATACTTCAAATATTCTGGGTTTCATTCAGCTCTTTGAGTTATATACTGAATTGTTGAAATTTATAGCATTGAAAAATAATGAGCAATGTTTTTCTATTTTCTATCCCAGACTTGCCTGCATTTCCCTGTGAGCCCTCTGTTGTGTATTTTATGGCATATTTAGTGTTTATTGCAGTGCTGTATGTATATTCTCAATCAGCATGTTTGTAATAGTACAATTATACTGGCAACTGCGATGTGAAACACAGACATCATGATCCATTGTAGTGCTGCCAGGATGAGAAATGTCAATTGAGGTTGTTGTAAGAGGTTTCCTAATCCTGCTGAACTAAAGAGTGAGATTCTTTCTGAATCATTGCCATCTGGAGTGTATAAAAATTTGAAGTAACCTTTCATCATTAGGTTGGCACATGTTACTGAAGTGGTATTGGCATTGATGAAGTTCTAATGAAATTAAATACTGTGCACTGAGAAAAACTCACTGCTTCATTATTTTGTCTCAGTTCTTCAGAGCCCTCCCCTCCAATTTATGAAAGTTATTGAGTAGTTATAAGGTTTTAAATCTAAAAGATATGGAGTATTTGTTTACAGTAATCTGACATTTTAATATGGATATTCATCTAGTTATAATACAAGCCAACACGCATGAGATGGAGAACAATTCGTAATTCATGGTATAATCAGGTAATTTAGTTCACTTTCTCTATTTTATTGACTTGTTCTACTTGTTTGACAGGTATTTGTTGCCCATAAATTTTTGGGTCTCAAACCTGTGCTTTGCCAGACTAAACTTGCCCAGCTTTGTTATCCTGACTCTTTCGTGGGCCTGCTGCAATATAAGTGAATTTTTTCTTGCAGATAGATGTTCTGAACATGTGTTCCACTGACACCAGTTTCACAGGTGTCATATATTTGTTACTGCCATCTTTCTAGAGCAGTTGCTTTCCCATACATTGAACTTAGCTGCTCCCTTTTGGATGGGAGGGACGTTCTGCCAGGAAATAGAGTTGGCACCAGTATGTTACCTATAGACACCTATAGATGGATTATTTCAGAGTAACTACCTGGGCTTTCTTTAGCAAGACCCTTGCAGGTAGTGGAAGCACAGGCTAAGTTATAAACAGAGGGGTTCACATTGCCCCACACCTTCCTGATCCATTCCCTGTCTTCTCTTGCTGCTGTCCTGAACCCTTTCCTGTCTATCTTCTCTTGCCCTCTTCTTCTTGCAGTCTCTATTTATCTGGATTCTCTTTCACTTAAAACACCCAGCGGAGTTGCTGGCTGGCCAGTGTTGTAATTCTTGCATTCAGGAGAGATTGATGTTTGCTGAGTATCTGCCCTTTGGCAAAGCTTATGTGGTCAGGCAAATTTCCAGTTAAAAATGCTGATTCGGATGTTGGAATCTTAATCACCTTCAATCCTCAGTCTGTGCCTTAGTTCTGGTTTTGAAGGGTTAATCATCATGTTGTTCAGAGAACTAGATGACAGTCCTCTTCACTGTTCAGATTAAACAATATGAAGGCTGAGATTTAGACGATGAGGGATTAGGACTGTTTAACTAATTCTTTTGAGGATGTGATTTCATTCTAGCATGCTTAAGTTGAAGTGGGCCAGTGATTTTGTGATCCTGTAAAAATAGTAGATAAGAATATATTTTATTTTAAGCATCTTGTTTAGTCTCTCTATATTCTTGTGTAATTCAAACAGAAATTTATGTCTGCACTATTGAGATTAATTTAATGTTTAAAAAGTGCTAGCCAATTCTTGTGCTGTTTCTGTTTATTTCTGCTACACAGATGAACCCAAACCATTGCTGATTATTCTGTAAATTATATTGCTCTCAATTTCATAAATGCATTTGGATTAAATAAGAGATGAGTATCATATTCTCTGTCTTTTATTTCTTAATGTTTTGTATCTAAACTTTTCAGTTAAACCTCTAAATGCATCTGCTGTTACCTGTTGTGTGTACATCCTATTGCTCAAGCTTGTAATGCACAAGAGAACATTTTAGGCATTTTGAGACTTTACTTGATTTACCTGCTTTGTTATGATTTCCCAAGACAATTAAAAACTAAAATTAAAAAGAAAAATTAAATTAAATTAAATAAAAAAGTAGCATTAAAGAGATTAAAAATTAAATTAAATAAATTAAATAAATTAAAATTGAATAAATTAAATAAATTAAAAAGAAAAGTAGCATTCCTTCTCTAACCAGAACAGTCCAAATTGGAGTGGTGGAAGTATCTGAGCTAACAGTCAGTGGGTAACACAGCACCAGAACAGTGTCTGCATCAGTATCTTCTCTAAGCCTCCCTCTTCCCCAGCTGAATTTTCCCTTGGCTGCCCTGCAGTGCTGTTGGTCAGGACTGAAGCCAGCTCACTGGAAGTTAGCTTGGTTATTGGAGCTGCAGCATCTCCTGCAGAAATAACATTCAGCAAATTATGTTAGGAAGATAAGCAGAGAGGAGAGGTAATCACACTTTCTGAAATTTAAAGTCTACATTTGAAAAAGCATTATTTTAGTAACAGTTTCATTGCCTTCTTGGTCCATGGAAATAGAGATTTGTAAAGATTGGTCGTGTCTTGTGTTACAGAAGCTGATACCAGTTTAATAAACTAAAGTTCAGACTATATGTAGCTTGAAGTTTTCTGTTTCTGACCTGAAGAAACAGTTGTTTCATGTAAACATGTTTCACCCTTTGTTTTTCTTTATCTAAATCAGTTGGCTTTAAAAGAAGATTATGAAAATGATTCAAAAATCTCTTGGGATTTGTTTCCTCTGTTGTCTTCTAAATGAAAATAGTGACGTTTTACAGCTAAGCAAACAGAGAAATTCTGTACAATTCACTAGCTAATACAGCTGTGAAATTGTATTATAGCATTAAGAAAGAGAATGGGAAGTATTTAAACACTGAAAGAAAACTCTGGTAACTGAAAATCTGCTCCATTTACCAGGTGAAAAAAGTTACATGTGTGAATAAAAAGACACAAATTAACTCTAAACAGATGTCAAGTATTTCACAGACAGTCTGTGTTGAGTGGAAGCCACAGAAATATTTCAGGTGGCTCCTGACCCCTCTGTTTCTAACCCCATACCCAGTGGCAGATCATCAGACCGGACGTCTTTCAAAGTAGTTGTACGTGTATACTCAGAAAAAATGTGCCTTGTGGACCTCTGAGAAGAGCCCTGTCTATCTGTAATCCTGCATTTCTTTGGTATTTTGTGCTCTTAATGAGTGGGGAAAGAAGACCACAGTCCACCTGAATCTGGTGTGATTAATGAAAATTGCACAGTTGTGTTCCAAAATGGGATCTGTGGGCAGAGACAGTGATGATACCACGGGAAGTGCAGGCCTTTGCTCAGACACGGCCAACCAACTCCCGCCGAAAGGGATCAGAGCAGGCACTGCTGAGGAAACCGGGCAGGAAAAGGGAAGACTCTCTGTATGCATTTTCTTCCATTCCTTCGGGGAAATTCAGGTAACCTGTGCTTTGTGAGGAAGCAAATACTGGAATGCCTCTTGCCAAGAATTTTAAATGATATTTTGAAAAATATTTCAGTTCAAAAACTAAATTTTAGTTCAAATTTTAGTTCAAAAACTAAACAAGGCTGAACATTTCGTACAAAATATTGGGGTTTATGATGGTTCTTTAAAATTTAGAATGTTCAGAATGGGGACACAAGTGCATCCCTGGGAGTTTTACAGCAGAATTAAATTCCCCAGTGGGATGTGGGTAGAGCTAGGTGTCCTCTCCTTTAAACTGGCCACCAGATAAATGTTTGCGTGTTTGTTTTTAATGGGTGGTGGTTAGAAGAGTAGAAGGCTTCATTTTCTCACACTTTTTTATGGGTGAAGTGAGAGGTTGAGGGGGAAAAGTCTTGATTTCATTACAGTGGGCACTGTGGGCCTTTTTTGCATGGGTTCTTGATGCAGCAGGTGCAGCTGGGCCATCATCAGGAGCTGCTCTGGGCAGTGCAGCTGTGGGAGGTGAGAGTCAAATAACCCAGCAGAGCTCTCAGATGGGGATTTCAGTCCCCATCTTCATGTGTCCTGTGTGGGCAGCAGAAGGAAATACTAGGAAAAGAAAAGCAGATTTGTTTGTCATACATAAAGGTAAATCTTTATATATAGGACTTCTCATCTGTGGAATTCACAGTGTTTTTCAAAGTAAATCTTTGTTTTTTCAGTAAAGCAATGAGACTAAAGATCTGTTGACTCTGATGAACTTCACAAGGTGCATAATAGCATTGATTTCTTCATCAGGCATTGAATGCTTACCTAAAAATTGTAGTGAGGTAGCAGTTGATCAAGGGTATTAAGCAACATTGAATTAATTTTTAAAAACACTAAAAAAATATTTAAATGTCACATGAAAAATGGGTAGATGGGAGAGAACAGTGTTGCTGAATGTCAGGAAATTGTTTTCCTATCTGAATTTCCAAGTTACATGGTCTAACCAGCAGTATGCTACTGATAAGACCTTTTACAAATACATTTTCTGAAAACCCTAAATTGGAAAACACCTGATACACATTTCCAAAGATACCTGCCCAGTTTTCAGTCAGCACCATTATTCTCACTAATCAAGAGGAGGAAAGCTCTGGTTACCTGATGCTCTAAGTGTGTAGGTTCCCAAATCAGCTTAAGAAGAAAATCTGTGGGGAGAAAAAAAAAAAATAAAAAAAAAAAAATCCATCCACTGTATAATTTTGGGTTTCAGAATTCATTATGGCATGGATGGTGCTACTTCAATAAACAAGTTGCAGGTTTAGTGCAGAATTAATAATTACTTAGTGAAAGCACGTTCTGATTGAGTTCTGTTAAAGCTGATTTAAAAGGTTTATTGTATTAAATACTACAAGAGAGATACCTCACAGATCATATCTTTGTAATTTCTGAACATAGTAGATTATTATAAATGCAATTAATTCACTCTGATAAATTTTTGCAAAGAGAACAAAAGGATATGAGTTGAAGAACAAGAATATTAAATGAAAGGTGGGGGCAGGAATAACGCTTCTTGTCACATGCCTGGCTTTCCTGTTTGGGGGTTTAAGAAAGTCTGGCTATTAGGATGTGGATTAGTGGAAGATTCATTCTTCTTCCTGATGTAGGTCAGACACCAGCTAACATGTGGTGAAGAAAAAGCCTGTTTTCCCCAGCAGCAAGTGGAAACAGTAGCTCTGCACACTTTGAAATAGAGGACCAGACAGGATGAGTGGTTTTGATGTCCCGTGTGCTATGCAACAGATTTGAAATGTATGAGTAATGAAGGCTTCATGCAGAAGAGTCTCTGCACAGTGTGGGGCCACGTTAATGCTTTTTTAAAAAGCAGCTCAGTTCCTGAGTAGCCCTTTGTGAGAAGTGATTTGTCCAAGTCAGAAAAAGGAACTGGCAATGTCCCGGAACGTGCACAAGAGGAGTTTCCCCGGGAGAGCCTATTCACAGGAGCCTGACTTTAATTTCATGCTAAGAGAGGCTGTTTGCAGGTATTGCATCTTTCTGGAGAAACTTTTCTTATTGTTTGTGTTAAGTCTGAGAGAATTTAAGATTAATGATACAGTGAAGTTCGTAAAGCTGATTATATACTAATAGTTAGAGGTCACACTTGTGTGCAATTAATTTGAAGAGGTCTTAAGACCCCTTTTGCAGCACTTGGAGTGTTGGTCAGAACTGTTTCTTCTTTCAGTGTTTTATGTGAAATCTCATCATTTTTCATGCCATGGAAAACATTTAACTCTGATGTGTAGCAATGTGTGATTTATACAAGCCACAAATTTAATTTACCCACGGTTTAGATACTTTTATAATAATAGTTTCATAGATTTATCATGGGCTGGTTCCATTGCAGCAACAGTATTCAGGTAGCTTTCTTAATCTCGTTTGCAAGTTGTGATAATACTGTGGTTACTTAAAAATGAATTTCCACATTTTAGTCATCTTCTGTCTTCTCCTTCCTCTCCATTCTAGTTTGAATTTTAAAATTCCTATTATTTAAAACCCCATCATGACAGTGACATCTGAGTGCTGATTGCACATAGACCAGCTCAGACTGGATCTTTAGAAGGTTTGCTTTCATAAGAGACCAATCTACAGTTGTCATTAAGCATCCATCCTATTTATAATTTTTAATATGTTTTCACTGTTACAGTTAACATTTTTTTTTTGCTGTTCAAGTACAAATTGCATTTTTTTTTAATTCCTGCTTCCACTGTCTGAAGTTGCTCAGTTTCACCATCACAGGTGTGGAATAAAATTGCACGATTCTTTCTGTGCTGTTAAATCCCAGAGTTTTTAAGCTTTGATATCCAGAATGACCCTCTATGTCTAGGAACAGATGGTGCACAGGTTTGTAAAATGTATGGAAGGATTTCTAGAAAATGAGAAGTTCTTGATACAGTTCTGTGCCGTCTTCGTAAGAAACAGAAGATCTGTTGGTTTGTAACTTTTATATCTTTAAAATATCAGCAGTTTAAATTCCTAGCCCAAATATACTGGAAGTCTTAAATTTCAAGAGTAATTGAAACTACAGTCAGGATCAGATATGAAATCATCACTATAACTTTCCTTGTTTGGCTTCTATAGTGTCCTTTGAATGGATACCACATT
>VXBX01003483.1:608913-878321 GCA_013400415.1 Scytalopus superciliaris
CCCCATTTAAAAAAAAACAAAGCAAAATCTAAATCCAAAAAAAAAAAAAAAAAAAGGAAGTAATAATTAAAACTAGTGGATTGTGTCTTGTAGGTTTGCTAATCAAATTAGTTGTGCATTGATGTAAAAGCAGCAGCTTAAACATCTTGGAAGGTTCCTTGTGGGGATCTTTTATTGTAGAACTTTGTGCCCACCAAGTGTAAGTGTTCTCATTCACAAGTGATGTACCTTGTCATGTGTGCAGGTGTTTTAGTGTGTTTCCATAGCATACAGCTAGTAAGGCACTGCAAGTTGTGTGCATGCTGTAATGAACTTAGTCATGGCCATCGAGCTAACTGAGTACCTTGGTCATGTAGAACAGTAGGTTTTCCTCCTGTCACATCTTCAGATGCCTCACAAAATTACACTGGTTGGTATTTTAAGGAAGTGGAAATTTTGGTAATGGGAATATGGGTTATATATTCAGAGTACAACACTTGGAATGTTATTTTTGTTTCATTTCTAAGGAAAGATTATATTTACCCCCTGTGGGCATTTTAGTAACTAACCTGGATGAATCAAATTCTTCCTGCTGGGTGTAATTAATTTTTAAGCCAATCTAATGTTTTGTAGACTGCTTGTTTGGTAGAGATCAGCTTTATTGCAATGAGCTGTGAACTTTGAAATTTCTTTCTGGTTAGATCAGCCAGCTGAAGACTGATTGACTATCTATTTATCTATCTGTCTGTCTTTCAGCAGGTGTATGTGTTTTCCCAGTGATGGCATCAGGGGTCTCTTTTCCACACATTTGTGGGAATAGTCTCTTTATCCTCCTCCCAGTCTACTGCTGGTACTCTGGGAGACAAGACTGATGCAGAGGTTTGGGGTGTTTCCTTTCTTTGTGTTTAGATTAGCCACCTTTCTGAGAAGATTCTGTTAATAGATTATTTTTTTACAAAATCTTCTAGCCGCATATAGTATCTAGGGATATTGAAAGTAGATTGCATCTTCTTTCTGTAGTGTTATCCTGTGTAAAAATGGTTGAGGTGAGGTTTGTTTAGACTACAGGCTCTTTACAGCTGGATTTTCTTTCCTTTTGGTTAGGCAGTGTTTGATGTACAAATATATAATGTGATGTTTAATTCCAGGAATTATATTCTTTCCCATCAGTCCCTTCAATTTCAATTTCTGCAGTTAATTTAATACTAAAGGCAATTTTGGTCACAAAGTAGCTCTAACAGTGCTGCTTACATGGGTATGTTCCACCCACTTAGTGTAATGCAGCAATAAAATGGGAAGATTTATCTATAGGCATTTCTGTGTGTCTCAGCACTGCACGAAATCCTAACAGAGAAATTCTGTGCTAAGTGTGCAGCCTTTCTTTATAACTGGTGAACTGTATTCCTGGGGATTGTTTCAGCTACAACAGTGGCTTTCTTTGGCAGGTGAAGTTAATGGTTTCTGACAGGAGTCACTATGTAGGCTTGTTTTCTTCAGTTTGAGCTCTCATGTGTTAAGCTTTCACATGTCAGACGTAAAAGAACTTATCTGTATTTACAACTCCAGGAATTATAAATAGGACAGTTTTTGATACCGCCATTTGAGGGTTATTTTATGAATTTTTTGTTTTTTGGTGATTTAAGATTGCATTTCTTTTTTTTTCAGTCTGTCATCTGAATCATAATTTAAGCCTATACTAAAGGTGCTAATTTTTTAAGCCAAATTATATCAATGATGAATTCTCACATGCTTAAAATATCATGAATATCTTTTGTTCTTGCAGGGAAGTTGTCTGGTATAAAATCTGGTGTTAAAGCATTGCCTACTGCAGTGCTGTGCTCAGGAGATACTTCATTGACCATAAGCCTCTGTCAAAACATAACTGATGATGTTTGTCTCCAAAAATGAGGAGACTATATAGGGGAAATCCAAATTTATCCAATTAGTCATACAAAATCTTGCAGTTAATCAGGAGATCTGCTTCTATGACTCTAAAAGGCACAGCAAGTGGAGACGTTTTTAGAGAACTATTTTAATTGAAAGTGTGAAACCCACAAACCAAAAGCAAATGTCAAATGTCACATATTCTTTCCATGGCTGAATATATGACACCTGTAACGTGTAATTACTGAAATATGCACATGAGAAAAAAAGGATGTCAGTAGTTTTTGTTCATATAATTCCCAACTTCCACTTGCAAGTGAAAGAAGTAAAAATATTTTATGTAACTGCTATAAAGTTTGTCATCAAATGTCCTACAAATATAGTAAAAATCAAGAAAACCTCTTTGTTGCAGTTCTGCCGTTAAATATTCTGGCTATGACTCTAAACTGTGAAGTTGAAGGTTAGTGCTGTATAGATGAGCAAAGTCCAACATACTCAGATTTTGTGGAGAATTACCAACTTGTCCAAAGGCAGATATGTGCCTGCTTCTGTTACTGAAACTGTGTGTAAATGGAATTAGCTTCATTTATAGCTTTGCAGAAGGATCACAGGGGGAAGGTGTTTGTTGATAAAGAAATTGAGTCACAGTATCATAGCACCACTGGAGAAAAACAAACCAAGATTCTTAACCAAAATGAACAAATACTGCTATCTTACATTTCACTGGGCACTTAATTTTTTTGGTGTTTTGCTCTTATGGATTTGGTATGCAATTAATTTAGATTGAAAATGCCCCTGTAGTGGAGTACAGACCTCTTCTGCCAACAGACACAGAGAACTAAAAAGACATGAAGCTACTTAAGAGCAGTCAAAACCTCAAATGTGTGATCTGTGGCTGTCACCTTTCTCCTGTGAAGCCACACTGTTAGCCATTATGTGAATAGAGGTAGGTAGATACTCTATGATATATTTTTTGGCTCTCTTTGCACTGACATAATTCATAGGCATACATTAACATGCACATAAACCAGCCTTTCATAATATTTCAAAATCCTGTCTTTGTACTGATATATGTATGTGAATATAGATTGTAATAATCCCTACGGCTATTGCTAAAGAGAGGAAGTTGCAAGTGAGGAAAGTAAAGGACTTCCAGCTGAGGGTGAATGTGACAGGTGATGTTGGAGTAAGTTATGTTAATACGTGGCTAACATTTAATTTTGCTGCCCACTGTCATTTTTTTAGGAGTCCTTAAGCAAAAGTTTTGCCATGTATGAGAAAATCATATCTCAAATACTTCCTGTGGCTTTGCACATGTGCCTGATATCCACACTATACTACCTGATATTCTTACTTCATTTTTTTTCTATTGAGAAAAACCTCAAAGTGATTTCAGCAGTTTCCTGCTTCTGTGGTGCGAGTTCTCTGTGGCTGGTTACACTTGTAACATAAATACTGTTATAATTAAAATGACTTGAATTTCACTCAACCTTCTTGGCCATTTAAATGGTATCCAGCAGCTTTTTGATCATATGTTCCTTATGATTACCAAGGTATTGAAGTAAGATCTTTTCCATTAACCTGAATTTGCTCAGTGTAGCCGAAGCCCAATGGCTTTGCCATTAAACTTGTTTCATGGGATGGCAGGCACTGAGTAGTGAGAAAGTCAAGTGCTGCTGTCACGTTTTGCTTTTTAATGAGAACTTCTGTTTGCTTTCATTGGAAGAGGGCACTTCATCCTCATAGAAATCTGATCTGATTGATTCACTAATGATGGCTCTCACACAGCAGAAATCACAAGCAAAATAAATACCAAGAGAACATGTGGCAGTCAAATATGTTTTCACTCAACATGTTCTTTGGTAATATCCTAATTTGTTTCTTAAAAGGTTTATTTTGCTTCTTCTTTTAAAATATTTTTTTTTAATTATTATTTTTCAAGGACTCTAAGTTTACTTTATACATCCCTCTAAGTTGCATGCTGGTGATCAGCATTGATGTGCCTTTAGTTGTAATGAAAAAAACATCAAGCTGAAAAAAGCATAAAAATACACTCCTGGGAGAACTTTAATCTTAAACTCATCACTTCATATCATGTTGATTAGTAATAGACCACTGGAGGCATAAAACAAAATTCTGCTTCTTTATTAACTTGCTTTTACTGCTGAACATGTTTGTTACTTTATTATATGATTTTCACGTGTGTTGGGCTAATGACAGTTTTCTTCAAATACCTCAAAATTTTATGTACTATCTTGTGAGGATCTCTACATCCGTAGCATTTGAAGAGTGTATTTCTTTCTACAAGCTCTGTCAGGATCTAAAGAGATGTTTAGGCCTTTTGCTGTCTATAGATATACCTTGCTCTCAACATACACTGTCTTTTTGCTTTATGAACTTCCATTAGTATCTCTCAAGCCAGCAGTGTCTCAGCATGACCATATTGTCTGTTCCACACCCCTCTCCATGGATGTGTGTGCCATTTTTTCATAGGGAGTAAGAGAAGAGGAGAAAATTTTATGCAAATTATAGATGAAAATATGTCTACAATAGCAATGTTGAGTCTTTATCCTGTTTATTAGTTGTTTCTTCTTCTGGAGGAGAAAGCTTATGCCTAGTTTTCCATTTTCACTGCTCTAGGTAACTCTAATACTGGCAGGGAAAGAAAGAGGTTGCAAAATTTGAACAGATAAACCTGTGCTTGGGAGTGGAAACTAAGACAAATCTCATCTCCAAAATGGACCAGTGTTTTGCTTAGTCTCTGAAGTGCCTTACATTAGCATCTTTCATGCTATAATTGGCATTAATAATGTGTTGGGATAGAATTGAAATGCCTCATTGAGCTGCACGCTCTCTAAATTTTTAGTGGGTGTCCCATACCATTTACTGCTGGAGACTCATAATGGCTCCGTCCTGTTTCTGGGTTAGTTTAAAGGAGTTGCAGTCCTAATACAAGGTCATTGAAAGATTCTTGTACCTATTTCTCTTCCATTAGTATTTCATGAGCGGGGAAGGACAAGAAATGAAATGTGTTTCCCAGCTTATCAGAGCTGTGAGGGGAGTTGCTATTAATTACTGGAACAGAGTGATAATATTAATATCTTTGCCTCGCTGCTTCTGCACGCGCAGTATCGTATTAAATGGAGTAAGAAAGCATTTGCTGTCTTTAAGGAACACTGGCATGGATTAGTTCCACTTTCTCTGGGCTTTGTCCATCTGTTGCATACTTGGAATTTAATATGAAAAACTGAAGGACTTTCTAGTGAAATACAAATACACCTGAAGAGGGAATAAAAATCCAAAATCAGATGCACAAGTTCCCACTATGACCCACAGAGAAAGGTGCTTCTGAAGAGTGGTTCAAAAGATCTTCATGCTGAGTGAGAATCCAGCTAGAGATGAGGGACAGATGGCATCACTTCATAGAGCTCAAGCATGTAAATGAGTGCTACAGGTGAGCAGCTCAGGCTTTGTCTTTTAACTGTTTGGAAGAAGAAATGGTGGTGGAGAGGGTCCTCTCTTCTCACCACTTGATGAAAGCAGCACTTGAGTGAGAAGACTCGGTATCTGCACGTGGCTTTGACTGAGGGATTTTAGCTGCTCTGCCATCTTTCAGGAGTGTGTCCCCTGACTGGCACATGGAAGGCCTCCTCATGGAAGTATTCTTCTCTTTCTCCATGAAGTTTGGCTTTCCCCACCTCATATGGTTGTTGTGACTGATTTAAGACAGTTTCAGTCCTTGGCATAAGTGACAGCTCTACTTCAAGTGCCCCCACCACATCTGGTGCCCTTTGATGACTCTGGTGCTGCTGTGCTCCCTTCTGAAATCAGACTCAGCTCTCTGGCTTGGAACACAAGCTCACTTATAAATCCAGCTCACGGTGATCTTGATTCACACACAGCTGGGCTTTTTCCTGTATGATTTGAATTTGGCCAAAAGATTAAAAAAATTACACAGTGCTTAATGTTTCTGCCTTTGTTATATTGTGCACAAGCCTTGTTCTGTCTTGATTGCTGATAGCAAGAAATATAATTTGTTAGGTACATATTATTAAGATGGTTTATGCATTCACTTGTAGCCATGTACTAAGGGAGACTAGTCTCATAATAATACATTTAAATTAAAAAAGCAAATACTATTAAATAATTAAGAGATGAGCAAGCTGTAAGAGTATCTAAGCATTACCAAAATTAGGGATTTTAGAAAGCTAAACCAAGGTATGGGTAAAAGAACCAGAAACTTTATTTTGAAACCTACCCTTTAGGCAGCTCAGACAATGAAAAATTATCATTCAGCCAGGGAGAGTTTAAATAGCAAAGAAAACTGAGATAAGATTTACCAGGCAATTGATGGTCATGGCCTGATGCCACATGGTCCTGACAGAATGCACAATTAACCTTTTTGTTTTATTATGTCTGCTTCAAATACCTGCAAGGTTATAATATTACCCCGGGAAAATGAATTTGAGTGACCTACAGCAAAGTAATGACATGAATAGTAACAAGAGATGATAGGTGCAGTGAAGAGATAAGTATTCTTGCTTAGCCATTGAACCTTATTAACTATATATGTTGCAGTATACTTAGTGCAAGTACTTAGTTAACATCTATTTATTTCCTAACAATTTGTTACTAAGGGTAATGCTAGGGCTTCGCAAAAACTACTTGGGTACCCTTAGCCCTTAAAGAAAACTAAAGGTGGTGTGTTTCTACTTTGCAGTGTGTTGCTTTCTAAAAGTATTATAAAATTTTCATGTGTAGCAGTGATGCGGATGTGGGAACTATTTGTGAACTTACGGTCAGCTCCTCTTATAACTCCCTGTGTCACTGGGGAAGATGCAATTTTTAAATTTCTACCCATAAGCAGTGGGAAAATTGCTGTAACTGCTTTGCCTTTCTGAAATACATTTTTTGATTCTTGTGAGTTAAAAGACACCAACTCATATTGCTTTTCTCTTCTTTTGAATGGAAGTTAGTGCTGTTACAAGATACTTGCTTTGGTAGTAAAGTTACATCACTCAAAGCATCAACCTAAATGTTTGTGTCCCACTGAACTCAGACTGCCCCAGTTTCTTCACCTGCTGTTGGTATCAGCCACTCTTACAGAATCTAAATGATCTCTCCAGCACTTTGCAGGGGAATGGCAAAAATAGAGCTTAGTACTGGCTCCCAGCCAGTGACTGTATTAATAAGAAGTGAAAATTGAGGATAGAAAATAATAAATAAAATAAGCTGAGAACTTCCAGACAAGAACTGGCCAACTTGAGATTAGGAACTGGGTTATACATCGTGAGATGTTGATGATTTGGAGAAGCTGATGATCACTTAAAAAGAGTAAAGTGTTCTACGATTGTTTTGTCTTAATGCGATGTGAATATTAATTTGAAAGTAACTGTGCTTTTTTTTTTTTTTTTAAAGAAATTTCCTTATAATTGAACAAATGAATATACGACTATTTTTTTGAGGGAGTGTCTGTTGTGACAGAATTTTAAAAAGCACAACACACAGGCAGCGTGATTGGTGATACTTTTGAGAGAGGGATCCCATGAAAAAATTGAGCTTACTACCAATATCTTTTAAGTAAGGATTTCAGATGAGGTTTTCAGATATTGCTGATTTCTTTCTCAGTTGTTTACTTGGAGTGAAAAGAGCTGTGTACTGACCTACTGCTGAACCCCAGGATTTAGCTGTGTCTGACTTCACAGACATGCTTTTGTACAATGGGCTCCTGTTCATGCCTGAGGTCTTGTTACGTTTGTTGTCATCGAACCAGCAGATTTAATATGCTAATGATTTTGATGTTACAAAAGTATCCCAGGTAGTGGAAAAAGAAGCATGTTTTGCCTCTTCAGATTCCAAGATTAAAAGAAAAATCTATTTAATTGCTCAAAAATTTCCCCTAATCACAGTCACGTGTCACAAACACTTGATGTTTATTCTGCAGCAGTTTATTCCTATGTTACGAGAATTACTAAAAGAGATAAACTGAGTGTTTGATATGAGGAGAGGGACACATGGAGGAGGAGAAGAGGAAAAATGGAAAAAACATGCATGAAGAATTTTGTTCTGAACAACAATTGATTCTACTCTTGCTTTGGGCAAAGTAGAAAGACATTGTTGTTTAATGTATTGCAGATTAGCAGTATGCTAAAGTCAACCTATTGCTGTTGATGTTGAGGTCAAAACATCTTTTCCTTCTTTATTCCAATACTCAGCTTCTCCTGGGAACCCAAAGAACTTAAAGTCCATTTTCTTTGAGGAAAACAGTGGGGAAAGCATCCCCCCAACATAATGGGCCATCCTGAATCACAAGTAGGAGGCAGGAAGGGAAACAAAAATTTCCAGCAGTGTCTTTCTCTTGCTTGGAAGGTCAGCTCTTCCTTACACAACTGCAGAACAATTTTATTCACTGTTACGTCCTGTTTTGAATTGCCTGTAATAACTGATTATTCTGAACCATTAGAGTGGATGGGTAGCCTTTGTGATGGCTGATCGTGAATGTTGACTTACCGGTCCCATTTGAAAACGAACTGCTGAGCCATCTTAATGAATTTTTCCTGGAGTGTGTACACATTCCAAATAATTGAATTAAATTGAATATGAGTCCCATGTAATTACAACCGAATTGATTTGATTATATTCCCCACAAGGAAGGTAGATACAAAAGGTTTCAGTAAATTTAAAGCTCCTTGGAGTTTGTAGACGTCATGCATCTGTTAATTGTCAGTTTTGAAAAATTAATGACATTGGAAGTATTTTTGGAGTGCTTATGTCATTTTTGTAATAGTTTTCAGCAGTATCCACTTACTTCCAAATCCCATTTATCCTTATCTGAGGATGGTTGTGGGCAGTGGGCTTGGGGAAGGCTGTACAGCACACTGTGACTGCAGGCAGGAGATGGATTAAAAGTGAAGCAGTTTTTCCCTCTTACATTCAAGCTCTTAAAATATTTTTAGGAATCTTTTTTTCTTAACATTCAGTAAATCAATATTTCCTTATAAAAATGAAAGCTGAACAGAGAAGAAAAGGTGTCAGCCTCCTAGTGCATGTCTGTATTGGTGTTCACTTCTGCAGTGCTTCTTGTAGGTAATACCTGCATATTTGTGCTCATGGAATGTATGGAACAAAACAAGTCAACAACAAAAGAAGGTTCTCTGTGTAAAAAGTTGTGAATTACTGCTAATCTGGTCTGAATTTTTGATTGAATTGCTGTGAATGTGTAAACTTTGGAAATGTGTACTCCACTCTTGGACTGGACCCATAATAATACAGCAATCAGCAAAGTGATAATAGAAGTTAAGTCTTTAGGATAATGCAGGATAGGCTGTCAGAGCAGCTCCTGGAGAATATGTTACTGAAGTTTATTAATAGATCTTGATTAAGTGCTCCTAAGGAACATAGCATCCTTATCTAGCTCTAAAGTTAGAAAAACATGGCATTAAGATCCCCAAACTTGCTTTTTATAGTGGTGATTATACTCAGTTAGTTAGTAACTCAGATAAAAAGGAAGTACAGTCATAAGTTCTTGTAAAAGTAATGCTAATTCTCTGAGATATCATTTTCTTAACTGTAGAAATAAAAGCAGTCAAAATATTTAAGGGAAACTGTCCAGTACAGTTTTTTAAATCATATTCACGGGAATTCCCTCTTCTTTGCTATTTTTACCTTTAATTGAATATTAAGTTCATCTTAAAATTTAGGCTAGCTCAGGATTTGATTAAACTAAATCTGCCTGTCATGTCTCCGGTGGTATCAACACTAGACACAATAATCCAGCACAGGGACTGTGCTTCTACAGAGATTTAAAAATAGGGCACCAGATTGATAATGTGCACATGTAATGGTGTAAATAACATTCAATCAAAATGACAATGGAACTCTTGAGCAGCAAAGGTTGAGTTAAAAGTTGCTTCTTTAAAACAAAACAAAACTCCCCAGAATCCAGCACTTCCTGACTCTGCTCAAATGCCCCTACCCTGGGCTCCTGGAGCTTCTTCCCTCCCCTCTGTGTCTTTCCCAAGTAAAGAGTAAGGCACATCTTCAGCATTGCAGATGGTGAGTGTTGTCTTTTTTTCCCAGTAGGCACCTTTTGAATGCAGCTATTCAATCAGGCAGCTCTAGCTTTGAACTTTTTCTCACTGAAGAAAGTTGAGGACATGATCTTTGCTAAGACTCGTGTTCTAAGCGATGGCTTGAATAAGCAATTATTTTAAAGGCATACATGAGTGGCTTTCTCTGTCAGTTATCCCTGTTGCATCATGAAATACAAAGACCTAAATGCAGACATGCTCACCAGAAAAAGTCAAACAAAAAATGAAATACATTTAATGGAATTGTTGTGCATGTCTTTTTCTTTAAAGTACATTTTTTTCAAAATGTGTTTTTTCCTGTCAATATTGATATACACCATGTATGGCAGGATTGTTACACATTGCCAGAGGAAGGCGTGCCATCTGATGGTGTTGAACACAGGTAACTCCTGAGAAAAGGAAAAGTGACAAAAATGGACACCAAAAAGTGAATTTTGACTTATTTCTGTTACTAGAACATATAAAAAGTCTGTATACAAATGGGATTGAAAATCATATTGAAAGGCTGTGGCTCAGAAGATGAATTCATGATTCTCTGGAGGATGGTACAGTTTCAGCAGTAGCTGAAAGAAGCATTAGCTTTTGGTGCTACAATGTTTGGAGAAGTCCATGCAAGAGTGATTTGCTGTATTTTAGTTTATTTTTTCAATAGGCAGTTTATATTCCCTGGCCATTGCAGTTCTGGTTGTGATTCACAACACTGTCCAAATGTCAAATTTATCTTGCAGAAGTGAAGCACTACTGACCTTGTGTTTATAGTTCATAAAACTTTAGTTATCATTTGTTTATATATGTGGCATTTTATCTCAATTTTATGCAATGTGTGGGCAGAAATATATAAATTTTATATGAGATGACATTCATTAGTATATATAGTTGCAAGTTTTAATAAAGCATGAGTGTTGTAATTCAGTATAATCTGTGCAGTCTGCATGGCTTGAAAACATCAAGCCAAATTTTTCATCCCAAAGTAAACATGAGTGAGAAAATAGACACCAATAATTTTTTTCCCATGGTATTTTAAAAATAATTAACAGTTGGAACTGGCTGTTCTTTAGCAAAGTTTAAGTTCAACTTTCATAACTTGAATAGATTGCAGTTTTAAAATATTTCTCTTCAAAAATCAGACTTTCACATTTTTATATTTCTAGACATTGATATAGCATGGATAATAATACTTTTTTTAAAAACAGGTTTTATATATGGATTCCCATGTTTATGTATGTTTGGACTCTGAAGGAAACCTGTTCATTTCTACTGCCAAATGAAGTACCTCTTTGATTGTTAAATAGTGTTATTTTTTTCATATGTTTAAAATACAGGTGTTTTTAACCCAGCACAATATTACATCATAAAATATTCATGCTCTTAGATCTATACTGAATAGAAGTTTTCAAAGCCCAGTTCAGAAGGAGATGATACTTCCCCCCCCCTCCCCAAATGATCAAATTTGATGATTCTACATTAATTAATGCGGAGAAAGTAGATGATACTTTCCCCTGAGCGTTATTAGAAAAGGGACTTGCTCACACCCCCTGACTGTGTTGGGTGAGCTGCTTCAGTTTGCCTTTCACTTCTGAAGTTTCTCCCAAATCCTATTTAAGTGTGATTAATGTTAGTAAGTTTGCATCACTTCCCTAAATTATCTGTTTCCATTAAGGACCCAAGTACTTGGCATTCTGCTGGAATTTATATAAACTCCCATCTGAACAGGCAATCGAAGCAAATTTCAAATCAGGATGTCAGGATTTCTCCTTGTCCTTCCTCAAATACCTGTTGCAAATGGATGTGTACTCTCCAGTTCTGCCAAATCATGGAGTTTGTATTGTATCTACATAAAGGATTAAGATGTGAAAGAATCTCTTTGAATTATTAAAGAGGAGGCAGAGTGTAGTTGGTGTGGTTTGGTAACAAAGGACTAAGCTGGGCTGCTGGGTTTTAGTCTTGACTAAATTATTAACCCAGTCAGCTATCATTTGCACTGACACCTGAGAGGACGTTTGAACTCTCCTAACTGTCCCATTCCTTTGATTTTTAACAAAAATGAGAAAGCTTTTAGGACAAAACCCAGAGCGTGGGAAGGGCCAAACGATTTTGGATGTCTTGTTTCTTGGTTGCCCCACATTAACCCTTGCTAAAATCCTTGGTTTCTCAAGGTGGAAATTTATTGCTGTGGAACCTGTGTCTGTTTAAAGTAGACCTGGAAAAACCAACATATACAATGCACATGATAGTTTTGAAAAACTATGTGTGGGTGTCATAAGATACTGTTGGGGTGCAGTTTGCCATCATTTGATCATCATTTGGGGTGTAGAGCAACTCAAAACTACATTTGACTTTTTATCTCTGTAATTCTAATAATGAAGTAAGTTATAAGAGTAAAGAAATGCTGGATATCTTTATATCATCAGGCATTCTAGAGAATACAGGAAAATGGGATTTTAAATTCACAGTTGAAAACTGTTGTTTATTACAAGGCATGTTTGTAGTCAAAGTGCATTCTTCTTTTAGATTACTGTTAATACAAAATGTTTTAGGTATATTACTATTTTTCAGCCCGTAATGCTTGCTAACACTTGAGTTCCTGCAGTTTGTGTGTGTTTTGATATTGTTTATAAGCAGATGCTTAAAACAACTCTCTTGGCAACAGCAGCCTCTGATAAATAATACATACCCAATAGTACAATGAGTTGATTGCTTACATTTTAAGTTAACAATAACTTTCTACTCTCTCTTTAATTTTTCATCAGTGGTAGACTGAAACATTTGCTCCCAAACAAATTCAAAATCCAGAAGCTTTCCACTTGTTCAAAGAGATGGCTGTATAGTCTGTAAAATCAAGATGTATTTGCTCAAATTTTAAAATATTTGTCTTTAGCAAAGAGTATTAGGAGCCAAACAATGCAAGTGATCACCCACCCCCCCCAACCCCCAGGTATAGTTTGTCTCTCTTCTTCCCATGAGACTGTTTTTCATTTGGAGTTGCATCAGTGTAAATATCAAAACAGAAGAGCCTGTATTGAGGAAGACTGTGGCCTTTATTGTGAAATGAGTTGCCATATTCCTTCAGCAACTCCAAATATTGTTGGATTTGTGATTTTTATGTTTCCAAACAGTAAGTTGTTTGTTTTTTTTTTTTTTTGGCAGGTTTAGTTGATGCCATTTGCAGGCCAAGTAACTTCTCAGATAGTCAATGTGCTTAGTGGCATCAACAGCCAGTGAGAGTTTGAGAGATGATGAAGAATAAGGAGATCTATTACACTTCCTTGTGGGATTCTGAAATCACTTAGCAATGAGCTTAACAAAGGTATAAGAATATTGTGCTGATAAAAAGACTGGCAGCATCTTTATGGTAATCTTGAATAGTGAAGACACTACTAAAACAGGCAAACATGGATAATTTACAAAATGCTATTGTAGCAGTTGCCTTAAAAGTAATGTGAGCAGTTTTATTAGCTCAGTTTTATTTTACACTCAGTTCCAGCAAGATGACATTGCTTTCATTTGTGCCAAGTAGGATTTGACCTCTCTGGGTCACATCTGTAATAAACATGGTCTTTTTTTCCTTGTAACTACAGAACATTAAAACTGGAGTGAATTATTATAATTGTGTCATAAAAGAGAGCTTAACTTAGCAGAGCAAGCAGGAGCCTCAGATGTCTCCCATGCCCACAGGTTATATTGCCTTTGTAAACTGGCTGAGAGTTCTGTCCTTCTGCCTGCCCAGCTGTGGATGTAAAAGGACCTGATGTAGCTTCTTCTCACACTATTGTTATCCCCTGTCATGCACAAGATTTCCTGCCCTTTGTAATGGTTTTGCTCGTGGTGAAGGTAAATTGCCCTTCCTTTCTAAAGAACAAATGGAATATTTGAAGCTTTAACACTGTGACATGCTGCTGTTCAGCATTTACCCTGCACTCCCAGCATGTCTTTCATGGATCATTTTGGCTTTTTTTTGTTGTTGTTGCCCTTTTGCCCTCCTGGACATGGATATCTAAATTGCTTTCTCAGAAATCGGTCTCATGCATTGTAATGGTGTATTATAAGATAATGATTGTTTTCTTTTAACTTTTTATAATATTTAATTAAGGATTCTTTGTGTTGATTCTTGCTTAAAGGGGAAAAAAAATCCCTCAGGAGAAGTTCTAAATTATTTCTTAGTAAGGCAGGTTTACAAGGCTTTGTTTCCACGAGATTAGCTAAAATACATATTGTCTGTTCACTTAAATCACAAAGGGCCTGATTCTATGAAATGAACTGTTAAGTTCAATGGAATGACTGCTGCCCAAAGTTAGGCCAGTGCAGTTTGAAACTGGTAGACACAGGAATTTCTAGAATCATCTTATTTTTCTGCATTCCACTGACATAAACTCAGAATCTTGCAAAATTAGGAACTTCTCATCTTACAGATGTTTCCCAAGGTTTTCACAGAAGGCTGCCATATCCAGTATCTGTTCTGTAAGTCCAGGAATAAAAGTGCTTATCTAGTTCACAACAGAAGCATTTTATTTGTTGAGCCAGATTTTCAGGTGTCTTCACATAAATGTCTGTATTCCTGAGGTGATCTTAACATTTTCACAATAGCACAAATTGCATGGATAAGGTAACAGTTCAGAGTAAACTGGTGATGTCAATATTATATCTAATGTTAATTTTTGAAGCTAGAAATGCAGGTTAAATGTGCTCTGTTTGTTGTTCCTTGGTTAAGCTTTTGCCTAGGGAATGCTTTGGCCTTCTTTTCTCTATAGTAATGATGTTCTGCTTAGCACAGATTGAAAACGTTGAGGATATGTCCCCTGGAATGGAAATTCCTGAAACTTTCTGTGTACCCAGGTGTGGTTTGTATTCCAAAGCATGCTGGAGTATGATCTACTGTCTGGGTGCATGAAAGCTGATTAAAGTTGCATCTTCATGGATTTATTCTGAATGGTGCTTGTGAAAGGTGAAAGCACAGAAAAGAAGGTCTTGTCTTCTTAGTCGGTGGCAAAGATTTACCCTTCTCAAAACTTTCATGTTATCTTAGACCTGATCATGGAAACAACCTTCCTCTAGAAAGGAGAGGAGTTGATACTGGAGCTTTTTTTTGTGTCTGATGATTCTTTGATTAGTGCTTCACTGATCTTTATAATCATCATAAAGCTGTTATGGAATAGAAACTGTTAAACCAATTTTCAGAGGAAAAAATCTGAAACAAAGCCACAAAGGTATCCCTGTGACAGTGGGAAGTTTTGAAGAGAGGCTTCTTGAATCTTAGGCTGATGTATTAACTGCTGGATCTTCCTTTCTGAAACAAAATGCAGTTTGAGTTGATTTTGCTCCCTGGTTATATACTGTGGAAAAGGTAAATCCTAAATAGCCATGCTAAATATTTTTACAGAGGAAAAAAAAGTCCCTGTAGGAAACCCTGATAAGCTTTGCAATAAATACTACTTTTATAAATGACCTGACCTATGTTTCATTATCGTCATGTCCTATGAGAAGTAAACAGGGTAATGTTCAACTAGTGCATTATTTAGAGATTTTTGGAGTAGATTTTGAAAGCCTCACACCGAGCTCTGCCCACAGGATTCCCATTAAACACGATGGGAGCTGCGTGGCTAAAATCCTGCAGAGCTGTTGGAAAGTGTATCCCGTGCTGTGCTGAAGACAGATGATTAAAGAATGAGTGCTTGAACAGGGAGGAGGGAATGGTGTTGTGATTCTCCATTTAGGGCTGTAGTTAGACTGAAAATCCTTCTCTAAACCCTGCTTAAACGATCTCCTGTTGTGTTACACCCCAGTCCAGCTTTACCAGGTGTGCATCTTGATGTCAGGCATCAAAAGATTTCACTCACATGAACCCTTGAAAAGCCATTGGCACTTTGGTACCTTGAGTTAATGTGCAGAGAATAACTGCACATTTTTCACTAAGAGACTTCTTTTAATTTGGTGAGAATACAGGCTCTCTGGCAAAAAGGGTTTTATAAACATAACATGCACCTTCCCAAAAGCATTATAGCACATTATAGGGACCAGCAAGCATTGCTATAGTAAGGAACTTTTGTTACACCCACCAAACACAAACTGTGCAACTTCAGTTAAGTATCTGTAACTTACAGAAAATAAGTGTTTAAGTTACCCACAAGAGGAAGAAAAGAATGAGGGAAGAGAGATTAAGAGAAGAAAGAATAAAGAGAGAAAAAGAGGAAAGAAAAACATAGTTACCACTCAGAAGGTCACTTTGGGGCCTTTGCAGTTGTGTGTACAGTGTCAAGAAGAGGCTGGAATTTTCATGTGATTTTTGATGTAAGATTTAGGTTATTAAAACAAACCAGGAATGGTTTCTTGAATATTTGTTTATTTAGAATCCCATTAACTCCATTGGTAACTAGTCTTTTAAAGGAATTAAATTCACAACTAACATTTAATTGAAAAAGAAGACAAGAATTTAGTAAAACTTTAGTCTTTGCCTCTGAAGGCATCAGAGCATTTTGTTTGATATTCAGTATAATGGGACTTTCTGAACAACTCTAAGGGTTGCTTAGTACAAGAATTGTATCTCTCTGTACAACAATAATATGCAAGCTCACTAGACAATCAGAAGAATTATGTATTTTACATGGTTTTCATGAAAGTGTTTGACTGGGGAGTCAGAGAGACCGAAAACAAGTCATGATAATTTCTGCAGAGGGCAAAAAAGAGCTCCCTCCCCTCATCAGCTCTCCTGCAGCCTCTGTTTGTACTCTGGACAGCAAAGGTGGGTGCCAGCACTTCGCAGTGCCTGAAAGCTTCACAATGGGCTATGTAGATGAAAGTGCAACATCTTGTTTGCACTGTGGAGGGTTCTGCAAATGCTCACTGATGATTGACTTCATTTTCATGTCACATTTCTCTTGTATCTCCTTTAACCCCACAAAAGCTGCTCCCTCCATGGAGCATCTTCTCTATTCGTGGGAAACACACAGAAATTTGGGTAGCTGTGTCAAGGTGGTACCGCCTTGAAACTGTCACTCAGAATTGAACAAGAGCTTTTTGGTTCTGAGCAGCTTTACATTCCTGTAAGTAACTTAGAGCAGTAGTGGTCTGTTTGTATCAAATGCAGATATACACAAAATTAAATATGTGTATTTGGAAGAACTGGTAGATAGACCTATCTACCTATATATTTGCAGATATGGAAGAACAAATATTTGTTTAAAATGTGCAAAACAACAAAAAAGTAAGAACCCACCGTTATTTGAAATTGGGAATATTTGCAGTCTGTCTGTATAGTTGTAATTTTTTCTGAAGCCCTTACTTGTGACTATTTCTGGTGCCTCCAGCATGACTATAGTTTGAACTTACAAGCATATGTTTGAGCTGACATGAGAAATAACTTTCTGTATGTGTCAGGCTCTTATCCACTTACAGTTATTGAAAATATCTCCTGTCCTGAGGTCCCAAATATGTTACTGGGGAGTTGTAGGAGGGACGATCCTTTCAGTTGAAAAATCTTTTCCATTGCCTGTGAGAAGCTTTTCTGTGAGGCTCAGTCTTGGACTGGTTTTTGTTTAATCCTCCATGCCTGTAACTTACAAAATCATACACAGGGCTGGTGATGGAAGACACCCATACAGTCCATATGGCATTTGTCTATCTGTCAACACAGAAATAAACATTACCACCGGTTTCTATTGCAGCTCAGAAGCTTTTTGCTGTAGATAGAAGTTTGATGAGTGAAATCTGTATGACTGAGACAATGGAAACACTTCCAACATTTCCTGGCTCAGATGGTAGTTAGAGCAGTTTCAGGGAAATGTCAGACCTGCCATTGTGTGATAACAGAATTCAGACTTGTGTGGGAACAGTGATATGCCAATGCTGAGGTCTCTCAAAATCCTACACTACTTATCTGAGCCTCAGGGCACATACTTATGTTATTTTTAGGATACCTTGAAAATTTCCACTGGGTTCTATGGTCAGTGGTTCAATGAAGTAATAGTCATGCCCAGTCTTTCAATTCTAATTTTAAGTGGTGGTTTGGTCTAGGGGGCAGAGCACCTGATTTGGTTGTCCACTCAAAAGAAGGATCCTCCTCCACTAACGTGACTGGAGCTTGAAACATCTTTCATTCCAAAGTGATCATGTGATAATTGCTCTCATCACGCTGGAGATAATTATGATGTTGCTCTTTCTATGATAGCTTGTCCTTAGGGCAACAGCTTGAGTATGCTTGGAGTCTGGTTTTGGAAGGAGTGTTTTGGATGAGTATGTGAAAAGAGCATGGCTTGTGCAGTTTGGATTTCCCACTTGCAAATGCCACAGGGTTGAACTGGCTGCCCAGAGCCTGTGGTGGGGAAAGGGCAGTGATGGTGCTGTGGGAAGAGTTTGCCCTGATATTTGTGGATTGATAAGCACTTCTGCTTATGAAGAGAAAGAATAGACATAAATTATACATTACATCTGTGTCTTTCTGTTGCTATTATAAAGGATGTTATTACTTTATTTTCCAGCTGAAATGTTAAGGATGGATATTGTGCATTCTGCAGGCTTTGCCCAGCACACAGCTCTAAGGGATGTACCAGTGTTGTATCCTAAGCAGAACTGAAAACCCCTTGGGCTTTCAAGCCCCAGCATTTCCCATCTGTCACTTCTCTTTTAAGTTTATCACATATGTGTTTTCACTTCTCTCTTTTTTTAGTCCATTTCCAGTATCTAAATTCTTTGGAGAAGGTTGTGTCTGTCTCCTGGCAACCTGCCCTTGAAGGCAGGGGCTAAGAGCCTGCTGCAGGCTCTCTGCAGGAGGTGCCCTGGGAGCACCAGGCAGGGACACAGCCCTGGGGAGGAGGGGATGCTGCAGCTTGGGGAACCACCATGGCTTGTAGAGGGTGTTGAGACTGTCAGTGTGGCTGGCAGGTCCCTGCACAGCGTGGAGATGAGCCTGCAGGTCAGGGGGAGAGCTGAGGAGAGCAGGGAGCCACAGCTATTGCTGATGGAAATCCCTGGGGCCAGAGGGGAGTAAGCAGAGTCTGCAGTTCAGACAGACACTCATTTAATTGAAGTTAGGTAGAAGGAAAGACATTCCTACAAGGATGCAATAAACAGGAACTGTTGATGAGCTTTTTTTGTTTCTGTTTTATCTTGTAAAGCCACTTTGATATTCTCCCTGTTTTAAAAGATCTAGTGCCTTATCTAAAATATGGAATTTTTAATTTGTTCAGGAGCAGGGAGGGTGTGTTTGTTTACTTTGACGCCTTTTGGTAATTTGAGGAGAAAGTCTGATCTGATGTATTGCAGAGCTCTGAATGGAGTGGTGAGGGAAGTGAGATGCAAATAACCCCAAACCTGAAATTCAAAACTATGAATTAGTAAGAAAAAAGGTTTATCTGGGAGCTGATTCAGAGAGAAGCTTTTTATTTGGCTGCATTATGGTTTGGGTGAGAGTTGAAAGAGCTGAGAAACCATATGGGAACCTGTTCCTTCCTTTGTGATCAGATGGTAGGGAGGACTGAGACAACTCAAGGAGCTGAAACCAAGACCACATCTTAGTAAAAATAAGTAAAAATAGAAGTCAAGAGACTTAAGCTGGTGACTGCCCAGGAGAGAGGCAGGAAGGTTCACTGTCTCACAGATACGAGCTGGAAGAAAATACCCACCTGAGAATTTTAACTACATTGAAGAGAGTTAAGCTGAAGCTAGAGAAAGGTCTGTTATTGATATTTTTCTCTAAGACTTTTAAAAAAGAGTCCTGCCCTTGGTGCATGGCAGGAGGAGAAGGAAAAAACTGATGTATAAACCCCAGCTGCTGCAGGAAGATCCTGCAGAAACCTTTGAACACATCCCTGTAAGACTAAGTCAGTATGAAGTTGAAGAAATTCTTGTGACATACCTTCAAAATAACCAACCAAGTACTGTCACATCAGCTTGAGGGTGATGAAAAGGGAAGGTGATATCACCTAGCAAAAGGTAGCTGCCAGCCTGTGGAAATCTTGAAGGAAGTAGGTCAAGGGAGAAGAGGTTGAAGCTGTCATGCACCTTCTAGTGCTGGAACAACTACGTGCTGCCTGTCCCTTGGAGGGTGAGCTGTAAAAAGGGCTGTGTGGGACATGGCTGAGCAGAGCCCGGGCTACAGAGAGCGTTTATTTATGACAGAACAGGGAGAGACATAAAATGAGCGGACTCTCTGACTGTGCTGTTGCTGTGGGATGGCACAAAGGATGTGCCTGTTTGTAAAAGTGAAGGTCCTGAGAAAGCTGAAAAGAAATTCAGGAGCTTAATTGCCCAGCAATGGTGCATCAACCCCATCAGGGCCTGGTTGAAACTGCTCTGGCTCGTGCTGTGAGTTGCACCGGCGGGGCCAGGCAGGAGGTGAAGGCAGCAGAGGTGTCACAAAGATGACAAGAAGCATTAACAACAAGTCTGCAGGAAAAATACAGAGTAAACTTCCTTCTGCCATCCAGGACACATCAGCATCTGTGTGCACTGTGGGCTGCTCCCTGGGCAGGGAATGAGGTTTCCTCCTTTCCATAGGTTCCTCTCGCCCCTTTCACCAGAAACACACTCAGAAACAAAGCCAAAATAAATAACTGTCCATTGCAATTGGATTGATTTCCTGGTATTCTCTCAACAGCAGAAGACAAATTGCATATTTTAAGTATAGGAATGACTGATATGTTTCCAGGAGGAATAGCAGCAAGGGCCTGCGGGTCATAAATTCAAGTCCTCAGCTCGTTATCCTGATGTGTAATTAATTTTGCAAATGACTCAACTCTGGCTTAAAACTGTTTGGATTTCTCATCTTGTTCTTCTACCTAGCAGACTGGTTTAGAATCCCACTTTTTCAGTGATTAAAAACATCCTCATTCCAGCCTAAATGTGTTTCTAACCACTATATTCCCAACTCATTTTGTCAATCATTGGCCTTAGGTTGATGCAGTTTTATTTCACGTTTTTCTCCCTGGCTATTTTGTGTAAGTCATACCTGGTCTCTTGAGCCCTTGGTCTCTTAAATTTAGCAAGAGAAGTAGTTTAGTCTCTTCTCATGGCACAGACTGTCGTTTCTTCTAAACAGCTTCAGAGCAGTCCCTGCAAGGAATCCTCTCTGGATGAGCTGCTATTGAACACTAATGATTGTAATTGCAGATAATCTTCCAAATGGAATCTTTCCACAGTACCATTTACCATTTATGTTCCTTAAACTCATCTATTTCATGAACAGATTCTGTTTTCTGAATGCCTCATTTGTTTTCTTTTTGTGCTTTGAGAAAAGTATCCCTTAGGTTTACCATGGTGGACGACTGTTTCTCTACCATAAACTGACATTTTGTTGGGAGACTTAAGCTTTCAAACATGGGATTCATTTACTTTTCTCCTGAAAAAAAACCAAACCAAACCAAAACCTGGATTTTTAAAAAAAATAGAAGTTGAAAGGCACAGTTCAGTTTAAAGAAAATGTTAATGTTCTATTCAAATAATACATGGAACAGAAAATGTAATGGCACTAAGTGAGATGCTTCAGATGAAAAGACAGTAAATAAAATACTAAGGAAAGGGGGAAATAAATGTTCTTAAATAGTGCTTGAAGAACAGACTCAGAAATTATGAGCTTTAGAAACTGGGTTTGCAGATTTTAACAGCTTGGTAGTTGCATAGTGCAGCAAACAGGCAGAATGCACGTGGAGGGATAACCATCCTAAATGCAATTGGGAAGTGCCTGATATTGGAGTGGGTCCAGCAGGGATATTGGAATGATGGCCAAGAGGAGATAATCTTTCGTGGTCACCAGAAGGACAAAGATACAGGTTGGTGTATAGAAACAGCCTTTCATAAAGCTCCTAGTTTTTCTGCTTCACTTCACAAAATCTGAATGTCCTCTGGAGGCCTTGTTCAGGTAGCAAAACACGGGATCTCAAGCTAAATTTATAGAGGCTTGGCTATTTTTGCATTCTTTAAATAGAGTTTGTAGTAAATCATCCTGGCATGTACTGTCACTGTGGAGAATATTTTAGATCATAGTTCTAACAATCACTATTCAATTAAGGTGCCGTTAATTCATGCTTCAAAGATTCTCATTCATAAGAAACAAGCCTTGATTACCCTCCTGTGCCATATTTGGTTAGGCAATCCTTCCTAAAAGTGTGCAACTGGAATGCTAGTGAAGAAGCAGCAGCTTACAAACTACAAGATCACTGGCCATCAAAGCTGATTTCACCTCCCTGTTTGGCAGAAACTAGTTTTCTCTAACCTTTTTTAGATATTCCTTGGGTACCCAAAACTTCTAAGGTCATCCCACTGCTGGTTCCTCAGTGATGTGACCACACACTGTTGGTTCTCTTGTGCCTGTGGTTCAGCTTCATAGTTGTCAATTCTTACAAACTTTTAGAATAGCTAAAAACCCCAAAACAACAGAAGTCTCAACTGTGTTTAGCTGAGATCTTCATCATGTTGGAAAGAAATGTGAACACTGATGGGAGGTGTTTCTTATTGCCACAAGAAACTGCTCATCACTCCCTGTGTGCTTGTTCAACAAGATGGGCCCATGGTCCAAAAGAGATGTTCTGAGTTTGACTGAAGATTAAAGGACCTAATGAATTTAAGAATTCTTTGTAATTTTTCTGACCTGGTTTCAGTGGTCATAGTAATATGCAACTAGACTTAATTTTCATTAATGTTGTTAGGTCTAAATTGAAAATCTCTAATTTAGTGCTAGTTGAATCTCTTCTTTCTCTCATTTTTGCTTATTTATTAATTTGGAAGAGTGTTGCAGAGGACTGGAGTTAGAACTGTATATGCATAGATAAACAGAATAATTAAGAATTCTATTACACCATTAATTTAAAAATTAAATGATGAGCATGTTAAGAAATTAAGTCTTTCAGTAAGGACTGCACAGGAATTTATGGTATGAACGAAAATGATTAGATCTTTCATGTAAAAGGCATCTGATTAAGGTCAGCCTATGAGCAGAAATGGTTCCAATCTGCAACTGAAAAACTGCCCCACTGTCTGCACTGGAGATTAGAGCTGGCTTGTTTTTATGCACATTTGGTCAACAGATGGTCCAACTATTCTGTGGGCATTCTGGCAGTGTAGAAGTCTGCACATCAATGACAAAAAAACATCATACAAATAAGTAGAATGTCAGTGTTCATCTCAGTAGAATGAACACCCCGTGTCGGGTTCTTGAAAAGTAGCATAGTGGGCTGACTTGAAAGAAGAAAACCTGGAATAACATCATACTATTGCTAAATTAGCCAATGCCAATTCATTCTAATAAGCCTGAAAGACCAGGAAGACTCTAAGGCTCATATAAAAGATAATGTTATTGGCCTTTGTCCAGAGCACTTTAGCTAATATTTGCGGTCTCACTGGATTGTTACCTTAGAAATAAACAAATTTTAAAAAAAAGATACACTGTGAATAAGTCTTCTGCTCAATTGCATTTGGAAAGAATACCACTCAAAAGTCATGTTTCCCTTAACACAGTAGAAATAAACAACAGCAGGCGGTTTCTGGTCTGACATGCCTGGGAATACTGGCTCCTTTTTCAAGGACACTGTTTTAATATACAGGGTATCTGGCAATATGACTTAAGGTATTCCTTCCTCTCTCCTGATTTCCTGTAACCCATATACCTGTGCCACAACAGTTTTCCCTTCTCCAGCCCCTATTCCAGCTGGGCTGTTTTTCCAACTGTGTAAAGGGACTGAGGCTGCTTAAAACGAAAAACACAGAAAATACAAAGGAGAGGGTGAGGAAAGCTGTTGCTTCCACACAGCTGAAGGAGCAGCTCTACAGGGGTGAGAGTCTGTGCAGGATGTGGGGAGAAACATGAGGACCTTTGGCTGGAGCTGGCACTCAGCATTTTTTGTTGTGAAACACAATGTCTCTGCTGTTGTGTCCATCACTGCCCTGGCTTTTGATCCTTTTCCTCCTCTTGCCTGTATGCACAGAGCATAAACCAGCTGCAGACCCAGGCCATTGATTTGTGGTCAGCCTCACTGACATCTCCTAAGCCCATGGGATTTAATTTCCCATCAACCTTCAATGGGACCAGTGTTTTATAGGTGGTTTCCATTGTTCCCAGCAGTCCTGCTGTGAGAAGGAGCAGAACTCTTTGTTCTGAGCAGCCTCCGTGCAGCATGATCAGCATTATTGTCAGTCTTAACATGCTTGTTGAGTGTGTGCAGATCAAAACCAACTTTTGATGTTGTCTATTAACACCTTCTAAAATGGAAGTGAGAACCTTCCTCCTTTTACTGGTGGAGCTGAAGTTGATTATGTTTTCATGAGGTGGTGGTACCAGATTATAGCCCTGCACTTGCTTTTCACGTCCCCAAAGGGCAGAGAAGGGGGAATGTGTTCAGCATCTGTGCCCCCATAAACATATGTCCTGGCACACACTGCTGCACCTCCAACACAGCAAGGAAATACTAGGAATGTAATAAACAGTCTGTCTGAATTGCACAAACCTGACTGTTGGCTCAGAATACAGCAGGTTGTGGGGTTTTTTTAATCTTGACTGATTGTTCCTAAATGGCAGTAATTCTATCATGGTGTTTGGTTACACTGTTGACAAGGTGATGTCTTTTGCACACGTTTGTGTTTGGGTTCTGTAACTGAGCTCCTGTAGGATTTTAACAATACAACTAATTACTGTGCATATTCAAAAGAGAGAAGAGTGCTCTTAATGTGTTATTCATAACATGGAGCATGAGAACATTATAAGGCTAGGATTGTCTTTAAATATTAATTTCATGGTAGCCATGAATGCATTAGTCTCTTGTAAAGAACAAAAACACTGAATGCAACTACTGAATTTTTTCCATACAGTTGACTTTTACAAATATTTTTATTCTCTAGAATGGAGGAGACAGTGAGAAATCTGCTGCAGAGCCAAGGATCTCAAGGCCAGCATGGAGAAGGAACTGTCAATATCATGAAGGTATATCAGGTATTAGTGACTTATTACCTGTTTTCTTGTGACAGAAAAGTTCTTTAAAACAGAAATGACACTAATGCAATAAGTATGTCTGGCACTGCTTCGTCTATTTATTAGTTATGAATACTTGTAAGTGGCAATTGGTACCACCTACATTTTCCCAGGTGTTCTCTCATCAGAGCTTAAGGTTTTTCACTTTTATTGTCATTGTGTTATCTGCAGTTGTTGCTCTTCACACTTCACAGGGGACAGAGAAACTTGTTTTGAAGACTTTATTAAAGCACTTAATATTTTAAGTCCTATGTTCCAGCTTCCCTAGTAAACAGATGTTTTTGATAACTTGACCTTCAGACTGTGATGGATAATTTTATCCACCCATGTTCTTATTGGGTGTGATGCTTCCATATCAAGCTCCACAGTATCTTATCACTGCTTGTGGCAGGTGCATTTTATCACCCTCACTTGAGGTAGAGGGAGAGAGTGCCTCAGGGAAGAATTTAGGAGACATGTTAGAGGTTTTTCTAAGGGAACCAAAACTGTTTATAAGACAGGAGAGTTTTCCTTTTTCCTAATGTGCTATTGTATTCTGCAAGCAGTGAACTTGAGATGGTGGAAAACCTTTTTAAGAGTCTGGAAAAACAGGAGTGAGAAACATTCCAGTTAATCAAATATTTGGGACATGAATTCTTAAAAAAAAAAAAGAATCTCTTAATGAAGTCAGTGATATGCTGTATCTTTTTAAGTAGAATAAGCATTCTCATAAAGCATAAAATAATGAAATAATATATTAAAGTCTATACTAGGTAGTGATCCTTCAGATAAAACACTTTTCAAAAATTGTGGTTATATTAGTCCATTCTTACAGCTGATGGATCAAAAGTAAAGCAATATAGCTAAACAAAAATGCACATTATAGAGTATCACGGTAATTAAATTTTCTTTTTAAGCTTAGATTGAAAATAAAGGAATCTTTTAGATTAACCTTCCAAAATAATCAAATTTTCTTGTTAAAATGATAGCCTGTAAAATTTAATTTCAGGACAAATTAAACTTTTTGTTGAAGTGATAATAGAACATTGTGCTCTTAGAAACTGGTGCCAAAGGCATTTGGATTTTATGCACTACCCTTTTGGGATGCAAAAATGAAACTCAGTTCCCTTTTCTTGGTTCAGAGTTTAAATTCATACATCCTGCTCTAATTTGGGCTTGATGTCAGTCTCTCCTTAAGGTGGATAACTCGTCTGTTCAAAACAGACATCTGGAATGATTTTATTATCTGCTTTTCTGCGTGCTGTCTTACCATGGAAATCTCAGTCAGGTGGTACCACAATTAGGTTTTGCCTTTACGCTCTCAAGAAAAAAAAGCAATGAAGTACTTCACTTTCTTTTCATCAAAGGATTTGTGTCTTCATTATTTTTGTTTTGCACAGTAAACTGGGAAAAAAACATGGCTATGTGGTCTTTGAAATTTGAAATTAGTCATTCCAATTTCAGTGCTTGTATATTTCTATGGGTTTTTTTCACTATCTTTTATTTGTTTCTTAATTAAAAAAAAAAAATAAAGAAATTGGTTATGGTCTTGGTTTTCACCCCTTTGGGGCCACACTGACATAGGCATTTGTTGCCTCCACTCAGCCAGGAGAGTGGGCACCATGGTGTGTTTTGTGTGCTATCACTTGGGTTTATTTGCTGGCCAACAGAAGAACAAGGCAGTTCTGCCCAGTTAGTGATAACAAGAACAGTTCTTTGTTTTCCTTCAGCTCTAGAAAACACCTACAAAACTGGCCCTTTTTTTCCCCTTTTTTCTGGATGCAAGGCTTTATTTGAATCTTCAGGGTGGATTTCCCAAACTGGAGCCTTTCTTTCTTAGAGAGTGAAGCTGTCTCTGTCCCAGAATCCTAAACCACCCATATTTTAATTTTCCACACTTCCTAACAGCTTCCTTCCCTACCTGTTGTCTTCTTGTTCCTGGGAACATTTTCACTCATGGTAACACTCAGATTCTTTTTTAGCTATTTTCATTTCTTCCATATTGCCAGTATGCAATCTTCTTTGCTTATGAATTTCCTTCCCTAATCCATGACTCAGAAGCAATGAGTTTTCCTTTCCTGGAGGAATAACGAGGCTACTGCATCATGCTCCAGTCTGTGACTGGTAAAACAGGCCCAAAATGCAGAAGAACATTGTCTCTGACTCATTCTCAGATCCCTTTTGTTCCCTTTTATGACAAACTTCTGAACAAATAGCCTTGTTTTCTGGGAATTTTGAGGAATGTCTCTGTTCATTCCTGCCCTCATGTGGCTCCCTGCTATGTAGGTCAGAGAGGGGGTCACTCACTGTGTGTTTGTTATCCAGTCACTCCGTGAAAACTGTGTATAATAGTAAAAGCCCATACCTGAAAGGCTCTTCTAAACACACAGTTGGCAAAGAATCTCTGGTCTGAAGTGTTTACCAAGTATTTTAATGTTGAAAAATGTATTTAAAAAGCATTATGTGAATCGTTAATACGTTACTGAAACAACCTGTGTGCAAATCTTGGATAAAAATATCATTTTAATAGATTATGAATTTTATTGCAGATAGTGTGTCCAGATTTGGCAAGATGCATCAATATTGCAATAGAAGCACTTCATTTGTATCTTTCCAAATGTATTCAGACAGCTTTTTGATATATTTGTAAGGGTAATTCACAACTGGGAATAGAGCTTGAATGTATAAGCTAGGTAATGTTTCTTAAAAGCACTGATGCTTTCAGGTTTTTGGGAACATGATAACCATATTGTCAACCCATATTTGTAAATAAAGTATAGATGGGAGCTAACAAGAAAAAAAAAAGATTGTTATGATCTGAATTTCAAGTGATATATATATATATCTATATATATCTTCATATACTTACACAAAACTTACTGAATGTATAAATACTAACATTGTTTTGAAAACCATCCTCTACAGGAAGCTTACCTTACAGAACACATTCTGAATTTCCCCTGTTCTCTGTGATATGATGAAAACTCTAAGATCCCTCAGTGCAGTAGAGTAAGGGATTTTACTGCAGATTCACAACCATGTATTTCACAATAAATGGGGACAAATGAGGCAACCTCCAGTGGGACTTACCAACATATGTCCCATATTCTCTCACACTGTGCTGAGTTAATTTTGGTGTGTGAAGCTTCTTCAAGTTAATGTCTGAACAGCCATAAAAGATAACTCTGTGCAATAAGTGCTTTTGATCTATTGACCACTGTCTACATATTTGTTTTTTACAAATCTAATTATTGTTCTGGGATGTATGAAATTGGGTTCTTATTATAATACCAGTATGCCTGACTCCTGCATAAATATTCTTGCTAATGAACATTAAATGTTGCATAGTGATAATGTTAGAATAATAATAATAAGGTGGAGCCTAGAGCATGCAGTATTATTGCAATATTGTCTTAATTCTTGCCATTACTCTTACTTAAAGCAAAATTTCCATAGAGCTAGTTGCCCTTTGGGATTTTAATTTGCTGAATTTACAGATGAGTTTTTTGATTTCTTTAGGGTAAATGAATTTAGAAGCAGGATTTTAAATAAAATTCTCTTTTGTTATCATTCTACATAATAATTGAGGGAAAATTTGTAATGAATGCTCACATAAATGTAGGCAAGAATGCGTGTGATTTGAATTGTCATGTACCTTATTTCTTGTTTAAAGTCTACTTGAATAAAAGGCTCTAATATGGAAGAGCTATGATGTTTCCAAAAGCCATTGCCCACCTAAAACTAAGATCATGAAAGGCCAACCCAATATGACAAATAGCTGATGTATGAATGATGTCTGATTCAAGCACAATACTTTATCTAAGAGGGAGAGTGATCCCCAGAAATAATTGTGTGCAGTACTCGAACCCCAGACATTAAAACAAGCACCCTGCAGACTTTCCTTCCTAAGTTTGTTCTTTCAATTTGAATGTAAAAAACTGGAGTCTCTTCCCTGTTTGATCACAATACTGGGTATCTAGGTGGAGTCTTACCTGATTAGAGATCATTCAAAGACTTTCAAGGGGGTTTTAACTCATTTTAACTCATTTAACTCATTTGTCAGTGTGCAGTGATATAAATATATGAGGAAGAGAATTTGTTTTAAGTTGTCACTTTGTTATAATTCTGGAATTGTCAATATGTGCACTGAAGCTCAGGACAGACATGTTACAGTTGCACTGGAGAGGTAAAAGTCATACATAAGTGACACAGACACACTTCAGGTGGCATTGTTGGCCAGATGAACCCAATTTTTTGTCTTCATGCTTTTGTGATACTCAAATGTGGAACAGTTGTTGTGACTGTCACTTCTAATTTGCACAGCCGTTGGTGTCAACAGCTCTTTCATGAGAAGAAAAGCTGTAACTATTGGCAATGTAATTTTATCTTAACACAAAATTATACAAGCTTAATGTTCAGGCCATTGATATGTAACATTTTATAGATGGGGCATGGTCATGAATTGAAAAAAGGACACTAGTTGAATTCCCTGGCTAAAATCCGCACAGGATTTTTAATGCTAATTTCCATTGCAGAAGGTGTCTGTGGAATGGAAGTGCCCACAGGAGACTGCATCAACCAGGCCTCCTGAGCTACTCAGCAGTACATTACTTGGCAAATATTAGCAGTTTTGTGTCTCACAGAGAAGGCCAGAAGAGTAGCCATCTGCACTCTTGGGAGCTCCCCTGGAAATCCTGGGCTGCCAAGGACACAAGCATTTGCTGCTGGACTGTTTTTCCATACAGAGTTAGCTCAGGAACAACTAATTCCTTATGGCTTTTTGTCTCATAGATTTTCAGCACCATGCAAAGATTCTGACAAATACTTGCTCCTGTATTTGACTAAATTGAGGTTGGATTCTTACCCCAAGGGAGAGTGATGGTGCTCCTCAGACTCTGTTCAAAATTACAGCTTTGTTGCAAGGAACATATGTGCAAAGATTTTTCCCTTTCTGGCTGTTTGCAATAGAGTAGCACAGCAATGGAGTTATGTTTAACACAACACAGTCTCATAAGTGAAATGTGCCATTTGTGTGCCTGTTTCTCAGAAAACAAGCTGTTCTTTCCTTCCCAGAGTCATATTCTATAGTCATAGGATGATTTGGGTTGTAAGGGACGTGAAAGACCATCTTGTTCAAACTCCCCTGCTGTGGGCAGAGACACCTTCCACTAGACCAGGTCGGTCAAAGCCCCACCAAACCTGGTCTTGGCTACAACTCAAAACAAGGTGTAAGTAAAATTAAAGAGAAAGCAAAATGAGGATGTCCTGTGTTTGCATAAAAGTTACCTACATTTTTGCACAGTCTTTGACTATATCCAGTCACCCATAGTTTTTGACTGACTCTGTAATTCAGATGACCATCTTTCTTGCCATAAGAGGTTTAGTTTGAGAATGCAGTGCCAACCCTTGAAGGATTGGATTTGCAGAAGCAGAGATGAGGTCCCAGATATAGATCTGCATTTTCACTGTATAGAGACAGGATTATAAAACCACTTTAACCCGTCACACATCTTCTATATATCTACAGTAACAAGAGGTGAAGATTGACTGCTTCGATGGTCCAATTTTGTATTATACTGACTGCAATTCTAGATTTACATTTCCCTCTACTACACAGTGTTCCTATCTTTTACTGTATCTTTCTTCTACTTCTGACTTTCAGAATGAATCCATAAAAGTCAACCCATATACATTGCCTGAATCCTGTACGTCTGCAACAAGTGTAACAGAAGTTGTGGAGCCACTCTTTGGGAAGCAAGGTGATGATGTGGCTCACAGACACAGGTCATCCTCCTGTACAAGGGCTTCCCATTTATGCACAGCACGTTTTCTGCAGCCCCAGTGTGGCCCTTAGTGGTGTTCTTCTGGTTACCTTTTTTCTAATTCAGGGGATGTAATTGAGAGACAAGAGTATGGCTCTCATGCCTCTGCTTGGTAGTCCTCAGAGACTGGAATAACCTCCTGGAATTTATAGCAAATACCACTTTTAAGATTATCTACCTGCTGCTTGGAGAGGTGCTGGAATCTTTGTATGTGAAGGCCAACTGATGGCTCCTTATCTGCATGTGTTCCTCCTGCAGGATAAGTCAGGGCTGCCCACAGCAGGGCTGTGCTGCCACATGGCCCGAGGGCAGCCCATGCTGTGTGTGGGTGAGAATGGTGAGGCTGCCACCCTGTGCTTCCCATGTTCCCAGTTCCTGTCCCACTTGATTCCTCCAGGGAGTTGTTGTCATCTCCCCTGTGGGCTGCTTTCAGCATTCCCAGGTCTTCAGTGTGCCTCCTGGCTCTTGCCCAAAGGAGGATTTTAATAGGAGTGTCTTGCCTGTCTGTAGCCTCTCCAAGTCCCTGTGAGGATCCAGATGTGCTTTGCTGACCTGGCACAGCCTTGCCCAGTCTGGGCTGGTATAGAAGGTGCTGGGCAAGAGGGTCTAGCAAGTAAAAAAGCATTTTTATCTATCAAATCATTTGTGTTTTCCACGTAAGGATGATGAATAAGAACTAATAGAGACCATTTACTGCAATCAGCTGTCTAGTGACAGAAGTGTTTGGACACAGAAGCTGTGAAACCAGTTTGTGTTCCTTGGTATTCCAAGGCTGGGTCTTATAGATGGCCTAGTGACCTGCTCCCTCCCTACTTCCATGTCTCCATTAAAGATATTGTTCATTCTGCATTTTGACAGTATTTCATTGGTATTCTCAAACCAGCAGAAAGCAATGTTACCTATTAAATTTTAAGAAGTTGAAAAAAAAAAAAAAGCCTAAACTTTGCTTATTTTCTGAGGCAAAAAAAAAAGGGAAATTATGCTTTATTCACAATCATCCTGTCTTTGAAAATTATTTTAACAGAAGAACACACTTAGCAGTACACCAGCATATTTATTTTGGACAGAATATGTGCTTCTGATCAGGAAAGGTTAAGATAGTTAATCTGAACTATAATAATACAGCTGGAAAGTTGAAGTTTTGATCTCATCTGGAATGATTGTTCCTACATTTTATTTTTGTGTGAAGTTGCATTCTTTGAGAAGTTTTCCTGACAAGACAACTATTCCCTGGCATTTGCAAAAGAATTACCTGGTTATGTAATAATATACCAATTTTTTTTTTTTTTTCCCTTAGGTCAGCTTCTGCAATTCTGCTTATGGAGAGAACTAGTCAGTTAATACATTGCCCTCATTCTAAAATACTAGGGAAGGAAAATTGGCTTATTTCTAGCAATTTAAATCCAGAGTAATTCTGTTGCCTTAATTGCTGTTACATAAAATCTACTGAATTTGAATTTCAGAATAGCTTGGCTTATTTGTACTTCAGTCAAAGGTAGATATTTTAATACTGTCGCTTTAGTCAAGTGTAGCTACTTTAACACTCACAGACCCCTTCACAAAAGTTTAAGTGCTAATACAGGTTTCCTGGAAGGCGAGATTATTACTTTAAGTGTGGTACTATAATGAACCAATTTGTAAGAGAATATCTGCATGAAATATCTGTATGTCTCATATTACCATATATACACATATGAAGAAGAAACAGCTTAGCTTGTAGAACAATTCTTTTTGTTCTGCTGATAGCTTTGCTAATCAGTGTAAGTGAAGGTTCCATTCTGAGAAGGAACGTGCCTGACCCTGCCTTGGCAGCGTCTCCTGCGGAATGGTCAGTCTTTGGCTGCACTTCTGGCAGCTGCAGTGAGAGGTGAGGGTGCTGTTGGTGAGGTGAATGCCCATTCACTAAAGACAGGATGGATTCAACAGCAGTATCTGGTCACAAGGTGACTGTGTAGTTCGCTTTGACACCCAGCCTGGTGACCTGGGGACAAGGAACTCTTGTCTGATGAGTACGCTTGAGTGTGAAGTTCATGGTGAAGGTTTTCTTCTTTTTACAGTCCTTTTTGATGTGAACTTTTTAAAAAAAAAGAAATACATGTTTCTGATGCATGGAACAGCCAATAAAAGCATCATTGGGAAATTTATTAGTGTTACTGCAGAAGTGTTGAGCAGGAATGATAGCTTGTACTGGTGAGGAGTGTTTGGAGTGAAGAATAATATGTGGTCCATTTAGATTGATACGTGAGTGGAAGGAGGCACATATCAGAAACATAAAGTACGTACTTTGTTCTCTTCTCCATCACATGCATTCCATCTAGGGAGCGTTACTGCTCACTCTGCTCACTTTGTAAGTGAAATTCAGAGATGAAAAAGAAGAACTTAATATGTTTTTCCTGACAACAGTAATGTTAAATCATGAACGATTTGGGATGTTTCTGTAAAACTTTGTGATATGTTGCATTCCTTTGTTTTTTTCTCCAATTTTGGTCAGCTTGTTCTGAACAAAAGCTGTTAGCTAAACAAAAATATATGATTATTACACTTGCTGATGTACTATCTAAAGCGAAGCTATATTTTACTCTGTCCTTCCACTGGGAGGAAAGAAAGCAAGAGAAAACAGCTGAGTACATAGATAGAAGTGAGCAAGGTAAACCAGAAGTCGTATTTGTAGTCTTAGCTCAGAGATCATTTAGATTGCATTTGCATGCAAATTTGGGTTTTGTTTTTTTTTTTTTTTTTTTTTTTTTTTTTTTTTATTTTTTTTTTTTTTTNNNTTTTTTTTTACATTCTAACTTGTTTATTCTGTTACGATTTGGGATTTTTCAGACCTGGGTCATGGTGTTTAATGGGCTAAATAAAGAAAATTAGCAAATTAAGGCTTTTTTTTTTTTAAAGTTGCTTGTGGAAAAAAATATATTCAGGTCACAGTGATACCAGTGACTACTCTTGTATTGAGCATCTTGCAGGATACACTTGGTAATTTCATCAGTCTCACTTCAGATTTCTCTGACTTAACATACCTGTCTTTTATACATCTCAGGTTTCACTAAATGAAATAGGTTATAAAGCTGATCAGAAGATACTGCAAATTTTCAAGGTCTATTTAGGAAAAAAAAGGTGATGGTGGGAGAGAAAGGGGAGCAAGGTACCACTGGAAAACAATTTTGCCTTGTTGGAAGTCAGTAGTCCTTGGAGCAATTGCTGCCTTTATTTTCAGCCTGTGCAGTCAGACTGAGCTACTTGTGCATAGCTTGAGGCTGTTTTTTTAATGAAAGTACAAAGAAACCCTCATCTAGAGTTTTTATCTTCATCAGCAGTCATTTCATACTTCTCATTCTCAGTGAATAGTGGTGAACACTAGGAGGTCTGCAGTGGAAAGAACACTGGGAAGACATCAGCTGAGAATATATCAAGACTGTAGAATGGCCTTGCAAGGAAAAGCATTCATTATTGAGCATATCATTACACTGTTGGGGTTTAACCCCAGCTGGCAACTAAGCACTCCAACTCCCTCCAGCAGGATGGGGAGAAGCAGAAGACACCTTGGCTCTGTGTAGTCTCTGCTCAGCAGTAACAAAACATCTTGGTGTTACCAACCCTGTTTCCAGCCCAAATCCCAAGCACAGCCCCATAGCAGCTACTGTGGAGATAAAGAACCCTACCCTGGCCCAAAGCAGAGCTTGCATAAACAGTGCTGCATATGGATTTGAAAACTCTGGTTTGGGTCTGGAGGGAAGAATGTGCCTTGATGGTAGAAAGAGTGTTAGGAATTATTTCAGTCACTGAAATCTAAGATAATTGTTCAGTAAATATCTTGTTTAGAAAGTCCTTTGAAAGCTTTGGAGACACCACAGAAAGGGCATGATGTTTTGAGATGCTGGGGTAGCTCCATAGCTTGGGTTCCATGAAGACTCGATTCTTGGATGCCTCTTACCACTGCCTCCATAGATGATCAGTTAATAATTACATTGTGAATCTTTTTGATTTTTTTTTCCTCAAATAAGTGGTTAAGAGCAATTATAAGCACTATTTAATTATATATCCTACATATATTTTATTCTTGGGTGATTAATATGTGGTTAAAGTGTGTTTTTGGAAAATTGCAGGCATGATTCTCAGAAGAATTTGAATTTATAACCATTATAAAACCTTCGTCTCTAATAAATTTCAGAAGCTGGAGAATTGAAAGGAATTCAGAAAAGAAAATCCCACTCATGCATCACAATCTGACACCCAAAATTGAAATAGACATCTTTTGTATCTGAGGGATCCTTACTGCATTGCATCCGAAAAAGTTTACTTCTCTGGAGAACTTGTGTTTATCACATGAAAATGATCTTTAGGTTCTACAAGCAAAGATGTCATCTCTAATTATTGCTTACCACTTTCCACACAAGCAATTCATGTCATCCAACACTCATTGGGAAAATCAGCATTTCAAAGAGCTTCTTCTTTTAATTCTTGTTTGGTTCAATCACAACTTTGTCACATGTCCTCATGAAAGATTGGTGTTTATAATCAGTGCTGTAGAGCCCAGATCCAGTTATACCAGTATTAGATTATGCTGTGTTGTATTATTATTACAGCCTCTTGGCCAGTGAACTTTGCAATATCTATGTGATACAGGAATCCCTCTGGGTGACCAGTTCCAGTTACCATATGACCACCCTAACAGCAGAAAGAAGGAAAAAAAGGTCTTCCTAATATCTAATTTGAATTGTCCCTGTTCTAAGCTCTCTCCATTGCATCTGGTCTTTTCATTATACCACTTACAGGGAGCATCTGGCTCTTTCCAGCCTCTTCTGGTGCACGGGGTTATTCCTGCCCTGGTGCTGGACTTGCCATTGCTGAGGGCTGTGGCAGCTGCTGTGCTGTTGCTGGTTCTGTTTGGCCTCATTTCATATTGTATATTTATTGTTACTACTACTAGAGAAAGAGCTTCAATTCCAATTATTGCCCAATTGTAGTTTTACCTGTGAAAAAGAAAATCTAGATTAATTTTTGCTAGCTACTTTGGTTTTTTTTCTTTGTGTCACCTGACATTTACTCTTCTTGGTTTGAAATTTCATGGTTCCAAATTGAAATATTTTCAAGTGAGCTCCTTTTTTCCCTTCTTTTTTTTTTTTTTTTCTGTGTGTGTGTGTGTGTGTAGTGTCATTCCTAGAAAGCATCTTAGAAAGAAGAAAAGGCAAAGGACAGACAACTCATGGTACTGCCAGTAAAACATTAAAAGTAACCAATTTCTGAATAATAATGGTTAAGAAAAAGCTGGCTAAGTGTCCCTTTGACATCTCTTTGTTCCTCAAAAGGGTGATAGTTCTTAGAGAAAAGGCATCCCAATAACTGATTCTGTGTCCAGAGGGTCAACAGCTGTTTGCCTTTCTTGGGATAAAGGAGAAGGTAATTTCTGAAATAGGCAGTTTGTTCTCTTATCTTTTGAAAGCTTCCATATGATCTGTTCTATCACTATAGTTACTCCTTGTTTATAAACAGTGAAAATATTTTCTTGTTCAGTATTCTGAAAGGTGGTGGAAAAGAGAAGGTTGCCTTTACATTCTACAGAGTCCAGTCAATTATCCTTTGTAATTTCAGGTGGATTACCTGCTCTTGTAATTTATTGTCCTTACTTTATTTATTAGTGGAAAGGGGGAGCATTATACTTCTCTTTCCTGGTTCAGCTGAGTGAAACCCAGCTTTCTGATAAGTCTCAGTCAGGCCACTGCACTGTACAGCTTCATAGATCAATGTCTTTAGTGATTTATATCTCCTCATTGATTCTGGAAAACTTGCCATTTCCAGGCTGCACGGACTGTTTCCATCTCTTGTTTTCTATTGGCTGTAGGGCCCACAGTGTTTCATCAAAGGGTTCATCATCAGTGTACTGTTTGTTTGATTTATAGAGCAAACTGAATACTTAGAAATAATGGTCAGGGCAGGATGTCATTTAAGATTTGCGAAATACTGTTGGTTTCTGAAAAGCAATGACAGTTTAAAGCAGCTTGAGGAGCTTATGCAATGTGGGACTCGATTGGAAGTTTCTCATTAATTTCTGTGGGAACGGAGCTGCAGTGAGCAGCATAATCCCAGTTTCTGTAAGATTTGAATTTTTAATATTTTTATTGTCTCTTTGTTGACACAGAGCATTAGAGATGTAGATGAGCCTCTACTGTAGAATTTTCATCAGGCTGCTCTGTTTGCATCCTCTCATGGCACAGACGTGTCTTAAATTCATTGGTCTGGGGAGACCCAGAGCTGGGTTATTGCTTTTTTTTTTTGCCTTTTTTTTAATTTTTTTTTAGCTGTCCAACTTACTTCCAGAGCACCATTTCCATCTGTTACCTTTCCACAGAAATTAAACTGCACTGATCAGGAGGATGGTGCTTACTCTGCCTTTGCACTGGACTTTGGACCTGGAGGGGACTTTGTTGCTGCTCTTGGACACCCAGCCTGCCTGTGCAATACATGAGGCAAACAGCAGAGACTGTTCAGGGGTGTCTTTATTTGAGGTAACAGAAGAAGTGTAGGACTCTGGGGAAAAAAGGAATAAGTTTCTTTACACCATTGTTTGCTGCCTTTAGGCTGCTCACTCCAGAGCTTTCTGTAGGGTTTGTCCAACATCACGCAGGACATGCTTTCCTCGTGCAGATGTTTCTGCCCCTTCCTTCATCCCCAGCAGATATTAACACTCTCAAGAGGTCTGTGCTATTCCAAAAGCTTGTGTCATCCTCTCTCTTCCTTGACTTGACTTTTGGCACAAAGGGTGTTTGAAAAGTACCTGTTTTCTTTGCTTCCTTGAGAGTGGATTTTCCACTCTGTCTTCAGTAGGTACCATTCAAGTGGAACTGGTGGAGGTGTCAGGGCAGTTCCCTCAGCACATGACATGCCTGAGCACAATTTCTAAGGTTGATAGTGTTCTGTTCTGCAGATTTTCCAGGTAGGGTAGATGACGTATCGGCCCATGCCTGAAACACTGAAATGCATTTATTATTAATCATTAATAAACTGATTTGGGAACTGTGTGAGCTGTACTTCAACACTCAGCCAGGTGTAACAGTACTAAGTGTCACATCATAGTAAAACAGGATGTGTCTTCTTGATTATGCCACTCATGTGCAAAGCTCAAAGATTTTGTAATTAGAAGATGAATGGGTTACTTCATTATGTGACTGGGATTTACTCTGTGAGAAGTTGTATTACTCCCCTTTCTGTCATGAAGTGTCATAACCTGTGCTTTCTTCTACCCGTCCTTTGAAATTGCTGCCCTGACTTTGAGCAGGAAAGGTGTCCCTGTGCATATATTTATGTTTTCTTCTATTGCCAGCCACATCTAATTCATGTCACATTCTCTCCTAAAAATAATTGTGGTTGAATTGCATCAGAGAGATACCTTTGTCATTTCTTGCCCCTGAGTTCATTGAAGTGTTCTGTCTCAATGCACTCCTTGGGGCAACTTGAAGGAAAAATGGTTTAATGGCTCTTTTACAGATATTTGATTGTTGCATTGGTGAGTAGCAAACATGAAAAAAAGATGCCAAGTACTATATTTATGGTGCCTTTGTGATCAGCATAGTTGACATCACTACTGTTGGAGACCTGGTGGAATGGCTCTTTGGCATTTGTGTTTTGGGGCTCAGAATGAGATCTGTGCTTCATGATTTGTGTAAGGGTATTCAGTAATTAAACCCATAGCTTATAAAATTAATTCTTGATTAAAGTTTTACATAGTAACAGTAAATTTTCTAAGCTAGTTAATATTTAAAAAAGACATTGTTATAAATGTGATCCACAGTGCTGATTTTTAATTCAGTTACATTTATGGGTTTTAGTTCAGATAATGCCTTGCTATTAACTCTCAGAGAGTTGTTTTTGCACAGTAATTCAAGCTGGATCAGTTCTTCATGTAAATGCATACTTTTATGCTTAGACAGAGTTCATGTTGTGTGGTGGTTACAGGAAATGCATCCCAGTTATGGACTAACCCAAAGATCATGAAAGTATGAACCTTTGTATGTAGGAATTAGCAGAAAGGCTCACAAAGAAAACTAAATACTCCTTGAAAAACTTCTCTAGGTTTGTGTTGACAATCAGTATTTAAGTGCTGACTTATCTCACATCATCCACTTTTCATCTGCTCATTAGTTGCCACACTGCATCTGCTCACATAGCGAGAGAAGGGTTCCAAGGTAGAGCCTGTCCCCTCAGTGTTGGGCTCACTCTCTGCATCTCTCCAGTTCTCTTTTTTCCCCTTATGCCTTGTTGTTTTGGGCCATGTATTACATTGCCTGCTTGAAGTCTTGAGGTTTTGCTTGTTCTTTCTCACTCTCTCTCTCTCAACAGAGAACGTGGACACATAATTAATAGAGTTAGCAGGATTCACTGTTCAATCCTAGCCTTTTAATAGACCTCTTGTAAAACTCAGCAGCCACAGTCCACTCAGCAGCAGCAGCAGCAAATAACAGCCCAGTCTGACTGGTTTGTAACACACTGGGGCACTTCTGGAAGTTTTGCTCTCAGTTTGATTCTCTGCAGTTACATGTTAGTGTGGATCTTAAATCAGTATTCATGTGGTAGCTTGATTCTCAGCCCATTATTTAGTAATTCAAATATTAACTCTAGATGAAGAAAGGTGAAATACATTAGGCATGAACATATGTTAGCTTTTCCTCAATAAACTGCTTTATGTCTCGGTGGCAAAATGCTTCCATTGAAAGCTGGTATGTTCAATTTTCATTGCAATTTTTAACGAAGAAAATGAAAGTTATTTTACTAAAGAGATGACGAGTTCTGCTTTTTAAAAATCTGAAGTAGGTGTAGCAGTCAAGTTGTGCATACACTTGCAGAATTGGAATAGCAGCACGTTTCACAGACCCTTCATGACTCCACTTATTTAGTGCTTTAATCATGTCACTGGCAACTTTCGCTGTCTTTTTTTCATTCATATACAAGGGAGAATTGAAGATATTTGCATAGTTAACTTCGTTTGCACCTGGGAGTAATGACATTTTTAAAAAATCATTTCAGGAAAAGCTGTCAGAAGACAGTAGGAGATGCAAAGAAGGCATGGAAAAAATTCACACTCTGGCAGATGAAGATTCAAGAAGTGAAAGCAGCAGCACTGAGGAGGAAAAAGAAAAGACAAAATTGCTGTTGGAGCGTTTGAAAGCTCTGGAGGTAAGAAGCACAACAGTTTCACACATAGAAGACCACCCTTCTCCCTGCCTCATTCATTTCTTGGCACTGAATCACCCTGCAGTATTAATCTAATCTTTCACAGTTCACCTGATTTCATGTTATGGGGTATTTTTTTTCCGATTCATTTACCAAGGATGAACAAGAAGCTTAAAACCACTAAAAGGATCCCTCTTTAATGCTGAGCATCAGATATCTTTAAAAAGAACTTAATACATTATTTTAATTCCATCAAGACCATTTAATAAGAAAAATTGGTTTCACTGGTTTTGTTTCAATTATTAATATTGCAAGACCAATATAGGTGGTTTAACAACTGCCATAAAACCAGCATTGCTTCATTGTAGTTTAATGCTTAACTTTTAATTGCTGGGCTGCTTGCTTGGGAGAGCTCAGGCCTTTTTACAGCTGGATTGCAGAAAAATCTATTGCCTTGCAGACCACGTGGAAAACTGCACACTCCACATTCTGAGTTGTTCCTGGAAAATTAAGATCTACCATAGTGCACCTTGTGGGAGTTTCTAACTAAAGTTTTAAAGTTTTCTTAGGCAGACATGGCCATGGTGCAGGTAAAACTGGTACCACTATATATATATGAATATATGAACTTATTTTGTGCTCCTTGATAGAAGCATGGGTTTCAATATCTTTGAAAAAATAAGACTTTATATTTTAATCTAATTTTTTTTAATACTACAAAGTCATATTTTTAACTTACCAGGTGTTTCTTCCGTTCTCTTCTGTTCAAGAATCTGTGTAGGATTATAGGTATGGATTAATGAATGCCTTAGAATAGTCTTAGTGGCATTTTGCCTATGTAGGGTATTGGAAAAGGAAAATTCCTCACTGGAACTACACATTTTTGTTTATGTGTGAAGGTTCTTTCACATGATAATTTTTGTGGTGAGATGTACTCTGATCAAATTTCACTTTGGACAAAAATTCTGTTTCTTTTTTTCCTTGAGGACTAAGTTAAAACTTGAACAGTTATAATCATGTTTGGATCTAAATACAAAATCTGAAATCTGAAAGGTATAGGCAGTCTCTGCAATTCTACTCTACTTTAAAAGCTTAACTGTTTGGAAAATAAAACCAAGCAATGTTAAATAACTCTAATTTTACCCAGGGAAAAACCCACATGCTGCTAGGTTTTTAAAACTCTGACAAATGTGGAGTTCACTACAGTCCTGCTTTATCTGTTGGCAGAGAATAATTGTAGGTTTTGTGTGATCTTTTATTTCAAAAATGCATAATTTCTGTTTGCTTTACCTCACTCCTAATCAGTCTGCATGGCATTTGCAGTTCTTTATGTCCTCAGCTGGTAGGAAGGTGTTCAATAATGTCACAACCCTTATCAGTTGTGGCAAGTTGCCCAGATACATCAGGTAGCACTGAGGACAGGCAGGATGAGGTTCAGGGAGGGCAGGGAAAAGGTCCCCTCGCTGGTTGTGCAGTGGCTTGTTCTAAACCACATATTAGCAAATGCCAGGGCTCCAAGAATATTAATCTACATAGACAGTCTAAGGAGCTGTCAAAGTAGAAAGATGAACTGCAGGGCCAACATTAATTGTGATCCAATATAATCAAAACAAAGTGTCGTTAATTGTTGTTTAATGTTACATATTTCTGCACTTTATTTTGCTCTTGAAGAACATAAATTGTTATGTCAAAGACTATATGGTTTATTAATTAAGAGACATATTTTTTAAAAGTTATGTGCAATTAGCAGCTCTAATTCTTTACTATTTTCAGAGTAATTATTCTAAGTATATTATTAGTCTATAGAGAAAGGAACAAAAAATTACTGTTTGTTAATTCCTGTTCTGTGGGTGTCAGGATCTTTAATCTTACTTTACATGATTAGATGTTACTGTATCATACACAATTAATAAAATCAGAGAGGCCAATAAAGTGCTTACTAAAGTTGGCCCTCCATCTGTGCCCTCTAGAATCTGAAGACTGCCTATAAACAGAAGCTATTAAAAGTAATAATCAGAATGTGGGATCCAATCCATTAGTGCCTATTAATATAATTTCATTAATATCAGCATTGTTGAGAAAGCTGTTGATATCTCTTCCTATTTGTTTGTTACTCAAGTGTAGCTCATGAAAAGCTGTAGCCTTGCCTGTTAGAACATTGTAGAATGACTCTTCAGGAATTTCTGGCATTGTGACAAAAGTGTAGTTTCCATATCCTGGGGTATTGGATATGGACCAGGATACTATCAAATCTAAGAAGAAAAAGAGGGGTGAGGCTTCATTTTCACAGAAAACTTTCTTTAAATGGCTTCCCTATCATGGGAGTTGTATTTAATATTCCTTCTTTTTTTTCTTATATTTGGATGCTGTCAAGTGTATTGCCCAATAAATTTCAGTAATATCCTCTAGGTTTTATTAACTTCTGTTTAATCTAGAAATTTTCTCACTGAACAATACAAATCAGTATAATAAAGTGTCTTTTTAGTCAGCTCAAGTGAAAGCTATCATATATTTTGATAAGAGATATCTATACATATTCTCCCATTGCTCCTTTTACCTGTAATTTTTTTTACATCCTGTATCATTTACAGCAAATTCTATTTCCACTCTACTGACTGATAAATACCATACGTTTCTAATCAAATGAAACAGATGACAAATAGCAAATGGTTCATACCATCTTGTATCCCATTTTATGTAGTTGAAATTAATTGTGATTTCCTGGATATCAAAACTCCTTTGTGCCTTCAGCATTTTTACTTGGCTGCTCTTGAAATGCCATTTAATTTTCTTCAGCAGTTATGATCAAATGCCTTCTAACTCTTAAAAAGAAAAAAAAACCCGTTCTCTGATAACTTCTCTGTGTATTTGGAGTGCTGCAAAAAATGAAATATTAATGAAGTATGGTGCATAGCATGAACTCCGTGGTGGAATTTCATTTTGTTAATCTACTTTCATCACCAGAGGAATTGCAAATTTTTTTTTAAATTGTAGCCAGAAATGTACAAAAAATATAATTTATTCTGGATCGTGCATCAACCCCCATCCAGCAATTTCAGGTCTGTGTAGGTATATACACAATTACAGTAAAACAATAATGTTATATTTGCAAAGTCATACACATACAAGTTGGATATTTTTCACGAAACCTTAATTTGCTCTCCTGGGCATGTTGGGTGTTACACAGACTCTCATTGCAAGATTGTCTACTATTTCTTGTTTCCAGCAAGAACAGTTTACACATTTACAGTCCGCAGAGGAAAGCTTTAAGAATATTCTGTATTGGAAAGACGGTGTCTGTAAAGGCCTTAAGACTGTCCCAAAGCTTTTTATCTAATATGGAGCTATAGATTCTCTGCCCCAATTTACCCTCAAAGTGACTGAAATACAGGATGCCCGAGCACCTGCATAATTGCAAGTGATTTAAACTGATATACAGCATTAATGTCAGTCTTAATCTAAACATGTCTGTAAAAGCCATAGTTACTTTGATTTTTAAAAATTTAATCAGTGATAAATACTGTGTCAGCTTTGAAGGCTTATTAAAGTCTGTCATTTGCACAGACATTTATGCAGTGAGCATAATTCAGTAGGAATTAACTATGTCTGACTTTGAAACATTCCATCTCTTTTGGACTTCCTTCTTTGCAACTGAAGTAGTGTAACTTTCTTGGAAAGTGTTTGCTTTTGGCTGATAATGAAGAAGGTAAGATTACTAGGATTGCTCCAGACTAAATCACTGAAGAGTACTTAATGCAGGTTATATTGGACAATGCTTTACTTTGAGAGTAAAAAAGGGATTCTGTAAGATGCACAAGTTTTCTTGTTGGTGTTATGGACTTTCATACGCTTTGTGTCTTCTCAGTTCCTCAGAAAGAGAGGGAAGTGTGAATACACATTGGATGCAGACTCAAGAAGATGGGATTCAGTTCCCATCTCAGCTGTCCTGCATCCTCAACAGCCTGACCTGTCTGTACCTTGGTAGGACACCTGTAGACAGGAGAGATGATCTACCCACCATAGCTTGTGACAGAGCATGACTAACACCTTGCTCAAACCACAGCATTTAAATTCAGATTAAAAGAAACATTGTCAACACCGAAGTGGTTCCCATATTTTGCTCAGTGTCCCCTTCCCGCTCTGCAATGGGCAGGAGTTTTGTTGGCCCCAAAGAAATACTGATTAAGGGCTGCTCACAACCTTGCATTTTTCACCAAACAGCAGCCGCTGGGGTAGCATTAAATTGTAACCTTGAAGTTATCAAATGAAAAGCCTAATTCATGTGTTAAAATCTCATTGCTTGCGGGTGAGTGAGACTCAATGAAAGTTGCAGTAAACTAAGCTGAGGCAGGAGCAGGATCTGCTGGGGTAGAGTCACAAACCCACTCTCATTTTAATTAAAGTATTTTGCCCTCTTGCCCTTTTCAGTTCATCATAGAAAGATGTGTTTTGTTTTAATAAATTGAACTTTGGGAGAAAACTCACTCAGGATAATAAGCTAAATGTTCAAATATATTAGAGGGGTAATTTCCCTTGTATCATCACCATTAAACAAATGAGGAAGTATGTCAAGTATTTCCGATATTATGTTTTTACTACCCTGCAGAGGAAGAAAGACATGATAGCAATGAACTATGAACTATAAAAAGGAATTATCAGAAGGGTACAAAATTCCTCTTCAGTGGATTGAGAAGATAACTTTAAGTGGTGCGCTGGTGGGTTTTTGTTTTGGTTTCTTTTGGGGTTTTTTTCTGTTTGGTTTGGTTAGGGGTTTGTTTTTTGTTTTTTGTTTTTTTTCCTTACTATTTTCCATGTGCTACAATGGGTAGTGGTAAGAAAACTGGTAATTATTTTCTTTTCCATGGCAAGAAACACACAGCATGCAGGGGCAAAGAGCCTGAGTTTCTGAAAATCATTAAGGAAAGACTTCTTGTGTATTGAAAGTCAACCACCTTTCTGGTGTGTAGGAAATTTGGAGCACTTGACTTAGTTGTATAGAAAAACAGTAAAACTTTTAAATGTTTTGTAGCAACATTCTAAATATTTTGTAGCAACCAGTCCTGTTCCAGCCAATGTATTTACTCTGATTCAACAAGAAGCCTCTTCTTAGCCCAGTGCCTTGGCCATCCGCATAACTAGATTCATTATGCTGATCAGTCACCAAAGGCCAACCTACTTAATTCTAATTATTGGATTATTTTACTTTTAAGTCTTTTCAGTAGGAGACTTTTGTAATTAGTTTTCTGAACTGTGCCTAAGAACTCTTTTGTTTTTCATAGCAGACGATGAGGCAAGGAAAGTCTTATTTCCAAACTTACACAGTGGCTGATAATGAATCAACACTGACTTGCATCACTGGTTTCAAAACCAGCCCAGTTTATTCCAACCCTTTCCAGATAATAGTATTGGCAAACTGTTTTAGTTTTCCAATAGCTGAGTAAATTTTAAATTAAAACCAAACAAGTACTATCAAGCCGAATATATTCTATAATCTGTTGCTGCTTGAACTCATCTACTGTGGGTCCTCAGTGGCTCAGTTGTTCTTAGTCTTTGGGAAGTAAATCTCATGGCTGCTACCTGTTTCTTCTTGCCTTTATGCTCTGGGGTGCTTTCCTCTAAGCCATCTGTCCTCACCTGCCCCCCTGCAGGAGCCTTCAAAAGCACATCCTTCCCAGATGTTTGTACCTCCCTCCTGCCAGCTCGTGTCCTCCTGCTCTTCACATCTTCCACTACAGCCTTTCTGTCCATCCTTACATCTCCCCACAAGGGTGTGAAGCTCCGTGCTCCATAAGTTGGCACAGGTCCTGGATAGCTTTCAGTGGTTGATGCACTTTATCAGTTGGGGTGTTAATGGAAATAATATCCTCATACAGGTGAGGACTCATAGAAACCTCTTCTGAGTAGACAGTTCAGTTCAGTTAGTATGTGGGGAGTATTTAAGAGAAGAGAATGTATTTCTTGTGGACATGTAAAATATTGATCTTTCTATTTTTCTCTATCTTCTTACTTTTTTTTTTTTTTTTCCCTAAGCCAGTTGAAATTCATGGCAATTTCTTTTTTGGCATGGAAAAATCAAGATGATCTAGTAGGGATATGAATTTACACAGGGATGTTGAAAATAGCTCTGCCCTCTGGATGTAAGAAGAGCTGTGCAGATTTACTCTGTTTGTCATTGCTGTAACCATTTGCTGCTATCATTAGAGAGAGCCTGCAGATCCACTGTTCCACCAAACAGCTCCATCTCCTGAAATGGGAGAGTGCCTTAATATAAATAACTGCACATTAAGTCATTGTCCCCATGACTAGTGAAAGGGGTATGGAGAAAGCCATGCATATCTGCATTTTTCTCACTATTCAGTTCAATGAAAGCTTAATATTATTTCTAAAATCAACCGTGGTGCCTCCTGGGAATTTCAGTGTAGCAGCTGGTAGAGTTTTATTTTCTAACTAAGTCTAGGGAAAACAAAAGAATATTGAATTGCATCCCCTATGACGCATGGCAGTGGTTCAGAAGTTACATGGTTTGGGTCACAAGATGTAGAGCTTCTGAGTTTTTGGCACATGTTGAAAAGGTAAAAACAGTCAGCTTGACTCTGTTTTCTGCTCTGAGACACCCACGAAGCAATAATCTATTGAAATTTGCTAATTCAGCCAAGTGCTCAACAGAATATGCTCCAACTACGATCCCTGCTCTGTTATGACATAAAACTGCATTTAATTGTTTTATGTGTGCCATCGTGTCATACCCCATCAACTACTTGTAGAAAGGGAATTCTGCTGCCTGTCAGAATTATTCCCCTTTAGCCTGCTCATGCAGTAAACTCAGATTTTAATGAAAGTTTCTCACTTTTGAGCTCTTATTGAGCTCTTATCACACACATCAGTGTGTCCAAGTGAGGTGCAAGGCACCAGTGGAAAGGCAGAGTGAGTAACTTATACTATTCCTGATTTGTTCCTTCTCAAGGTAGAATGATATAAAATGCCCTTTTCCAGGGCAGTGAATCCAACATCTTCCCAGTTGAAGAAAATTTATATGCAATTATTTACTTCACATTAATATCTTAGTCAGGATACTGCTTAGAATACTCTTTAGTTTACCTATAGTGTTGATTTTTTTCCCTAAATTTTGATGCATGCAGTTGTAAAACTATAGGATCCTCAAGAGAGTATTTTGACATATGGAATTTTTACCAAAAATATGAGAACATAGATAAGCATTTCATGTTCATTTTAGTACAGCCAAATGCAATTACATATATTCATTGTAGAAGCAGTTTATATGATACTCCAAGTTCTAGTCCAATGGCTCTTTTCTTACAGTTATGTACCACAGAGAAAGCTCTGTGGTACTTACTTGGCTGACATAACGAGGGGTCTTTAAATAGTTCAAAGTACTGAATAAGGCTACAAGAATAATGATCTGGTGCCAGCAGGTCTGAGGAATAAGTGTAGTCAGTGGAGAAAAGGTAAGTCACAGAAGTCAAGGAAAATCATCTCGGTTTTATTAAACCTGTCAGATTTTCTCTATTGAAATGAATGTTAACTGTATTCTGCAAAGAGTCCTTGCTAGGTGGCATTGAAGGAATCTGCTATTTCAGTCTGCCTTTTATAATTTAATGATAGTTTTCCAGTGCCCTTCTTTCCATGTGTAGTGCCTTCTTGCAGGTAGTCAGTAGATAATGTAACTTACCTTTTTTAGCGATCAGGCATGTGGTACAATTGAAAATTCCCTCTCCCTGCTGAATGAAATGAGATTTTCCAGTGCTATGTTATAGATCTGGGTGACTGTGTTTATCCCAACACATCTATCATTTCTGAGATGAGACTCAGTAGTTTTTTTTAAACAGTTTGTCTCAGCTGTGAGCTCCGGGCCTGGCTCCACACAAGCCCTTCCTGTGAGCTCCTCATCACTCACAGTGGCATTTGCTTCAGAGGAGAGATTCTGTGTGGCAGAGGTTTTAGAATCACACTCTATATTTTTAATTTACATATTAGTGCATGCAATCTGGCTGAGAGCAGTGGCAGTTCTACAGTTCATAAACCAAATAAATAGTTGCAGTTCATTTCAAACTAATATTATTTTTTAAATCCCAATATTCTGTGGATAGTCTCCACTGGCTGCATAGGAAATCCCAAATAATTCACCTCAGTGGTTAGAGCTGAATCTCATACAGCTCTTACCTAAGAAAATACTTTTAATTTCTCTTTACTGACCTCAGAAAATACACAGTAATGAGGCCTGCAGGGTGATTGACTTTTTCTTAATTTGGTAGTGATTTCTTTTTAGTTCATCTTGTAGAAATACAGCATTGGTGATTACAGCAGGGATTCCAGGCAGGTGTACTTACACTCACACACTTGAATTAATGGAGTTGAGGCTGAATTCTGCATATAAGGATCTTGGCTCCTGTGTTTTGAAATGTTCAGCTACACATGTGAAATCTATGGTTAACATACTCTTGAAATTCAATATTGACTGGCTTTACTATACAGCTAATTTGACAGCCCACAGCAGAAAATACTCAAATGATTATTTTTAAGTCTGCTTAATCTGTCATGGTGACAAGCACAGATTTTAAGATTAGTTACAAATAAATATATAAAATAGATAAATCAAATGTGGAATAGTCTGACTTCAGTCCATTACATGTGAGACTGATTTTTGCTGACGGTTCTGTAGATAACTGATTACTCACTCTATTTAATTTCAGAGTATTTCCCAAACAGCTGTACATGGGTACAATATAACGTCATATCCATGGACATGTGTCCTACATGCACATTTTAACATACAATGTGTGGTTCAGATCTAGAGTACTAATAAATGCCAAGGAGAAGGAGAGGTTTGTTTTATCATAAGGACAGTCTTTTCTTCTTGTAGATTTTTTTTTTTTATATTTATTTTTAAAATTACTCCATGTTTTACATGTTGCCCATCCCTGCCAGTTGTAAGTTGCCTTTCCCCACAAGGGATCAGGGAGGTCCTTCATTCTGTCCCATGTCAGGCTGAGCACCGTTCCTGTGCTTCCCACATCAGACAGGGTGGGCAGGGTGTGCCCCAGCAGGGCCCTGCTCCCCCGTGCAGATGTGTGCAGATGTGTGCAGATGTGTGCAGCTGTCACCTTCCCACTGAGGCCAAGAGCTGCCATCTGATCTCTTTGAGGTATGGGCCTGTGTTTCCCGTGCAGGTGGAGACATAGGTCGCCTGGCAGGGCTCTCCAGTTCCATCTGGAATATACAGGCACATAATGCCACCTAGAGGGCAGAGTTTCTTCCCTTCCCATAGGGAATACCTGTATCCATGCTGGCCTTCCATCACGTGTGGTGACACTGCTCGTTCATCTTTGTGATTCATGGCCTTTCCTGTTCTTCTTCTGGGTTGTGTCTACTCAGACAAGGCCAGGACTTGGAAATCACTCAGGAGAACAGAAGCACTCACTTGGTAATTATTGCTCTTTCCCTTTAATAAGCCTGCAGGTTTCCTTCTTGTCTTCAGTCAAGTGGTCTGTTCCTCCAGAAAAATCCTTCTGATTTTAAGCATTCTGGGCCTCAACATTTAGGTTCTTTAAGAAAAAGTTCTTTTAAATAAACGAAGCAAGTTAAGACCTGAGTTTTTCATTCAGCTTTTTATTATACTGTATGAAGAACAGTACTTACATAATGGTTACTTTGTGAGACAAAATCCCCTCTAAAGTTATTGAAGCAACAGTTTCAGGTCAGCTACAAAATGAGTTTGAGGGTTGTGCATTATGTGAGACTATTATGTGTTTAAACAGAAGAAGTATAAGTATTTTCTTGCATTGCATCTCCCTTGTTTAGCATTTCTCTTAGCAGTTAATGGTAAGCTGGAAATGGGTGGAGATAGGCTTTTCAGTGAAGAGGTCACGTAGCTGAAACAGCTAAAGATTCTCCTCACTTGCCTCCAGTAAGTCTTTCTTTTGAACCTTCCAGAGTTTGCTTCTTTAGACCTTCGACACGTGCCAGAGAAAAGCCTGTTGCCTCCCCCTTGACAATTTCCTTCACTCCTGTATTGTTTTTGATGTCATTATGCTTTAACTGCTGTTACTAATAATGACTGTCTTAATATTATTTTATTTTTAACTGATTAATGTTCTTTCTGTAACTTTAATCTGATCTGTATCATTAAAAAAAAAGAATTTTGCTAGACATTGTGGTGTCTCCCCAGTGCCATGCAGAGATAGCTGCTACATACATAAATAAATTTAATTCAGTTAAGGTAAGAGGCATGAAACAGAGAAAAAGGCTGTGTTACAAGCTTTATAAACAGCATAGTCTTTTTATATAGTGCCTGCCATGCAGGTAGCAGAAGCAGTGAAGTTGCATGGAATAGTTTTCATTTGAACTAATTAGTTCTTCTTGAAAATCAGGGTATTGGCCCCAGCAGAACAATGCCTGAGCAACCTGAGCCAGCTTTAGCAGATCTTCGCAGACAGTATTGACATAACTTCACTTCTAAGGAACAATGTGTCTTCCTCTTGGCTCTGCTTGCTGTGGCACAATAGGAGGTTTTTTTCCTTCCAGAGATGGTTGTCTTTGTACTCTTTTTCTCAAATATTTGCCCTTTGCAGTGACCCCTATTCAAAATTTCACCCAATTAGGTGGGTGAAAACAGGTATTCTTAGTTCACTAAAAAAGAAAGAACTTTGGTAGTATTGGGTAAAAGCTGTATTTTTTTCACAGAGACATTGAACAGAAATAAGAGATGAGAATTTCTTGTGCTTTTACACAAGTGATTTACCTTGCTGGTGGCATGTGCCAGGCAGGAATATTTCCCAGTTGCAGGCCAATCTGACAGAGCAGCTGTGTGATCAATTCTAGGTATATATGACACTGCATAGTATTTCATACATCGATTTGTTTTTGCTCTTTTATCTTCATTTTCCCTTTAGGCCAATTGATTATTCACACTGCTCTTGAACAGGAGCTTGGAATAAGATACCAGCAACATCTCCTCATCTTTGATCCTAGTGTTACTGTGTTTGGTCATCAGATTTGGGCATGTGGGTCCAGTGGCTGCACTTGAGTGGTTCTTACTTAGGTGTGATGTGAATTTGGCTCATTCTGCACATCAGAGTCGGGCTCTTGGGCTGCTGCTGTTGCTGTGCTTTTCACACCAAGGTTCTTGCTGGGGCACCACTGAATTCCATCAGCTTTGACTTAATGTATGTGCCATATGAGACTGTTATTGTCAGCCAAAGTGTTTTTAAGAAGAAGTTTTTAAGAACTTCTACAGTTTGCTACATTCTTCCAAAGCATGTAGTTTAAGACTTTCCTGGACATCCCAGGGATGTAGTTTACCAGCAAATGTAAGTACAAATCTGAGATAAATTGTGTATGTTGAAGAGCAAGGTTAAGTAAATAACTGAGAAAGTGTTTAATATTACACAGTAGCACTTAATAATATATAATTACAATAGAATTTGCTTTCCATGCAGCTGGCTGGAATGTATATGTTTCTGTACAGGTTCAGATTTTCTATTTTCATACAGTACAAAGCTATAAAATTATCCAAGTAGGAAAATGCCTCTGGCACATCTCTGTTGTGTGTAGGAAAAAGTCTTCCCAACAGGCCTCTCTTTTACTTTGGTGTTACAGGATACATTTGTGTCCTGGCAGTTGACTTCCTTAGGGTTATCTCTATTAATTTAGGAAGGTAGCCTGTTATAATTGCATGTCTACCTTAGGAGCAGTGCAGCATAACAGGAGCAGACCCTCAGAGCCAGGGTGTTGTGCAAAGGACCTGTGTAGGTTTTGGGAAGTTCACTTTGACTCTACTTACACCCAGCAGCAGTTGGAGTTCCTCTTCCCATTTCTTATAAAAGAAAGTCCATTGGCTCCAAGGCCACACCACAGTGTGAGCTGTGGTCTGGTCAGTGCAGTTATCAGAAAAATGACTTGAGATCAGGACCCTCACTGCTCATCCAAGCCAAAAAAACTGATTTAAATGGACCTCAGGTCAGTCAGCACAATAGGAGGCATTTTATATAACTGGTTAGGATCTCAGTCAGGTGCTGCCACATCAGATTCCAAGGGATCCTCATCCCTCTGTGTCCATTTTCTCTAAGTGAGCACAGCCTGCACAGGGCAGAAAAACCAGACAAAACTCCAAACTGTCGAAGCTTTTAAAAGACAGAATTTGGGGTCTGAGTTGTTGTTCTTTTGGGCCAAATAAAATTGCTCTGGAAATTCACTCTTCCACCCTAAAAGATTAAAGATTAAATGGATCAGAACTTTCAATTTAACAAATGTCAGTGCAGAAACCAACGTAGTGTGGAGCGAGGGGCATTGCCTGCTACTTACTGTGCCTATAAAAGCAGAAGAGAAAAATGTTCAGAGCTCCCAGGAGGAACAAGGTGATGTTTGCAAATAGAGTTTCATTTCAGTTAGCAAGAAATGAGCAGTAATTTTGCGATTCAGTTATTAGGAGGTAGCTATTGGCTACAAAACAATTGCTGCTCATTATATGGCATTTGATCCTCTCCCTACCTGTCCTTTGCTTCACACCCCCCTGAGCTGGGAGGGAGAGAAATAACTGAAGCCATCAAAAGAAGTTCATTTTGAAATACCTGGGGCAGTTGACTTATGGGTGACTCCTGATGAAGAGAGTGAAATTGCAGAAAACATTGCCTTCAGAAATAATTCAGTGCTCCCCTGTAGTTAAAACAGAGAAACTTGTTATAAATTTATGTTAGGAACTGTGAAACAGGCGACATTAATAGCTTCTTGTGGTGGAAACCTTTTAACTTGAGGTCTATAAAGGACTGGAATGAAATGATTCAGCATAGAAGATGGAAAATATTATATATTTTAGTATGTTTAAAATATTTTGTGACAGTATCAATTATAACATCACATAGTGTTTTAAATCTAGTGCATAGTATAGCAAAGAAAAGCCATTATTTTTATCAGAATTCAAATAACAATTTTTAAAATGGAAAACCAGTTGTATCTTTTTTCCATTTCATAAAAAGTCATACATGTTTCCTTGGAGAAGAAAAAAAGATATTATCCCCCTCGTATGGCAGAGAACTGGTGTGAGTTTCCCATCACACAGCCAGTGAATGTGATATTCAGGTATATGGGATCAGTGTTTTCTGGACTGGCATTTTAGAACCCTTTTCTTTCATAATTGTTTTTGTTTGAACTAAGTGAAGAAACTTAGGGCAAATAATCAGGAAAAAATATTTCTTGATAAATATTCAACACCCACTTTGTCTAAAGACATAGCAAAACATGTGTTGTTTTACATTCCAGTGAGCTCCAAAATAATTGGGTATGGGATACAATTGTGGTGTAGATTATAGATTAAATGACACATGGGGAAAAAAGCAGGAATGCAGTAAAGCTCTGACTCTTTCTATCATCAGCCCCCATGAGCACAGTGAATTGTTAATGTGCCTGGGAGAGGGGAATGGGTGAGGGGGAAGGAGGTTGGTGTTGGTGTTCCTTGAAGTTTGTGCCAAATTTAGCTCCAAGTTTGAACTGTTTACTATAATTCAACAGCAGCCCTTCAGTTCAGGTTCATGGAGCAGCCTAGAAGTACCTCTTACAGCATTAAACCTTTTTTTTGCATTGACCTATGGAATTATATTTTGTTTTCGTTCCAATGGTATTAAAATATTTATATAAAAGTTACTTTAAGGGACAGGAACTGCTCTTGGTAGGTAGAATTTCTTGAAATTAAAATAAAAGAATTCCTGGATGCCAGGTACCCACCAAAACTGCTCTCACTCTACTTAGATATTGAGGTGTGTCCTGTAAAGACAGTTTGTCCCTTGGTCTTCTTTTTCCATACCCACTTCTCAGTGCCAAGAATGAGTAGTAGGAGCTTTGCCTGTATTTACTATGAACACCTCAGCAAGACAAGTGGGGGAAAATAAGTAGTTTCTGTTGGGATAAAATTGCCCAATGATTAATTTTCATACAAAGATCTGAAATGTCGTGTTCTTTTCAAACTCCCCATTAGATGAACCTTGAAGCTGAGTGTGCTGCCTAAGGAGGTGTGGATAATGGAATCAGAGAAAGTAAAAACTCTCACTGTGTCAGTAAGGTCATGGTCAAAATTGCAAAGCTTTGAAAGATAACTCATTTACAGTAAATTCTGAAGTGACCTTTCTCATTGCTTGAAAAACTATCCTAAAATATATGAGTTTTCCTCAAGATCCAAATTAAAAGAAATAAAAAAGAAACCCCACCTTTTTTAAACTTTTGGAAAAAGAGGTTGCCATATGTATCATTTCAGAAGGCTTCAAAGCCAAAATTTTGTTGCTGGTTTCAATGTAGCTTCTAAATTTCATAAAAACCTTCTCCAAAATGTTTCCATTCCAGGCAAAGTAAATATTTTCTTTCAAAATGACTGCACTGGTTTTTATTGAGCTTCAGCATTGGATGTCCTGATAGTCAATGGGTTTCAACGAGTCTTTACTAGTTTCAAATAATTATTATTTCAAATAATTACTATTTCAAGGGATTAGAATTTGCCTTTGCAAGAAAAATTGAAACAAATGCAACTGATTAAATGTGATATGATTAATTCATAGAACAGTTTTCAATCCAAAGATACTTATGGATGTGTTACAGTTGATATTATGTACAAAATACCCGTTCAGATTAATCAGGTCCACTCTGCTTGCTTTTATCTGCCTGTGTTTATTGTAGGAATCTCAGTATCACTTACAATTTTGGGATATCAAAGTTTTCTGTGTCCTAATATGTCCTAATATTAATATGTCCTAATCCTAAAGGACTAGGGATTTTACTTTTAGTTCTTTGATAGAGAAAAAGCTGCCCCCTAATATTACATGGGGAAGCACAGTGAAATGCTCTCAGTTCTTAAGGAGAACAGTTTCATAAGGGAACAAATCACTTAAAACAAGGGGAAAAGGAAAAAAAAAAAAAAAAAGAAAGAACGTGACAGAACAGCTGCCTCTTGTTCACAGTTTGCAAGGGGAAGGATCACCGAGTGTAAATATTGGAAAATCACAAAATAAACAAATTTCGCAACACACACGACATTTCTTGCATCAAAATTCAGTCTTATGTCTCATTTGTGTGGTGCCGTCACGGCCCTGGTGCACATTTCTGTGCTTTTACAACAGTGGCAGTTTGGGGAAAGGTGGGGGAGTTTCACCATCCCTCCTTCTCGAGTGCCCCCAGCAGTGCTGCTGCAGGACAGCGTTGGTGTCCCAGAGCTGCCTCCACAGGGGGAGGCAAAGAAAGGGAGTCTTGCTGCTCACCATACCTGCATTCCACAGACCATGCATGTGTGCCTTCAGCTTTGGCAAATAGAGCTTTATGCTGCCCACCTCTTTTACTCCTCGTCCTCAAAAAATGTTTTGTATTGTGATCCTTCGGAAGAATTTTGGAGGAAAAAAAAAAGACCTTATCACTCTCTATAACTACCTGAAGGGAAGCTGTAGCCAGGTGGGGGTTGGTCTCTTCTCCCAGACAGTCAGCAATAGGACAAGGGGGCTTAAACTCTGTCAGGGGAAATTTAAGTTAGATATTAGAAAAAAATTCTTTACAGAGAGAGTAATCAGGCGTTGGAATGGCCTGCCCAGAGAGGTGGTGGATTCACCATCCCTGGAGGGTTTTAAACTGAGATTGGACATGGCACTGAGTGCCATGAGCTGGTAAAGGACTGAAGTTGGACCAAGGGTTGGACTTGATGATCTCAGAGGTCTTTTCCAACCCGATCGATTCTATTATTCTATGATTCTATGATAATGCTACTCTGTTTGTTCAAAGGCCTGTATTGACAGTGCTTTACCAGCGGATATATTGTAAGTCTATTATTATCTCTGTAAATAGTGGTAGAATTTGCTGTTTTCTACAATTTGTGTGCAGGTAAACATACAACACTATTATAGATATATCTGTTAGTAGCCAAGATATTTATTTGCTTGAAGATAAGCCTGTGCTTATAATGCAGACTGTTTTGCTAGATCCATTCCTAACCTTCTCTTTAAAATGTCAACTTCAAATATTTCTGTGGTGTCAGAAGGGAAAATGTTGAAGGTTTTAAAGGCTTGTCATTCTTAACTATTTTAGAGTTAACAGAAGAAAAAAAGATAAATATTGCTGTTCTTGAACCAGTTGAAAATTTTCAGCCCCAACTTCTGAAAAATGAAAAAAGAAAAGGTATTTCACAGAGATATGAGGGTTGCTTTAGTCATTTTTTAGGACAGTCTCCTCAGCAGTGTATGAATCCCATTTGGTTTTGGTTTGTTTGATTCAGCTCACAAAGTTCATACACTTTTCCAATATTTAGGACTAAATTCTAGTTGTACCGTTCTTCCAAAAGGGAGGCTCCATAATTCAGGTTGAACACCCATTATTTCTTTTTGTGTGAACTGAGAAACACCTGACAGACAAGAAAAGATCTCTGTGGTTATGAGTCCTGTCCAAGACCCTGCATGGGAGTCTCTCCCTGCAATCTGCTGAAAATCTGCAGATAAATAAGCAAGTTCTGTGTTCTGATCTCTGGCAGCATGAAACTGTCACAAATTTTAAATCTGTTACTGATTTCTGCTGTAAATTCATGTCTAAATACATGTATCTGCTCATCAGTAATTGATAAAACATCATATGCAGCTGCACAAACCTTGGACTGCTTTTTGTTGGTCTTGAGGTGCAGTTCCCATTTTACTCCTAGAAAAGAGCAGATCACAGTAATGTAAAAGGCACTGGAAAGTGGCCAGTGGGAAATGCTTTTATAGTGCTAGAATTAAACTAAGGCTTTTGTTGCTACAATTATGTTGATTTAAAAGCACAGATGTAATTTTCGGTACTTCTGACCAGCATAACTTTTCTCTGACAATTTGTTGGATTGGTCTTTCAAAGGACACATTTTCTGCATAACAGGGACAGAATAATATGAAAAGTTTCCTGTGGCCAAAGACACAGCAATGGTTCATGTGGTAAACCCTTCCCAGAACAGCAGCTTTCCAAAAAATGCTCGAAGGACCTAAGGAAAAAGTGCAACAGCATTGCTTCTTATTTTACCAGCCACAGGTTTTGACCTCTCGTGTGCACTGTATGAAGCTGTGGCCACAAAAGTGTACCAAATCAGAGGCTGAAAGCAGGAAAAAATTGCTGAGTACATTTGAAGTGCTCGGACAGCTATTAATGCACTGCACCGGGCATGACAAATGAGTGGCTGTGTAAATCAATAAAGCTTCCTATAAATGGACAAATGGTGTAGTATGAATAACAAAGAAGTGCACATGGTAACCATGTTGTAGCATTCTGTCAGGGATTTTAAAGTTCACTGTCATAACTTTGTTCCTCTTGACCTTTATTGATGATACCTTCAGAGCATGTTGAGCTGCTAACTAGACGTACAACCTTTAGACCTTCATCTCTTGCCCATGACTAGATGATTTTTAAAGGTCCTTTCTGATCCAAACCGTTCTATGATTCTGTGATCTCCTCTTCCCTTATTGCAAAGTATATACTACTCTCTGCTTTCTTCTCTCTTCCTCCTCCCATCCTTTTCTTCTGTCTCAACTCTACAATGGCTGAGTAAGGAAGACTTTCTTCTATGTGATTCCCTTTTATTCATGCATTCTACTAGAAAATTCAGTATTTTAATTTTTTTCATTGTGATTATAAAAGTGTAGAAGTTTGTCTGTTGAAGCATCAGGTGTGTAGCCTTTTATTAACTTTGAAACCATGCAAACAGCTGCAGGAGAAAACAGACTATTCGTCAACATCAGAGAAAGCAAGCTTTTACCTGGCCCAAAGATAGTTTTTGTCATTACTAGGGCTGTGTTCTTCATCCTGAAAAAGGAATTAAAATCAGAGTTGACAAAGTCTTTTGTAATGATTGTATCTTAGCAATGACATCAATACAAGGCAGCCTCTGTTTCGTTGAAATAGTCTGAAGTTTTGCCTTTCAAATTGGTTTTCCATAAGCTCAGTCTCACAGAACAGTGTTATCTCTAATTTAGGAAGTTGAGGGCTATTTAGCATTATCAAGTCATGACTGAAATCTTTAAATCTTCCAATGTTCAGAGAGACTCTTGTGCAAAAAATACTTTCTCCCGAATCAGAACTAGGAAAGGCCTCTGTTTTGACATTTTAGGATCCTTGAATGTTTCATTTGGGCATAAGTTATGCTACAATTACTTTTGGCTGACTGAATGATGCTGTGCTTTGAGAGCTGTCCCCCAAGAAATGACATGTGTGCCTGAGGTGCTGGTGGCAGGCGCTGAATGTTCCTTGTCCGCAGCGGTTTGCTGGGCTGAGGGACAGAGATGGTTCATTTCTGTGTCTAACATAAAATACACATAAATTCCTAGAGGACAGCTGTGCCTAGAACTGAAAATCACTGTAGAAATCAGTTGATATCTTTATACTGTTCTCAGCAAGCTGGATTTTCCCTGCCTAGTCCCCTGCCAGGGTATGGACGGGATTAGTGATTTCACTCGGGGTCAGTCCTGCCACTGCCCTCAGGTGCCTGCAAGTGTGCAATGGATTTCAAGCTGTTTGCAGCTGCTTTCAAGTGAGGGCTTCTTACTATGGCTTAGCCTTCTCTAAGTATGGCCTGGAAATAAAAACAAAAATAAGTTCAATAGGCCATTTCCTTCAATGAGACCTACTTTGCTTAACTGGCAAAAGATGCCCAGAATGTGCAATATGGGAGGCAGTCAGATCCCTGCGAGCAAAAACTGAGCAGCCTTACAATAACATCAAAACCCAGTGGTTTCTGGTAAATAAATGAAGGTTTGGATTAGGAGGCAGGGTTTTGAGACCACAAGTGCTATTACAAATTTTCCAAATGAATACTTTTGGGGGAATGAGGATTATTATCAAGTATTCAGTTGCAATATAGAGTGATTTAGTATATCAAGTGCTGGTTTTCCCATGTTGTGGGAACTGGCACAGATTCTTAAGCAAAATCAGTCAAGTGTTCCCTTCTAGTCCAGTCCTCATTACAAAAATGCCAAATAAATAGTCATGATTTGCTCAGCAATCAAGAAGCACAAAAGTCAAGCTAACACTGACTGCATTACATCCTTTCACTACACTTTCAAAGCCAGTGGTGTGAGAATAAGTTTTATTATACTGATGTTTCCACTGTGGCTTGATAAGAGATGAAATGTAGCATTTATTTATAATGCTTTCAAGTTTAGATTTCCTAATTTTCGTAGCCTGTTTGCAGCGGAATCACTCACTGGAATCAGAGATTCGGTGAACAGATCCAAGAAGACTTCACTTCTATTTTGCAACTTTACAATATTTCAAAATATGGAGGCAGACAAGGACGGGGAGCTCTCTGGGCACTTTATATAGTACATATATTGTAGTTCTTTTACACATTTCTGTGTGGGAGGAGTCTGTCCAAACTATTTTAGGATAAAATCATACAAAATGTGTTCATGAAAATGAAAATTAAAACCTAAATCCACAGGTATACCAATATGCATGAGTTAAAGTCTTTGCAGACTAATCCTTTGATTGCTTCAAAACAGTAAGAATAATTTGTTTTGGATGGCATTTTAGGGAGACACTTATAGAGAAAACACCTGAAAATCTTTGACTCAGAAACACTTTTTTATGTAACAAACTTTTCTGTATGTTATCAGTCAATCTGCAAGAATGTGACTATAAAAGCAGACAGAAGTATAGATGATAGCCTCTTCGGTGTGGAGGACTATCTACCCTCCAGCTTCTGATTTCTTCCTGTTGTTTTTGCTTTTGCAATTCTACTTTGCTACTTTCTTCTGCATTTCCCTTTCTGCTGCCTCATCTCACAGAGCTCTCTGCAGGATCACCCATAGACTCTTTATAGCCATATGTTGAACCAACTCATAGGTGACATTGAGAAAATATGATGCAGAGCATTTTACCACCTTTGCTGGCTTAATTGTACCCTCGAGATAAAGCACTGATTCTGTACAGTTGCTTATTTAGACTTTTAAATAAGTAAACTCTATATGCCCTTGTTTCTTGCCACACTTTATTTTTTACTCTCTTTCAGTGTGCCGGATAATTATGTATGTTTGTGTTTCCTTCCTGATCTTTTTTTTATGATTTGGCTCAATTTGAAATAGTTTTTAATGAATCCATTTATTGGACCTTGAGATTCTTTAGTTGAATCATTGACTCGACAAGGAAAAGAGAAATGTGCATTTTCCCACAAGCTTTCTTATACAGTACATTACATTAATTTTTCTCTAAAACTACAAATGTTAGCTATATTTATGACTGTTGTTTTGTGTAACCACAATTCCTTTGAAACAGCATTTGTTTAAGTTTTATAGGTTGACAGAAGGTTAAGATGAAACAAGAACTGTAAATTGCATAATGGCTGTAATTATGTGAATGCATTGATTTTGGTGTTATGCTTTGGTGTTATGTGAAGTTGTGCATGGGAGGCAGAGGGATTTCTAGAGCCACTTTTAATAGATTCCTCATAGATTTTTTATATATGTTGTTTCAGTTTCTCAGTCTTTAAGAGAAAACTAGTTGAAACTTGCTCTGATGCAACTGTATGCAGCACACTTTAGAGATTTTCCTTTTCTCATACTCTAAGAATTCCTAAAGTCAATACATATATAGGAAAATACTTCTGATTTACTGCAATTTACGTACCAGGTTGTGCCATTTTGAAGTTTTCACTATGTTAAAACATGAATGTAATGGAAATTAAAGGTAGATGAAAGAAAACTTTATCCTGTTTAAAATTACATATGTGAAGAAAAAAATTCTGACTTCAAGATTGCATTTAGATACAGTAAAATACATCTCACTCTTGAAATGTTATTTTTTTTTTAAATAAAGACTAGTGAATGTCTCTGGTTCAGTTAAAGGGTGTAATCAACAAATTAGCTGTAGAATGAGCAGTGCACCTGGGGTTCCCCACTGCACAAACCAGGCTTATGAAGAGCTGCCACGGTTAAAAGTTTACGTGAGATTGCCTTTTGTTTCCTGGGGTAGCAGCTGCCTCTCTTTGCTTCCAAGTGGTTCTCAAGTAGCAGGTTCACTCTAAACAGAAAAGGGAGAGGAAGGCAAGCTCTGCCAGTATCTTTTATAATGCTTCATTGCCAACTCTATTGCTCCTGACAAGACGACATCACGGACATACGTGGAATATCTGCAGTGATATTGTTCGAAATTGTAATGCATGGTGTGAATAATCTCAGAAATGAGTGTCACTTCTGGTTTTACTCAAAATACCAACCTGCAGCAAAATAAATTGTGTGGTGCATTTCATTCTGGATCTTGAAGAAGTACAATAAGGAGGCCCCCGGAGAGTTTTTATGAATTGTCATGAAGTACAAGATATTCTTTGATTAATTTACATATTTATCTATTTATTCCATTTTACTGCAGGCAGAGAATTCAGCACTGGCTCTGGAAAATGAAAATCAGAGAGAACAGTATGAAAGATGTCTCGATGAGGTAAGGTAGATAAAAAGGTTGTTCTTACCTGGTGCTATAATTAAATGAATACAAATGGATCTCTCCCTCTCTTACAAGGTTGACATTGTTCTGCAATTTTCTAGTATTACCTCATTCTAATTAATTCCAAGAACATGTGTCTGGCAGTCAGAGGTATTGTTCTCCATGACCTCTGCTGTAAATCCTGTTTTGACCACATCTCTTCACTGAAAAGTTGATATCCCTGTAACCAACATTTGGAACTGGTTTGCTTTCATTAGGAGAGGAAAATTATGTTTTGCCTCCTAGGTGTTGTGAACTCCCTCTTTCCTGTAGAGTGGAACACATGTAGCAGTGGCTTCTTCAATCATGAGCCCCCCAGCTTTTCTATGTAATGTGCTCCATAAGGCCAGAATTTCAGTCTCTCAGCTCCCCCTGAGGGTTACATACACAGCTTTTCATGCTGGGTTCTTTCTAGCTGTTGACTCACTTCTACTCCATGGCTCAGCTTCTGATCAGAGCTTCCAGTTACAGCTGCAATATAATTCACCCATCACTTACTGTCTGAGCACTCCAGCAGTGTTTGCATTCCTGAGATGTCTAATATCTCCTGTTGCATGGAGCTTTCTCCACATATACACTCGTGCTTACTTGTTCTTCCTATTTATTCTGAAAAAAGGCACTTCTGAGTTTAAAATAGTTTTAAGACTTTTAGTAGCTGGAAGAGTTGCTTAGCAGAAATTACTTACCCATTCCATGATCAGAACGTGTAGTGGCATAAGTAATTGGCTAAGATGCAATCAAATCAAAATAAAACAAGAACTACACTGGCTGCACCTTTGAGAAAAGAGTGTGTGACATGCAAACCACCCAGAGCAGATGACAGTCCTTGTCTTCATACCAGCTTTTTAAATTTTTATCAGCATTTGCTGAAGTGTTATTGGCACGAGCAGCACAGCTCTGGTACAAGAAACCTCCACGTTAGTGCAGATTTTCATCAGCAAATCCTCACTTTTGCCTCTGTGGCATATTTTTATCAGGGAGCTGGAGTAAAAGATCTGCAGACACACCTTCCCACTAGGTCGTGCTCTGCCTGTTCTGTGGCACTGGGATACCAGCAGAGCCTTTGCCTGTGTTGCCTGAGTGACTGCTTTCAGTGCACACTTGAATGATATATGGATGTCTTGGTGATAAGGATGAAATTACCATATAATTGCTAACTTCAGTTTAAATTACAGAGCTTGACATGAAATTATTTTCTGATTGTCTAGGACAAAATCTGCTTACATAATTCATTTTGGAAATCAGCAAAGCACTGTAACTGTCCGTTTCGAAAACACTCCATGCAGATTAGAAAGACAGAAGATATGCTTTTATTCTGTTTGCAGTAACATGATGGATTTCTGACCCAGGGTTGTATTTTTTATGCACTGTTGAAGTTTAAAGATCAAACAATTATATCAAACTATGCTGTGAACTTTACCATCTTCAACATTACCATTACCTTGGCTGTTTTCAGTTCTTCTGTATTATCACTGCTGTGTCCATCTTCTCCCACTGTGTCAACTTGTTTTCAGGGGAAAATGCTTCAGATCACATGTGGTTTTGTGCTTCTCTGCTTTATTTTTTATCTTCTTTCTTTTTCTATGTGTTCTGTTTTGTGTGCAGTGACTTCTCTTGTCTTTCCCCATGACCTGGTCTCACTGTTTTCTTCTCCTTCCCCTCTCAGCCCACACAATGGCAGTGGCACTGTAGACAGAATTGTTTTAGCTGACACAAACTTGGACCTAATCCTTTCTGGTCACTGAGGTAAAGAAGTTGTTGCCAGTGACTGAGGCAAGAAAACTGTATTTAATAATTGCAGGCTCTACAGGAGTCCCAGGTTAGCACCCACATGAGCACATTGCTTTGGTGGAGCTTCACAAGAAATCACACATTCTCACCCTCCTTCTTAATAGCAACAATAATAAGAGATAAGTCATAAGTGTAATTGTTTAATAACCCAAAAAATGATTGGAGAACCTTCACTTCTATCCAGAGTCTTCTGAGGGTATGTGTATGTGACAAAGTCCTTTCCAGACAGGGACCGGGATTCTTACTGGGGGTCTTAAGCAAATAAAATACTTTCAATAAATACTTAAAAAAAGAAAGAAAAAAAAAGTTCCACTTGAAAACTTCTTTCCTTTAAGACTTTAAGCCTGATGCTTCCTTTGTTCGTAACTCATCTTACACCAAACACACTTGTCAAAGGGGAAAATCTCTTCAGACCTTCCCTAGTTAGGACTTCAGGACTTCAGCAGTTCTGAGGAGCAGGTGGATCCTTTGAAGCTGTGTATCTGTCCATGCTGCAGCCCCAGGGAAACCTGGCAGGTTTTAAGGGAGCAACACAAGGCTGTGATCACACCCAAAGCTGAGACAGCCAAGCCTGTCACCAAAACATTTGAGTGGCTGCTACAACCATTATTTTAATTTCACATCTGCAGTGCCGTTAGCTGTGAGTGCATCGAATGTCTCCCAGGCTGATGGACAAGGAAAGCTCCCACCCAGCTGTGCTACCTGGTTACCTTTGGGAAGCCTGACAGGCCCCCTTCTGTCTGTCTGTAGCTAAAAGATACCAGAGCTGAGTTTTTAAAGCTATGCTTGCCATTATTTTATCTTATTTTTCTTTTTTTTTTTTTTAAATCAATTATTTTACATAATTATTTTCATTCATACAGTGCCCCACGTTTAACACTGTATGAGTGCCTGCAACTGTGACATAAAAATGCGAGCTCTGTAATCATTTTCGTGGTAAAATTCAATGAAACTGAAATGTTCAAAGAGATTAAATCTGAAAAGCATATGGGTCAAGCTGAAAGAGTCCTTTATGAATTTTAACAATTATTCACTGATTTTAAAATAATTGTTCATCTCTGAAGAGTACATGTGAAAAACTTTAAAACAGTATTTGGAAGAAGATGTCATTGAAATGTTCCAGTACTTGATAAATAAGAAAAGAGCTAATTTAATTTCAGAAATACTCCATAAATGTATCTTCCAGTCTCTGAAAAATTCAATGTAAAACCAAGGATTGTCTTCTTATACCTTTGGGCTTTGAGGTTAACATGCTTAATCCTAGTTTCCTATGCTGGAATTCAGCTGTCAGTTTATTGGTAAGTGGTAATGTCATGGTTATTCACGTCACTGAGCCAGCTGAGATTTCTGTCAAGCTTCACCATACTTACATGCAGGAAATTATGCAGCTTAGGGTAGTTGATATTTTTACTGATGTTTTAAGAATTAACTAATCAAAAATGCAAAGTTATCATAAAGAGGCATTCTGTTTTTAAGATTTGAATAAAAGATAAAATCTTTCATTTTAGTACATTTGAAATGTCTTTGTGCATATGGAATCTTATGTTAAAGGCAGCTGTGTAAAATATCAGTACTTGTAAAAGGTATAACAGATGTTACACTGGGGTCTCTTTTCTTTGATTCATTCTTTTATACATTTTCTATTAAGAACACTTTATGACACGTATATGTAAACACAATTACATAAGGGAAAAATGAAGCTGGATCTTTTATCTCTTTTATTGCAATCCAGAGAAGGAAACATTACCTAAAGATCTTGGCTCTTAAGGTCAAAGGAAAGGCAGGCAGTATGAAAGCAAGGAGTGTCATCTGCAGAGTAGCAGACCAAGGAACAGCCATCTCTATTCTATTCCTTATTTCACCTTGATTAACTGCTTGAATCACAGGTCAAGTAATTTTACAGCCTACTTTTTTACTGGGATTGAGCCACAGTTATGCCTCATATAAGTGGGAGTTTCATGCTTTCTTCATCTCAGAAGTCAGTCCCTCTGCCTTCAGTGGTCCCAGTTTCCATAGTTTCTGAGAGTTGTGACTGCCAGTTTCACGGGGCTGCTTCATGTTGTTCATTCATATCCATGGTGCCTCCTGCTACCTGTAAGTTAAAATGAACTAGATTGTGGAGTTTAGCAGCTTATTTCCATCTGCTGTAGGAGTGGAATGGCAACCTCATTTGAAATACAGTTTGGCTACGATTCCACTTATTGACTGCTAAATTAATTTTAGTAACTGCAGAACATTTCACTGAAGGCTTCCCACCTCTGTTCCTGCTGAATACCAAAAATACAGGCCTGAAAATCTTGAATGGTAATAGCAACAAAGTTTGTCGAGCTGCTGGATGCTAGAAAAAAATAACCACATTTTGTAAAGAAAATAATCACGTTCCTGTCTTATTGAGATCCATGGGAGCCATGGATCACTGGCAGCTACTTCCATTTAGATACCTCGCTTCATACACTCAAAAGCTGGAAAATCTGTCATATATGCATCAGCAAGTTCAGGTCTTGCCCATTTGGAAGATTATGCCATTACACTCCTCTGTACAATATGCAAAGCTGCAGGAGTCATTTCCTGGGCTATTCTGTTGTGAGTGACGAGTGCACACTTCAGAGAACCTTTTAGTTCTTCCTTGGGAAAGTAAGTCGGTGTCAGAAAGTGAGGAAATAACGTATTCGATTTGGTTTGTTCAATTTTCAGGTAGAGCAAACAGGCCTTAAAAGTACTTGCCAGAAGGAAGAGAGTCGGATGTGGAGCCTGAGAGCCTGTAGGGCAAGGCACATGGGTTTTCAAAGCCATAACATGTTTACTTCTGTTGGTTATTACTGTTCTAATATTAGTCTGTGTCTTCTGTTAAATCATGTATGGAGCTGTTTTATGGGGTCGTTGTTCCACAGGCTGCCTTAAGTTAGGGACCAGTTTGGAAAAAAATAAAATTGTTACTAGGCAATTTTATGAGAGTATGAATCAAATGTAACTTTTGGATCTAACAGAACTAAATTATTTACAGGAGTGAATTAGCTTTAGCTCTTTTCTCCCAGTTCAGTTCACATCAGTGCTGTGGGGGTTTTTATTTAATTTGCCAAGAGTAAGAAGAATCAATGCAGATTTGGTGTTATCTGCATATGCTTTACTGTAATTTGTGCAAACCAAAACCGGAATAGAAGTCTCTTTTTGTGCAGAGAGAGATCTGTAATTGCTCTGCCAAAATGCTGGAGCAAAAATATAGGCCAGAACATTATGTGGTAGCATGTGCAGATTTGGTTTTGAACATTCAAGTTAGACATCATCAACAGTAAATTTTATCTCAGTCCTTCTTTCTCTCCCTCGTTCTTCCACTTCCCCACCCCTGTGCTTGCTGGTAAATGTAAATTAGAGAGGATGTATAAAATAAATAACTTCAAAAATTCCCTGTTGAATATATAGTTCTGCTAATCAATGGTGTGTAATCTCATTCAAGTCAATTATGTTATGTGGGGTGAATGCCTTCCAACCACATTTCAATGACAGTAGGTACTTTAATTTTCTGTGGCACTTTATGGTTTCTGCTTGTCATGATAGATGTACCATTTTGTCAATATTTAATCAAGAAACAATTAAACTTCATGAAAACATTCAGGACTCCATCCTTGGCTGGTAAAAACCCTCTCTAGTGAATGCTGTCAATCCATGCTGATGCACACCAGCTGCATATAGAACTGTGAAAGTTTAATCTACTCCAAAAAGAGATGACAGAAGTTAACCAAATGTCACACTGCAATTGCTACAATACACATTTGTTTATAATGAGGACTAGCACAGAAGTAGTTGATGTGCATTTCATATATTCTGACTAGTATTAGCTCATTAAAATACATGTAAGCAACGAAAAAACTAGAATTGGTGGTGGTTGTCTGTGAAAGTGGAGTGTAAAGCCACAAAAGAAGGTACTGTTATACAAAACCACACATGATAGCATACTTATTTTTTTTTTACTTCTTTCTTTCAGGTAGCTAATCAGGTTGTTCAGGCTCTACTTACTCAAAAGGTAAGTTGTGGTTTGGGTATTGTGGTGTAACTTAAAGCTTGTTCCATTTGTTTCATTGTTCATTTGAGAGAGACGTGTATTCTTAGACAGTAAACTATGTTCACACATTTAGTTACCAAGGCTGCCACATGTCATGGCCAAAGTCAAGATTCTGTAATCCAAGTGTAATGAGTCTGGACATCTTTAAGGCTTGATCATACATGACACATAGTCAATTTTTATTGTTTGCCTAAATATTGACACAAAAGCATCTGAAAATCCTTACTCCAGATTGTGATTTTTGCATTGCTTATCCCTAATGAGTTGTGTCACTCCCACTGTCCATTCCTGTGAAATGGAATACAGATGAATGACTATGCATGTCAGTAGCTGAGTGGAAGGAATAACTTCTGGTGTGAGCCTCTGCTTCTCTGAGGGAAAGAGAATGTGCCCTTTATTTTAAAAAGCCTTTTGATGTCCTCCTGCTCTGTTCTTCTGGGTAAGCAAGGGAAGTACTGCACAGGCAAAATTCTTCTAGAGTGATTGCCTGCCTGGCAGAATGGAAAGATTCACTGAAGTTTCTATAAAGGTCTGTTCTGGATTGAGTCATGTCTGAAGTTTCAGTTTTTTGAAGTGCTCTTTGAATTAAACATGATTCCATGATTTTGTTTTGTTGAGGGGGGAAGGGCAAAAGACAAACAAAATGTAAAGATCTATAATAATAAGCTATGAACACTTCAATATTCATGAAATGATCCTTTGTGAGATCTAGACCACTTGATGAATGTGGCATTATTAAAATGCTTTGGATCATTTAGTTTTAAAAAGATGATTCTGAAAGAGACATAAATGCAGTCTTTTAATGTAGATAGTGCAAAGAAGAATATAAACTGTTTTGTCTACATTTAATGACAGGACAAGTAATAATGTTCTTAAAATGCAGCAAGAAGCACCAAATTAAAATAATAAAAAACCTCTGCCACATGCTGAAAAGCTTTCTATAGATGCACACAGTTTGTGAGGAGTGGCTCCAAAGCCTCCCTTATGGACATCATTTAGACCAGCAGAAGGGCATTCAGAGTGCCCCCCACAAAGAGGGGAGCAGGGACCAAAGGGAACAGCAGGGCAGGCAGGATGTGGAGCCCCAGGGTCAGGGTCAGACCTGGAGGCAGTGGGCAGGGTCAGTGCTGTGTTTCCTGGGCAGGCCCCTGAGGAGGAGGCAGGTTCCAGTGAAGCTGAGCCAGGGCATCAGGATACAGCTCAGGATCAAGGAGGCAGGTGTAGCTGCAGGGTGGCTGCTGCACGGCTCAGATGTGGGCAAGGTGACCTTTAACTCTGTCAAATAAACTCCTAAAAGTGGGGAATGTGCCCTGACAATGGGGCAGACAAACTTCTGCATCCAGAACCATCTGCACCTAAATGAATCCTAAATAGGTGCAGAAGATTGCTTTTGTCTATCCTCACATCAGGAGAAGGCTGATACCCTTCACAGCCCCTTTCTGGGCAATTTTTTTTTTGTGAATCAATTTTACAACGTTCTTTACAGCCTAAAAGATGTGCAGGGAGGTGCTCTGACTTCATTAACTCTGCTCTGGGCTATCCTGTCTTGGAGACAGAGATGTTCAGGTGACCTGTAGGTTTGTGGTGCAAGACTCTGGAGGGTCCTGTTACCCATTATGTAACTAACACATTTATGTGACCCAAGCTGGGTCAGGTATACAGCAGTAATAGCATTCCCTAAATCTGTTCACCCCACAGCTGTGACCACAGAACAGCCACACAGTTGTTAGGGTTGAAAGTATCATTGATTTTTAGATGTCCCCATGGTTTTTAGATGCACAACAAGGCCTTTTACTCTGGAAGAGGGATATTGCCTTGCAGCAGTTGGAAGTGTTGTAGTTTGTGCAAGCCACAACATCCAGGGAATCTGGGAGTGTTGCTGTCCGTGCTGTGTTATCTGTGTACACATGTGCATGGGCTGTGCATCATCAGAGGACTGCAGAGTCTGCAGAGCTATTGCTGTGACACCTTTTGGAAATATAACAGGCTATTTAAAAAAAAAAACTCAAATACGTTTTTCAATACAGTTTCAATTTTCTCATGTTAATATACACAAAAGCCTCATACACATTTTTTATTATAAAACCATATGTGATGAAATATTTAGCAGAGGGTTAATCTCAATATATTAATCTCTAGTTTGGGAGTATTATGGTTGTTTCCCAAATGAAGAGAGGAGCTTCCTGCCTCCCTTTGCCAAGGTGTCAGACATTTTGATGACTACATACTTTCTCAGTAATGAATTCTCCCAAACCCATAGGAACGAGGGAATTCATATGGATACAATAAAACCAGATTCAAATACATTTAATAAAGTGATTTACTTAAGGTTGATGGGGTTTAACAGCTGCTTACCTATTACTGAGTAATAACAGGTAATTTAATATCCATAGAAAGAGGAAAGAGGGTGCTCTTCTAAATGCTAATGAATATTAGCTGTTATAGTGCTCCTGACACCGTTCACACAAGTCCTTTTATAAGAAAAGACAGGAACACAATAGCACACAATAAAGAGGAAATTGCACTCCTCACACCAGTCCCAAAAAGGTAGATATCAGAACCCAAATAGTAACTAGTAAACAGATAAATCTACTGTCATGCAGCTGAGCAGTAAGACAGAGCCAGTCATGCCACAGAGAGATAACACACCTCTGGGGCATTGCAAGATGTGTAGAAAAGCTGAGAGCTTTCCAAAGATGAAGAAGAGTGATTTTGTACAGTAGCACACACTGCGTAGGATTTGCTGTGAATTTGAAGTTGTCCCTCAAGGACTAATTTTTGCTTCAATTAAATACACGCTGTAATGTAACGTATAAGGCGCCGTGTGCTCGCCAGTGTGTGGAAAGGCTGTGATTCCACTGAGGGAATCTGGTGACACAAATGGAGTGAGCAAGGCTTGAGTGATTTATCAATGTCACTGAATCCTTGAAATGGAATCACAGTCTTAAATGGTCACTTTTCAGGTACATAATTTGTTACAATACATATAGAATTTCTCTAACACGAGAGAATTTTTTTTCCTGAGATTACCGAGAAGCTGTATTAAATTTGGGTTTGTACTGAATTAGCCACACAACAAAGGTTCACAAGTTCTATGTAGCAAAATTCTATGGATTTTGTACCACTCATTACTAGAAAATTGTACCTCTAGGAAGTTTAAGAAGTCAGAAAAACAACAAAATTATTTGAGACAAACCTGTATGCTGTGATATTTACTGGAAACATCCATTCTTTCTCCTTCCACCCAAGGACTTCTCATATAACATGAGCTGATTGGAGTGCTGAGAACTGGATATTTTTTTTTTCCCTGTAAGACCTCGATCAGCGGTTTGAAATTTGAGTTACAGTGCTTAATGAAATCATTTTGTGATCTCTTTATCTGCTTTTTGCATCTTACTCTGCTCTGCTCCGTAAGAGTGTATTCAGGTGAACACTTTTATACTCTGGGCTCTGTAGGAATGTTACTTCTTCTTCATTTTAATCAAATAAAAAAGAAGTGACTTATTTGTTTATTAAAACAGAGAGAAGTATGTTCAGAGGAAGAGCAGTGTTTTTATAGAACCTCTACTGAGGGCATGGGATCCCATTTTGGAGAAGAGTCTCATTCATATTGAAGAGATAAAGCAAGACTAGAGGGATGTTTGGATATTACTGTAGTGAAACCATAGGAATACCTTAAATATTTGGGAGGTTACTATTTTAATAGCTAGTCGTTTTGCCCACAGGAGAGGAATTATATTCTTCAGACATGTGAGACTTTTATTAATTGGTAATTTTAGGACTTCAACTTTCCAAACTCAGACTTTATTTTGCCAGAATACTGCTACCTTTATGTGCCTCATTTCTCCTCTGGGCTATGTGTGGCATTACCATTGGCAGGGTTTATAGCATCTGGGCGGGTAATCTGCTATCTTATATTTCACTTTTTAGAGAAATTCTAAAGTTTGAAACATAAATCTTACAGTTTTAAAACTGTGAGATAGGAAGGTTTGGAGCATAGGCCTTAGTAAGATTTAAATTTTTTCTGCATTATTAGTTTTGTGAATAATTTTTCCCTTTCCGTGCACTTAGTAGTGTTGAAATGTTAAGCACTGTTTTAACAGACAGGGCTCAGTTTTAAATTCTCTGGTTTGTAAAAGGTAGATAATGATGGGTCTTGATGCTTGCAATCTCTATTCCTAATAGAGATTGCCTTGTGCAAGACCAGGATAAGAGGTCTCACTGAGAGAAATCAAAGCTTCAGGGCTTTACAAAACATCAAACTCAAGATTTTTTGGGGGTCATGTTGGAAGGCTCTAGCAATTTCAGCTGAGCAGCCACTTGACATCCACCTAAAACAAATGTTATTAAACTATCAAGAGAAAATAACTGCATTCATCCAGTAGTGTCATAAAATCTGATATATATTCATAAAAAGGTGTTTACAATTTTCTGGAGGTCTCAAGATGAGCATATTTTATTGTGTGTTCACCTCTTATAACCTCAGTGCTGGTTAAAACATAGACTAGAGCAACTGTAGGCAACTCTTCCTCTGAGTTGTTTTCTCATAAAGCCAGGTCACCATGTTGTTAATGGTATTGACAGGACAGCATATGGGGATCCACAGGCCTGTTTCTCCACCTTCATATGGTGGAAAGTCATATGGGCCAGGCAATACCACAGGGCAGCAAATGGCCTAAATTTAAAGGAATATGGGCAAGTATTTTGGAGATGTAAACTTTAAAAAAAAAAAAACAAAAAACAAACCAGCCAAACTAGATATGTCTGCAGCTTATTATTTTTATGTGTAATCTTTATTAAGAGACTGCTTTTACTTGTTCATGAAGCTCTCATATCTCAAAATGGACAGCTGCACAGATTATGTTGAAAAGCTGAGTGTCATATTCTGCTCCCTCTCAGAAATCCTTTCTCTGAAAGAATCCTGTATGTGGCCAGGAAAAGCAGCTTTTACATTGAAGGTAGGTAGGTAGATAGATAGATAGATAGATAGATAGATAGATAGATAGATAGATAGATAATTTGCCATATATGAAAGCCATGAATGGCTTTAATGGTTTTACAGTCCACCTCTGCTTCTAATGGCCAATTTTAGAGTTTTTTCGTTTAATTATAGAATTGCTTATATTGGAAAGGTCCTTTAACCCAGCATTGGCAAACCCCACACTAAACCATGTCTCCAGGTGCCACGTGTACACAGCTTTTAAACACCTCCAGGGCTGGTGACTCCACCACTCTCGTGGGCAGCCTGCTTGAAGGCTTGACAACCATTTCCATTAGGAAATTTTTCCTAATATCCAATCTGAGCCTCCCCTGGTGCAAATAAAGGCCATTTCCTCTTGTCCTGTCAGTTATCTGGATAGAGAGACTGACCCCCACCTGGCCACAACCTCCTTTCAAGGAGTTGTAGAGAGTGAAGGGTCCCCTCTGAGCCTCCTTTTCTCCAGGATAAACTTCACTTATGCTTATTACAATATTCATATATTAATTGCTGTTTTCTGCTTTGTGTCAGTTGCAAAATGAAACACATCGCTAGCAAAGTCACTTTTATCCTAACAGAAAACTCCAGAAGGAGGTGACAGGTAACTGCTGTTTGTCATTACAAGATGTTTTTAATGTTATCCTGGGTGATCAAACAACCTGAGAAAATGAAGTAGCACATTTCCTATTTATACCGCTTTAAAAGTTTTATGTTTATTTCTTCTTAGTACCTGACATTACTTAGAGCTTTTCAAGTGATTCTGTTACCTGCTTTCTAATCTTATTTTCCCTTGTGCTTCAGGGTCTGAGGGAGGAATGTATAAAGCTGAAAATGAGAGTTTTTGATTTGGAACAACAGAATCGAACATTAAGTGTGCTTTTCCAGCAGAAAGTCAAACCAGCTTCTGACCTCCTCCTTCAGGTAGGAAAGCAAGCTATGAGCTTCATACTTCTTACAATTATAAAATAGTATTCTTCTTTTTAAGGTTATGTCAAGAAACAGGAAATGACAGTTGATAGATTTAATATATTAGAAGAATATCTGTTATCTATAATCTGATCCCATTGAAATTGAGAGTGTATGCCAGTGAACTATGAGTAGGTATTATGTGGAAATCTGGAGAGAGGAGCACACCTGCAGAGCAACTTCCTTTTTTTGGTGCTTCTTCACTATGATAAATGGAATGATATGGGTTCATTATCCCTCTGCAGGGGAGAAGCTCGGCTTCCTTAACGTTCTGCTTGATGGTGAACAGTGTAATTTCCTGTGAGAAGACAGCCCATTTATTTAACTTTTGCCATATGTGATACTGTCCTGGTTTCAGCTTACTTGTGAGTGCTTAAGTACATCTTCACAGGCTTAGAGTGATTTTTTTCTGCCAGTGTTTTATGGAAGAATATAGCTGAGAAACCAAGTGACCTATCTCCCACTCATTTGCCGTTCTGGAATACTAAGAGATGTCTCAGTATCCCTTTTCATTTGGTAAAGTGCATTATTGTGAATGAATCCATCACTTTGTCATCCTTTTGTAGAAGTAGAATTGCTTTGCAGAAGTTCCAGCAAACCTGACCATGAGCTAGGAGAACAGCAGATGAGGACTAATTAAGCCTTTGCAGGTCATGTCAGCTACCTAAGTGATATTAAATGTGTATCTTACTTAAATCCTTGCTGCTCTGCGTCTATATCTCAAGGTAAAATTTGGCCCTTGCACTGTTGCTCAGCAGCTGAGGGCTGCTAACTCTCACCAGGCTTGTCTGTTTATTGAGGAAACATGGTCTTCTCACAGCTGCTGTTAAAGGCAAGGGAATCCCCAAGGTGAGCACAAACAGTTGTACTTACTGTGGAATTCTAAAACACAGGGATCTGGATTCTGGAATTAGCCTCGGGTTCTTGTTTTGTCTCTTGATTTTGTGTTGATTCAGGTCTTGCTAGGCCAGACCTCCTCTCCTCTGATTTCTTGTCCCTTGCCCCCTGCTTTCCTTCATTGTTTGTCCTTCATAGACCCCTGTATAGAGGACTCATTTATATTTATCCATACACAGTTTCTGACACATCCACCACAGCGTGGATCTTTATTGCTCACTCTGCTTTTGACAGTCACATCACTTGCTCCTTCTTCCCAGTTTGGGGTGGTGTCTTCTTTCTTTTTTTCTGTTCCCAGAGTGTTTGACTCAAGTCTACCCTAGTTTGGGGTTTGATTGCACAGAAATCATTCTCTGCACATTGATTGTTACATATATGGCTCCTATTCCCAGTTCCTTGTGTGGCAGCAATAAAGCCAGGTTATTCTGGGAATGTTACAGAAGTGTTAGATAGCATCTGAAAAGTGGGATCAATGCTTTGACTTGAGTCCCTTGCAACAGGATTGTGTCACAGCTGTGAAAGAAGCTGAAAGAGATGAACTTGCACAAGGTGGAAGAAAGAACCAAATGATCTGACAGGTTTTCCTGAGGGATTCAAACTATTTTACATCATTGTTCTTGCACATATTGGGCAGGAACTAATGTGTACAGATTTCCCCTCTCCTCTTCACTGGATTTATCTTTATTGTCTGAGGACAAAAGGGAATTAAGTTCATTCACAAAGTCAAGGTCTCCCTGGTGTTATGTCCCTACTCTTGCTATCAACAGGTTTTAACACCCCCTAGGGGAAAAAAAGCAGAGATCAAGTTGCAGGGAACATCAGAAAATGAAGAATTTCTGTTAAAATACTTCATATGTCCTTTTTTACAAAAAAAAAACCAAAATCCAGTGAATTTTTGAGTTTCCAGAAATGTAATTATCATCTAATTATACTTCAGACTCAAAGAAACGGTGTGAAGTCTGTGATCTTGAAGCCTGAAATGTAACATCTGAAGGGTGTTTTCTTAGGACTGAAATTAAACAAATACTGTTGTGTGCCTGCATAGAATTAAAGCACAGTTTGGATTATGTCTTCTTGGAAATGTGTCCAGCCCAGATTGAGAGCAGTAGGTAAATACTGTTTCAATGTGTCACTCTACAGAAAAGTTCTAAATATGTGCTAAAGGACATTGCTGTTAAATCATGACCCCAATCAAAGTGAATGGGCAAATATTGCCAACTGGGGGCAGGGGGTGTTTTCACCTTTCCTGTGCTGTCTGATACAGTACAGGGCAATTTTATTTAATGCTGATCTCACCCTGGGATTAGTCACACAGTACGACTGCAAATTCTGGAGAATGCCACAGTAGAGGGCAGAAGCTAAAATAAATAGTAATTGGTTACCTTTTCTGCATATCAACCTCTGTGATTTGGTTGTATATTACCATCAAATTATTCTGTATTTGACATTAGAGGACTCTTGTATTCCAAAGTAAGCTTATTTTTAAATCATAAACACTTTGACTTCTCAGATTTCAACAGAAATATAGATTTCTTTTTTAAAAAAATTTAAAAATTAGGGTAGATGTCACCATTACCCTGGGTTTTTTGTATGTTTGATTGCAGAGCAAATACTACATGTTTTGTGTGTCTTAGAAATTAGCTCATTCACATTTTTTTCAATGAAAGGATTGATAAAATTGTTTTGAATTTGACTGCAGAGTAGTGGCCCACATACCATACCAATTCCACTGTGTTTGTTTTCACTGTGCTTCTCACACAGTTCTAAAGAAAACTGATTTTGCTACCAATTTAAAAAAAAATAAAAATAATGTAATATGGTTTTCATGACTGCCCCAGGGATCCTCCAGCCTAAAAATGGTATTAAAACTATTACATTTTCCTGCATTTACAAGAAGTGTAAGTACTTATGAAGTTGAAGGGCCTAATAGAATTGTTGAAGAAATATGTGGTTGTGTATATTGCCATGTAAGTTCTTTGCTACCAGAAATTTTGGTGTGCTTGTTGGGAGTGACACAGATGCTGTGTCACCACTGTCATGGAAAGATAAGTAATGTGAGGAGGAGAAAGAGACAACTCAGGCTTTTTTTTTTCTTTACCTCTCATATTGTAGACGCTTTTAAGAGCTACCCTGTCTTTCTAGGGACATTCTTTCTAACTGAAATATGTGATTTACAGACAGTATTGGAGTAGGTAGATAAGGAGGAGGCCGATCACTATCATTATCATCATTATTATTATTGTTGTTGTTGTTGCTGTTGTTGTAATATTCAGACAATCTCTCTGAAACAGCTTTTTCAGAATGATGAAGCCTTGGATGGAAAAGTGTTTTGTGTCAGCGCCTTCTGACAATGAGCAATAGTTTCAGTTAAAACGTGGCACACAAGAGTACTTTCTGCCCTAGCAGCCTTAACTTTCCTCTTTTAATGTGATTGCTAAAAAGATATTAAATACTGCCTGGAAGAGAGGTTTGGGAAATCAAACCAGGAACTCCATCCTAGTGAGCCACCTTGTATTTCATCTGCGAGAGGGAGAAAGAGTTGGAGATAATAGAGGAAGATTTAAAACTGAGTAGAGCAAAACTGATTTGCAGTGAAGAGAGAAATCTGGGGAGGTGATATTCAGAAGGATGCTGAAGGGATAAGACAAATCCTAAGAGAGGATGCAAGAGCAGGAATAAGAAGCTTTAGATGAAACTTATCCCTTCTGCTTTGCTCATGGCCATGTATAGCATCTATGAAAAGTATTTTAAATTTCAATATCACTGTATTTCTGTCTTTGCCTTATTTTTTTCTAAATGGTGCAGTGCTTCCTTCAGAGAAACTTTAAGCTACTAAAATCACCAAATTGCAGTGTTTTTCTGCTTTTAGGTAGGGCATCTCACAGGCTTGTTTTGAATGCATTGGGTACAGACTGGTTAGTCTTTTACCCTCTTTTTCCACTCATACCTGTAACAATAACTACTGACACTGAACCTCATTTGGATATTGTATATCCTCTTTTTACAACGATGAAGACTTGTATAAAGTTACTGAGGATATCAGGGGTCAGGATTTGCCTTCTGATAAATAAGCCAGTATTTTTTGTTACATGATGCTTCTCTGCACAAATTCAAGATGTTTGCCAGCTGAATCATTCCCATGGGTGAAGTGCTTTCACTTTTCACCCAGAAAGTTGCTGTCATGGGGTTTTTTTGTTATAAAGCATGCAGGGAATCTTCAGTGAAAGGTATGAAAAAGCAGCAAGTATCAAAATTTATTGAGTTGATTTATTTGATTAAATAAGTAATAAAATTTTCATAGTTGGGAAAGTATAAGGTAATATTTCTAATTATAAGATTTACAATGTCTTTGATCCTAAACTATAGTTTCATTGCCATTTTATTTCCATCATGAATATTCTACTTTATCAACCCCAGAACAAAGCACGGAGGTCTCTTGAATCGTCTATTTTTCTCCTTGTGTTTCTCTGGCCAGATTAGTTACATTTATTACTCCTGGACCATCCACATTGTTTAATTTCATGTCCAAAATTTTGTCTAAAATTCTGCAGCACAGTGCACTGAATTCTCAGAAGGTCAATTTAAATAATAACTACTTTGCTATAACTGTATTGATATTAACTCTTTTAATAACGTGACAACTGTGCTCTGATGTAGGAGACAGAGTGTAGCTGTACATACTTTGATGGAAACAGTTGTACAATTTAGCAGGAAGGGGTAAATGGCACTAATGGTATTATTTTATATGGGGAGAAAAAGAGGGCAATTAATTGCCCTAATACCTGACAAAAAGAAATGGAATTCCTGGGCTCAGAGTTTGGCCTCTGATTCAGATGTTGTTAGACATGATGATGTCTTAATGCAGGAGATTAAAAGCAAAGTTGCATTGCTTTGCAGCAATGAGATGTATGTAATATCTAAGTATTTCATATAGTAGATATTTAGGGCTTGAAATTAAAGCTAAAGATCATCACACACTGTTAGAAACCATTTTGTCAGCATTCCAAAGTGCATTTCAATAACTGGACTGTTACATGCTGAGTAGCAGTAGAATTCCCAGCTCACAGAAGCTGGTCCTGCCCTGTGCCTCCAGGCTCTTGAGGGAGCTGGCAAGATTCATACCAAGATCAGCAAATTCCACTTAAAGACATGAAACTCCTGCAGCTGACCTGCTTGTTTGCTTACTGCACATTTATTCCTTTGTATCCATCAGATTGTCAGGGTACTCTTATCTGCAAATCTTCTGGAAAGTTCCAGCTCCAGAGCAATCTCTGTCTTTTCCTTCTCACTAAACATATAAATATAAATCAGGTGTGGCAGTATCTGTAGTGATTTTTATTTACTCAGAAATTAGGACTGGTGGCTTGAAGGAGGAATTAATTTCAGATCTGCTAATTGCTTCAGCAGCAATGGAATACTGCTTAAAAGTTAGGGCAATCTCCAGGGCTGTATCAACAGAGTAAAAGGTAATCACATAGATGTAAAGCATGTTTGAGATATATGAAGTTTAAACCAGTGCATTCACCTTTATCCAAGAATTAGGTTGCTAGTGGAGCACCCATTAACAAGTGTAATGGTGGGTTTTATGCTGTTTATGGCTATCAAAAGATTCCAGGCTGTGGCCCTGCTCGAGTGCTGCCCCCAAAGCTACACCAAAGTGCACAGTCACTGTCATGAAGATGCTGTCCCAAGAAAGAGCCTTCTAGCCATGAGACATAATAAGAATGCTTCTGTATGTCAGGAATCAAGATAGTGATCTAATACGAAACTTTCCAAGGTTTTTTGAGACTTTCCAGAACAAATTAAAGCAACATTTTCATAATGTGAAAGATGCTGTCATTATTTCCAGTCTTGCATTATCCCAGTAAACTGCTACCTACTTTCTATTTGTGTCATGTCCTCACTCACCAGTAACATCTGAGAGGGACAGAAATAAAAAACTTTGAAAGTCTGTATTTCATCTCAGCTTAAATCATCATTTAATAATACATTATAAACCATATTTCTTACTTGCCCTGTTTGCAGTGCCAAATAGATGCTGAAGAAACATTACAGAAATAAAGTATTCATGAGTGCCAGCTGGTAGATGAATGAATGACCAAAGTCAGTGATGAGAGAAGGAAGGGAAACACCCCCTCTGGAGAAATTCCATCTAATCTCCCTAAGTTTGGAACTTCTAGTTCTGAATGCACAGCAGCAGCATAATCCCCCAAAGAATTTGTCAGTGTATCTGATATGCAGCCAGCTCTGGAAGGAGCTCTGAGATAAACAGATGTTTGGGAGGGTGCTGAGAATTGCTGGATGTGACCCACAGCAGTGGCTCTGCACGCACCGTCTCCAGTCAGAGGCACTTGTGCTTGTGAGTGTGTAAATCACAGCCCTGCTGGCATCCCTGGAGTCAAATGGCTTCTGTTGTCCCTCAAGAACACCAATCTGTAATACAGGGAAATCTGACATGACATGGGAAGCTGTAAGACTCATTCTTAAAGTAAGACATTTGCCAAAATAATTTGCTGGATCTAAATCTAATTCAGGCTGATAAAGGAACACCACAGAAATTTTTGTTATAGACGTATGAGAGATGATTTAGGGTGGCATCCCTCTCAACAGTTCAGACTAAAGCAGGGGGAGAACAGTGTTTTGTTACGGGGGATTTAGATCAACTGACCTCAGATTTGGTGATTTACCTTCTTGTCAGACTGTTGTCCCTTATTGCAGCACCTCAATTCTTACTAATTTGCTCTCAAACGAAAACAAAACGTAGTTCTGATGAGAATTGTAATGGTTTTAAGAGAAAATTACCCCCAACTGCTAAGCATTCCTCTGGCCAAGTATTTTAATGAGCCTTGAGAGGTTCCACAGAAAAGCATTGAAAGGCTTTCTATATCAACACAAACGTGACATTTCGTGATACAATTTTGAATAGATAATTTTCGGATACCAGATCTAAAAATGAGCTTTTTCCGTTGTCTGAATGAGAATAAATCGCTGCAGCAATACCAAAATGAGTAAATCAAATGAGTAAATAACCCTTAGGAGAGCCACAGGTGATCTTTGGTGAAGTATTTATGAATGATTTTGACTGAGGAGAGAAATATTGTTTAAGTTTTGTAGAAAGGTATAGACATTGTTCTGAAGAGCAAAGAGGATTTCAGAGTAAGCACGTGTCAGGAGAATGGGGGGGCTGTGCTCGCGTGACAGGCCTTAACAACAAAAGTAAGATTTTACTGCCCATTTTTAGGCAAAGAGAAATAAACAATTGACAAAAGGTGAACCATAGATTTCTCTTTATTCTGTGCATAGATTTTTATTATCACTGATGATACACATGATGGCAGGAATCCAATATGCCATTTGAAACCCCATGCAAGTGTGTGGGCAGAGTCATTAAGTACAGGAATGTTTTTTCATGGTTTCCCCTTTATTGTGTGCATTCCATCTGAGAATAAATTCAAGAAAAAAGGAAGGAATTCCATGATAGGAAATAGTATTTCTGTCTTCCTTTCCAAACTTGCCCTGTGCTTCACACTTCTAATAAACGTTAAAATTATATGCTTTTTTTATTCCATGCAGTTATATTTACAATGCTTAACGTTCTGGGTGATCTTTCAGCTTGTTCTGTTTGTTGAATTTATTAGGAAGATATATTAGCAACTTAGCATGTGAGTCCCTGCATGAATGGTCAAGTGTAAGTACAGAGGCTGCTTAGAGGCAGGGTGTGTTCTAGACAGTGAAAGCTCCGTGAGTTACTGATGTGTTTGTTTTGTATGACCAACAGATCCATTTTTCATCTGAGATGTTTCTGGTTTGAAGTTTACAGATTATTTTTTTTTTAATATATAGTTGTATTTAAATCAAAATACGTTCATTCAGGTTTCCTTTCTAAATGGAAAAATCTTTCTCACTGACATTCTGATAGCAAAAATTAGCATGGATTTGTTCTAATGTCATCACAGGATGTGATGTGGTGAGTACAAGCTGTGTGTGACATATAAAAGGGCGAGTTCATGTCATCAGGGCAGCTTTTAAAGCCTCCCCATTTTGGATTTCACAGTGGAATAAAATAGTAGCCACTGCAAGTCCTGCTTAAATGCAGAATGCTCAAACAACAGGTGTGCTGGGTAATTGTTTTCTCCTCATGGTGCATATTTCACACTCCGTAACTCCCAAATGAAATACCAAAAGAATGTATAAAATTAAATGATTCAAAGATTTAAAGGGCTTTTTCTTGTGGTAAAGTGGAAATCTATTGAAATTCTAAAGCATTACAGGAATATAACCTTTATTATTACAGATCTGTCATTTTCTTCTTATTGCACTAATGGAGCTAAGTATAGAGTTCATTTTTGTTTTCTTAAGACTTTGAGACTTAAATGAAGGAGATAACTATGCAAAACGGGATATGAAACAATGGATAAAGGATTCAGTTCATCTGTTGTTCCATGCAATACATATTGAACTTCATTTATATTTTGCTTTATAAATGTAGTTTTGTTACTATTATTTAAGTGCAGTAGCACTTTAAAGACAAGAAGCAATATGGAATTACGGCTCTTTTACTGAGAAATAGGTGTGCCAATAAGTACTCTGCTTGGGAACATTTAAACTGTTCAGATTATATCAGGTCAGGGTAATTTGCTAGTAATATAAAATTACACATTCCATCAAATGAAAGAAACTAACATTAGGCTAAGTGGGTTGAAGCACATAAGATTACTCAATAGGTATTTTCTGTTGCCATCTGTTATGAAAAAATTAATTTTCCTGTTATATACTTTTTTTGTGTGTACTTTTACGGATACTGCACATAGAAGAAAGAGTTGGTAATTAGAACAAAATGTTACTTATAATGAATCAGAAAACACCTACTGAACCAACCCCATCTTTTAGTATTGAATTTTACTAATGCTCTCCTTTGTTTCCCAAATGACCTATCTTCTTTAATGATGGTTTGGATACTGGTGAGTTTCAAATCCTCATCCAAAGACCATGACACTATTGACTACATCTCTGTTGACTTCGCTGAGAATGTGAAATACTGTATTGCAAGATAAAATCAGCACGTAGGTGCTCAGTGAAACTGAAGAGTCCATTAGTGCCTTAACTCTTGAATTACCATCTGGGTATCTCTCTTGATAAGGACAAGCTAAAAGGAAAAGTTACCCCTGTCATTAAATCTTTAGCAATGTGATATTGACAGACTTGAGTCTTTCTGTATTTTTAGCGTTTTTAGGCTGCATTCACAATTGTTTCTCTCTCTGGATGTGGGTGAGCTGTTCCATTAATCACTGACCGATGGCTGGGTGCAGGAAGGTGCAGTGATTTGTCTGTGTCCTGTGTGCATTGCAAGGGCATCTTCAACAGCATAGATTAAACTCCAACTTACTGCATTAGAAGTATGGAAAGCAGGCAGCCAAAGTAATGGCATCTTGAATTAATATCAGTGCTTTAAAAATCTCAAATATACTCCCACTCTTCAGCTCATCTTTCTGGTATACAATTTCAGAGATGAGCTACTTAATTTTGTAGTGTTTTGATCCTAAAATTTTATATTCAGTTATATTTTAAAAGCTCCATAATTTATTTTTTTAAGTTTCCTATCACTTAATTCCTTTTCTCTAAATAAGCCTTGTGTACTTTTCCTGTGCAGTGGATGCAGGCACTGGCACAGGTCTGGGCACAATTATTATGAATTATAGATACTGCAAGTGTGAGCGTGAATCAGAGATTAGCACTATATTTTAGAAGCTTACTTATTCCACTAGATGATCTTTGGGAGATCTTGACAATAATTAGAAATATGAGTACTCTCCGCTCTGCTACCAGTCTTCACTAGTTCATGGGGGGTCAAAAAATGGAATTCACCTTTAGTTTGGGTCTTTAGGCCCTCCATGCACACAGGACCACACTTTAAGGTGTTCAGGCATTGTGCTGAGCTCTTCTGAACACCTGGCTGCTTATTTTGTGCCAAAATGGGAACTGACTTCTTTTGAAATTCCTATATAATACCTCCTAAGCCCTGCTTTTATCTACCATGAAAATACGATCAATTCACAAGGACACAGATTCCTAATCAAATGTTGGTTTGCACAGTTTCTTCTGACCAGAGAACATGCTGAGAGGGTTTGTAACTGTCAGCCAGAGGTGAAGCTCCCAGCTGCTCCCAGCCTGGGCCAGGCTGCCTCTGGCAGTGGCTGCAGGGTGGAGAGGGGACCCTTCCATGCTGTCCTATGCCAGGGCCTAACCCCAGCCCTCCCAAGGCCAGCCCATGTCCTAAGTAGTCCTTGGAGGGCATTCCCTTCCCTTGCAGGAGCAATGACTGACATTCCCATTTTCCATTTGCTGGTATTCCTGCTGGCAGGGCAGTAGGAACGAGGTGCAGATGAACATGGGCAGAGCAGGTCTGTATCCTCATGTCCTCCATGCGCTCTCTGTGGTGCAGCCTCCTGTTGGTACCAGGACTGGCTCTCCCACCTCACCTGGGTTTCAGCTTTACTAAGATTTCTTGGCTTGCACAGCCAGACTGATTATGAGATCCTTCTGCAGTTTATCATCATTCCAGAGTAGGTTGGTGGAAGTCCAGAAGTCTAAAGCCTAGATTTGAGATGCTTATTGAGATCATCAGTTGTACTGTGTCCTGCACACAAGCCCTATGACTTTTTTACATTAGGATAAATGTAGCAGAGTTTGAACTGCCATTTGGACATCTTGTGGTCAGACTTGATTCTTTCAAAAATGAAATTATCTCAGTTGGTCAGTGCTTGCTGTAACACCAGTGTCGTGGGTTTGGTCTCCATATGGGCCATTTACTTAAGAGCTGGACTTGAACCTGTGGGTCCCTTCCAACTCAGAATATTCTGTGATTCCACAGAATATGTACACTGTGGCCTTCTAAAGCTTTATTTCTGAAAAGCAACAGAAGTTTGGGAAGTCTATGAGATAATTCCCAACCTGGCAGAAATTCTTTTAGTTTCAGTAATAGAAGTGAAGCCACTAATTCTTACCAGCCAGGAATCTGCCCACTTATTCTTTCTAAATCGTACTTTAAATAAGTGCTTTTTAATAAAAAGGATAGAATCAAGTATCTTGTATCCAGGTATTCAAGAAAAGAGCCCTCTCCTTATTAGAAATTATTCTGTCATAAACAAAAACAATGCATTAGAGTTGGAGAAAAAAACATGTATGTAAAAGCCTTAAAGTAACGATAAAAGTATTTCTTGAAACTCTCCTCCTACTTTTAAACTCCCTTCAGTTCACATGACATTTCAACAATATTACACACACACATACAGAGGAAAAAAAAAGAAGAGGGGGAAGGGATGGAGAAACCTTTTAATGCATAATACTGAGGCAAGGAAAATCTGGCTTGTTCAACATTAACCTTGACAAATGCATGCTCTTGTCATTTAAATGAATGAACCTTTGCAGTGTCTGGATTGCAGGACCTTGGGAAACAGCAGTGAGGAAGGATTGTAAAAACATTGCTCATCTCTCCTGAATTATTTTTCTGAGTAAATGAATTATTTCATTCAAATCCAAATAAGGATGAATCTGCTCACTTGAATCACCTGTTCACAGCCAATGAACTTCCATGTGAAATGGTGCTTACCCTCCTCTGTTGCCATGTATTGATCTCAAACATCTTCCCTGAGCCTTCTCTCTCCTTTTCCTCCTACAGGCAAAAGGTTAGAGTTAGATAATAGTATTAATTTTCCAGACATCTGCACATGTTTTAATAGCCTTTAGAAGGTTTGAAATGGTTTCTGTTTGACCACCACAGGGCTAAAATGCCATTAAGACTTAGATTGTAGCAATACATAACAATCATAGCCCTGTAGTTCAACCTGGCAATAAAAAAGCTAATTTATTTTATCGAAGATTTAAATTAATGTGATGAACTCCTCTCTCAACAGGAGCTGTAACACCACTCTTACAAAAATACCATGGCCTTGCATATTCTCAAAGCCAGATAAAACTCTTGTGGCAAACCTTGTGTATCTATTGTGTGTGATTTTTGGAGTGCTTGCATGTGTGTGTGTGTGTGTTCATATAATGCTACTTACCCTTCTTGAGACCATTTTGATTTTTCTGTCATATCTTCATTCCTAGCCTCATTTTTTCTATCATCTGGCTCATGCGCTCAGCAAGAAGAAAGTGATTAATAGGGCAGTCTCAAGTGTTAGCATTGGGGGTTTTTTACTGCCTTGAGAACTGGAATTTTCTTGTGGACAAAAAATATTGCTGGTTAGGTAAATTCAGTTTAAAATAGCTTTTACAACAGACATATGCATTTGAAAAGGATATTTTTGAAAATCTGTGAAAGAAATATTTAGAGCTCAGACAGTTATCATTTCCAACTATATGCCAGAGGAAAGCTTCAGCTTATCCCATTATAAAGTGATAAAGCAGCATTTGATGGCAGCAGCTTCTGTGATAAAATGATCATGGCAGCACTGAGAATGAATCTAATAAGGGAATTGATCTGTAGATTCCAATTCTGTAAGAGCCAACATCGATCAACATAAATGTCAATAAGAAGATCGTACTGAGGTCTGCCTAATTCCTTTAGATTATTTTGGGGCATAGTCAGAAAGTGAATGTGAAAATGAATTTTAAACTGTAGGAATCACAAAGACAACGACCAATATGATGTTGTGCTACCAGGAATGTCACTGACTGTCATACTATGAGCAATTTAGCAGCATATTGAAATTAGTAAGTAGCTTTTAATCATATAAAGATTGATAATGCAATGACTGTTGCAGAAGTGAGGCTGAAAATCTGTACTTTTCACCTGTGTTTTTATATTAAAGCATTTCTTAAATACAGTGAACTAATAAAAACCAGGTGCTCCTTTCACTGCTGAATCACAGATAGCATGTGTAGGGCATGCCAGGAGAGATTAATGGTATAGTTCTTCCTTATTATGGGAGTTCAGCATAAAGTTGTTTCCCAGACTCATTCTGACAATGGTGGAATACTAAAACCCAAATGGTTTTGTGTGTGAACAGTGTAACAACAGGAGGTGTCAGGATGGGCAGGATTTTTGCCTTTCACCCTTTGGTGTTCCCATAACTCACAGCACCTGCATGATGCTGGCCCTCATTAGCACAGTGGAATTAGCATGTTAAGTAGCATCAGATCAATAGAAAGGCATTTACAAAAATAAGAAAGAAAATATAAATATGTACCTAATAAGAGGCTCGACTCTTGCACAACACTATTCTCACAGCAGTGCTGTTTTACCATCCTCCAAGGAGTCTTCCATTTGCAAGCTTGTTGAAAACATTTTTTCATTAATTATTCACATTCTGAGTAGCTGATTACCCGGTCATTGATGTAAACTGTTGACTTTACGGTAATTACAAACCACAGGGAACTTTATACATAAATTTTCCTAAGAAATTAAATTAGCTCATTTTAATATTGCTGCAATATTTACAGACTCCTACCATGGTGCTGTTAAATAGAGAACTAACACTTTGGAATCTCAGAGCTTGAAAACACTGACAGACTTATAAAATGAAAACTAGGATCAGAGAGGATTACTGTGTGTCTTTCAATGTAACTTTTATTTAAAGCAGTTTATAAAAATTAATAGAACTAAGGATTTGGAACAGGAGTAATTTTAGTCTTACATTAATTTTGTCAACTCTCCAAAGAATACAGGGAGATTATGTTATTTGTGTTTATATATCAAATGCCTGCTTAATATCTCCCAACTTATACCCTAGAATATAAGTTTCCAACCTTCTGAGTTACTTTGAAATCTAATTCAGTGGGTTTTGCCATCTCTGGATGGTTCAACAATGACACAGAGCAGCAGGCTTGGAAAATCTGTAGCAGACACAAATGAAAACATTTGTTTTACTTTTTGTGCTGCATTTGCCTTGTTAACAGGATTTTCTGATGTAGTTTTAGCACCCTTATCTTCCACACAAATGTTTGTAGCATTGTACCCTTGTACTTTGTCTTGGATGTTGTCTTAAGTCTCAGTAAACTTGCCTGGAGGATTTGCCAGCAAAACTGACAAACCACTGTTAATTCCAGGTTTGGATTTAAAGTCTAGAATATTCTGTATAGGTTTTTTAGCAAAGTGTGCCTTGTAGGAGGGAAAACAAAAAAAAAAACAGATGAAAAATATCAAATTAGAACTTTCATGGAAGTATTTTTATTAGATTAATGGAAAATTCAAATCCACTCACTTCACTTGAAATTTATGGAATAGTTGAAAACTTCTCTTTATTTTTTTTTTAAACTAAGAATTCATTTATCTTACTGAAATGTATTTTACAGTTAATCCTTTAATATTCATTTATTTATAACTCTTGCTCCTATTACCACTGAGCAATACTGCATGGCTGTGATTGTTTCCTGTATTTTACACAGCTGCAGGTAAGACCAATAAAAGTTTCCAACTGTTTGCTCAGACCACTCTAAGAGTTATCCTGGGCTTCACCTACTGTGTATTAATCCCCTCTTCCCACCAAAAATAAATACGACCCTAAATAGAACCCTCTAATGAATAGAACCCTCGCAGCAATAGATTGAGCAAACTGAGTTAATCTGTCAGACAGACCCTAAGAAAATACAGAATAATAAGTGTGAAAGACAACATACGTGCTCCTACTAAATGCAGTGGGGTTGGAGACTTCTGAGTTGCTTTGCCTGAGCTGTATAATGTTTCATGATGCACACTTCTGCCAGATATCAAGTATCTGCATTAACAGCTTGGTCTGTGTTTAAATGGTGTCTGTAGCAACAGAGAAATAGAAAAACTTAGCTTAGTGTGGCGCTTTACAGTCAGAAGTTATATGTTCTTGCCTGTGCAGAGATCCATTAATAGCTTTTAAAGGTCTAAGTAATGGATATATAATTACTTTGTTTAAGGGAGGAGTATTTTAAGCAGTTAAAGGGTGTAAGTTTCTCACCCCAGTCCTGTACATGGTTAAACATGGCCCAGCAGCAGGAGGAAGGAGTTACCTGACAAGCTGACCTCACATTGCATGTTGTCCTAAATGTCTCCTGTGGCAAAGTCCTGTTGCCAATGTTGCACAGCTTTAGTCACTCTCTCTGGGTGATGTCCTGCAGCAAAAGTAGAGATTCAGAAGAGAAATTTTGCTCCTGTGCCTCACTGATATTTTGCTATTTTCTTTTCCCTGGCTGCTTCATGCAACATTTTGGTGCTGAAGGAAATGCACAGGGTACAGATCAGTTGGTCACAGTTGCTGTATGTACAAGTGAAAATATGAGTCTAAATATTTGTTGCAAAGTAATCTCAAATAGTCTAACCTGTAACAAATTTTTAAGCTGTATAAATACAGAATTGCTGAGCTGTCATGTTATTACCAGTGAACTGAGTGTGGACTCAGGACACAATCCTACATGCTGAAAGCAAGAAAAGTCAGTGTGTGAATCTGGTGTTTCTTCCCCTACTCTGCCTTCCCCTCCTCCAGGAATAACAGCTGTTTTCTTATTTCCTCATCCTTTAAAAGAGACCATCCTTGATCTCTGTTTAACGTGGTTGTGAAAAACTAGAGAATCATGCACCTACATGGATGTTCCTTTGTAGTTCATAAGATAAGTCTGTGTTTTATTCCCAGAACTGGCACAAAAATAAAAATAAATAAATAAATAAATAAATGAAAGGGCACATTATTAACTGTTTACTTCTGGGCAGAAATACAAATCTATGGTTGTGCCTAAGGGACCTTGTTTAGTGCTGAAACTGATGGAAAGTGGTAAAAAGGACAGGAATGCTACTTTAAAGACATGCTGTATTCTGCAGCTGAACCACAGTAATGCTGGACTTCATGTTAGGCTGAAATATTTATAGCAGACAGAATCAGAAGCAGCTTCATAATGTTAGGATAAATTATAATTGCAAAGCAAATTATTAGAGAATTAGAAGGAAAGAAAGCACTGCTGCTATTTTTGCAATTAAATGTCCCTTGCATTACCCTGAAGGATACAGGTATAAAAAGCAGCCTGGGATGGCATATACCATGCACTCTGCTGAGAAGCTGCCCTTTTTCAGATGCAGAAAGCAGCTGGAAAGATGAGAAGTTCCCAACCAAGCTGGTTAACTAGTGGGAAGTGCTTAATGTGGAAATCGCTGATGCCATTGTAAACGGTGAAAATGGAAAGAAGAATTTTCTTAGAATCATAGACTGGTTTGGGTTGGAAGGGGCCTAAAAACTCAGCTTGTTCCAACCCCCTGCCATGGTCAGGGACCCCATTCATTAGAACAGGTTTTCATTTACTGCAAAGTTAAAACACTGATGACCATCAAGTTCCATTTATACAAAATGAATAGTAGGAAAGTAGGACATAATTCTGAATTTTATATTAAGTACACAACTTTCAGATCTGATAAAAATTATTATAATCTTATTTTCATTACATCCATGATATACAATAAAATATCAGGCATTGCTATATGTGCACAATATACAACTGCAAGTACATTTTGTACGTTAGTGATTATTAGAAAAAAATGGAAGCCTCTTTTTGCAGCTTTCACTTTTGCTTCATATTTGGCTGCTTTTTGTTGACAAGCACTTGTTCTGCCTGCTTTATAAAGCAGAATTACCATATGTCAAAAACATATGTATTTCAAACTCTTATTTGTCTGAAGGCAAAATCTATTTCTACTTTCAGAAGTTTTATTTTTTTCCCTTAACTATACATAATTTTCTTCTTAATTCCAGAATATTTAGTGGGTGGGAAATTCAGACTTCATATTTTGAACAGTGCATTTACTTAATCTATGTAATTTCTGATGGAATAGGTGCAGGATGTTCTCTCATCTCAGCTGAACATCCTCTCTGAAATGCATCTAAGGACTGCAAAAGTCAAGATTTTGTTCCATGAAAGATTATATCTCCACATAAACTAACAGTATTAAATAGCATACCTAATAATATTTTTCCCTCTGTGGTCTGCTATCTATCTGTAATGGAAATGTAAAGTAGACTACTATAGGCTATACAATATAGACTGCATTTCTGTAAGACCTATGAAACTAAAGTCCCTGCTAGATGTGGTTCATTCGTAGCTGCTACTGATGGATATGGCAGTTAAAGATGAACAAGGGAACAGGAAAGTGAGGTAAGTCAGATGATTGTGAAGAAAAAGTCAACTAGAAAGAGCTCTTGTCTTTCATGAGGCTCTATAAAGATACCACTACATCAGCACTTGTTGTTGCACTCCTTTCTGTTTTTTAAGTCATTTAGTGCCACAGGGGTAGAATTGCAGCAGTGTCATTGTTGATTGTGGATTGAGGTGAATATTCTCTGTGCAGGTAATTATTGAAAATGAGTGATGTGAAGGCTGCAGAACAGGCATTCCCTGCCAGCCCCATTGGAGTGGCCAGGCTATGGAGAAGAGCAGCCCAGAGTGTGCCTGTTTGGGTTTGTGATGCCCCAGATAGGAAGGACAGGAGAGGGCCACACACACCAAGCAAACAAAAACTCTGGCACAAAGCACCAGGATGAAAATGTCTCCTTAGTACCTAGAGAGAGAATTTTTTTCGGTGAGTGATGGACTTTGGCTCGTGTGAGAAAAGCAAAGCCAATTGATTTAATAGCAATTAACTCATCCAATATTGGAGAGCCTTGTACTGTTTGGCATAATTCACTGAAAATTGTTCTGGCAAAGCTGCAGGCCATTAGATGTTTCAGAAGGGAGATGGGAACTGATAGATCCTCTGCACAGATGTGTCAAGAGGCACAATAGTTAGGGAAGTCTCTCTGTAATATTGCCTCATGCCAGAAGGTAGTGGCCTTCTTTTATCTTCCTAGAAAGCCTTAATAGGGATGCTGCTGGGAGAGGGGGAACTGGCTTGCTGTTTGATTGATTGGTTATCCGCCTGCCAGATAATTGTATTTCCTATTGCACTTGTTATAATAGGTTTCCACCTAAATTATCAATTACTTTGTTTTTATTTTTCATGTGGGTTATGGGAGTTAATCTTGGCACTGAGCCACAAAGGGCACGGCCTTTTCTGCATCAGTCTCCCAGGTGAAGGTGGAGCTCCTCTTCTGCTGGTCACAGCAGCCCCAGAGAGGCCCCCTCTGTTCTGCCCCAGACCATGAGCCTCTCATCACCCACTTTTTGAAAAGACATGGCTACAGTCAAGCTAAGATGCTATGAACTTTTTAGTTCACACCTACCTTGGCAGTGCTCAGCACAGGGTAATTTCCAAGGAAGTTGGCCAGTCCATCCTGTATTCACTTCCATAAGGGTTTTCTGGTCTTCAGTCCAGTGATCTTCACTAAACCATGCTTTCAGAGGGGTCCAGACACTCCCCACCATCTCTAAGTATTACCCAGTTTTCCCCTATCATTATATAAGGCACCAGCAAATAGGGCAGGTAACCTGAATGTATAGTTGTAACTCCTCAGTTTCATATTTAGGTATTCATTTAAACTGGTGTGATCTTCTCTGTGGAAGTCATTCTGTGCTGTGGTCTGCCTTTTGTTGCATTGTATCATGATAGCATCAGCAATGCTTTTAATACTGTACCATTTTCAGGGCAGCAGTAACTCCTTGATCTAGTTATGTGACTGTCATCTGAAAATAACCATAAAGAACACAGTACATTTTGTGTATCTGAGAAGAAATTGGAATGAAGATACATAGTTAGCACAATCTGTTACTTGATTTTTAAGGGATCATTAATGTGGTTTTTTAACAAATACTAGAGTTTTTCCCATTTTTGCATTTGAAAATGGAGGAGGAAGAAGAAAAATAAATTAAAGAAAAACAATTTTCTTATCCTTTTCTTTTGTAATTGGATGACTTGCTTCAGTGCTGTGTGATTATATTTAATTAATGATCTCAAACTTTATTATGCTGTTTGTTAATGCTAGTCATTGTGCTGGCTGCGTCTGTTAGTTTATTTGCATATGTGTGGGGAAGAATATTCCCAATGTGATGATCTCGTTTGATACAGAAATAAAATCACATTATACATCTTGAGAACACACTTTCCTTCTTTGTTAATCATTTCAGTCTGCTGATTCACCCTTGTTATTACAGTTTGACAGTGTCATAGAGTTTAACCCTGGCAAAGACAATTCAAGCACAGCACGACCCCTGTGCAGCTCAGCCCCCCTGGTCACTGAGCCAGTGGGAGGGACCCCCCCTAACCCAGAGCTGTTTCCAGCCTGCTCTGCTGGGCTGCCTCTGATCACTGGCCAAAAATTGTCTGTTTTCTGCCTGTTCCAACTGGGCTGATCTCTGCTCTGATGTCTGACACAGACAATAATGCCAGCACACTAAATTCCATTGGATGACATCGTAGGGGAATATTTTGTTTCCCTTATTGAGATGCATATATGTCCCCATTTAAGTGATAAAGTATTTAAATGCCTTGCTGGAAAAATGGGAAGACAGTTTTATAACCATAAACCTCCTATAGCACTATTTCTAGGATACTTTTTTTCTGGGAAAATAAGTGTTCAGCTATAAATGTTCATCCATCTCAGATGTCCCCAGTCATCATCTCTAATGCACAGATGTGACTGTTCTAACTTCCACTAAAATATCTCAGGTGACTGGTTTCACTGGAAAAAGTAATTAATTCCTCTGCAAAGCACAAGTACACCACTTGTTTGTAACATCAGTGACTCTTGGTTCTGAAAACAGTGGAATTCTCTGGTGGTTCGATGATGCAGCTGGAATTATTGTCAAGAGTAACAAATGTACAAAGTCAGTAAATCTGTGAGTTTGGGAAGGCATTTTACCTGGAGCTTCAATCTTGAACAAACACCTGACAGTAATACTAGTATAACCCTTTGAAAGGTGCATGATAAATAACTAGGAGATAGGATCACTGATGTTAAGAAACACATAGCCTGGATGTAGTTAGTATTTATAATGAAACCTTATCTTGGATACTGAGTCCTTGTAGCATTTTAAACTATTCAACAATTTGTTGGACAAAATATGTTTATACAGAATACTGATAATTGAAAATATTTTTCATAATCATTCTGCAACACATCATATCTCCTGAAGAATCCTGGATGAATATGCAACACTTGAGAAATGACTCCCAAATTTATTATTAGCAGTTTTTAAAAAAACTTGCTAAATTGTGTGGAATAGCTGCCTGAAGCACAGCACGCAGATAACAGAAGCTGTGGGAATGGCTGCCTGCTTTGTGCTCTGGCAGATCAGTTTCTGTGGTGGGCACCAGGAGAGCAGGCAGGGGAGTAGCTGGGTGTGAGCTACTGTGTGACTCATGTTTCAGGGCCCTGCAAAGAACTGTCTATAATGTTCTAACATTACTATTAGTGCAGGGTGTGTAAAGGCTTTTGTGGCTGCAGGTTGTTTTTCCTTCCTTGAGCAGTCTTATTGGATGGACAGGGTGACGAGGCACTCACAAAGACCTAACAAACCTCCATGGTTTGTATCCTTCTCAGAGCCTGCACCATTTCTTCCTCCAAGCTGAGCATCCCGGTGCTGAGGAGGGTGGTAGATGCCTTGGGTCTCTTAGATTGGTAGTCTGGAGAATTAATGGGAAAACAAATAAAGCCTGACCCAAAGTTTGTTTGGGTTTTATTTTATCAGCCCGTTTTCATTGATTTCAATGGACTGTGAGTCAGATCCATACTGCCTGTTACATGGTGTGTTGGCCCAGTGACTAACAAGACCGCAGATATTTCTTCTTTTGAAGTCATTGGCCAAGACATTCACATAAATCATGGATTTTATTGAAACTGCGATTAAAACAAATCAGGCTTAATGCATGCTGAAAGCCTTAGAATTAGTATACAGGTGAACATGGAGGGAAAGGCACAAGCTTAGCCATCCTCCCAAGCAAAACTGAGAAAAAAACTGTGTATATAATTGAACAGCATGTGAATATTAATGCACAAAATCCTCTGAGTCCCTAGTTCCCTGATGCAATTATTTTCTATTCACATTAATTGTTCCTAACAGATGACATTAATGACTTTGAGTTAAAATGTGTGCAGAGGAGGCCTTCAGCAGATCAATGCTGGTTAAAAATAGGGTCACTTTCTCAATCATTCACGCAAGGTGTAACAGCTCGTAAGTAAAACAACATTAACATGTTGATTGATTTATAAATGTTAATTTTGTAGTTCATTTTTATGCTTTTTTCCTGAAACCTGTCAAACTCTATGGATAACAGTGGAACTCGTGATCATTTGTCATTGTTGTGTGTGAAGTATTGATAAGTTGCAAAACAGTGGCTAGAAGAAAAAGTAGAGTTTGTTTTGGATGAAGAATGAGCTGTTCTCCAGACAGGAAGTCTTGGACAAAATAGGCACAAAGAGCAACATTTCAAATTAGAACAAATCCTCTTTTACCTCGGGGTCTTCATTTCCCTTGATATTGAAAAGCACAGTTTGGAATTTTAAAAATGCTGATCTGCTGCATATTTGACAAATGCTTATGCTTTGCTTGTTCCCTTCTGCCCCCCCAGAAACTCCATTCACGCATCTTAGACCTCTCATCTGGGGATTTGCTTTCAGAAGTAGAACGAAACAGAAGCCTCATGCAAGCTCGACCTGCGGATGCTCAGACTCTCGTGAGTGTTTGTGCTGTCCTTGGACCCCTCGTTTGGAACCTCCTTTTCGCCTCTGGAGTCTGATACCAGGGACGAGCCACAAAGCTGATCTCTGAATTGAAACACTGTTGAGACAGATAACAATACTTCTACTTCCTTCTGTTCTCTGAAATTCAATATTGTGTCCTCAGTTGATATAGTAAGCAGATAGTGTCACTGTGTGCAAGAAAAGCGTAAATCTTAGCAATGTCCCCAGTATACCTTTTTGGGCATTGATTACATCTCAAAATCGCTGAGAAATGGTCAAGGAGCTTTTTATTAAAGCCCATGCACCGTATTATTCATCCTACTTTTATGATATATTATGTATGAACTTTTAAAAATTCATGGGCTCTGCATTTTTTTTTTCAGACAGAGTTAGCTTTGTGCTTATTTGGCAAAACGTTAGCCAGCGTGGCTTTCATGTTTCATTGTCAAAGAGAAAAGTAGCTTAAAAAACAAAAGTCACACAGAGGGAAACAAAGAGTACAAGAACAGAACATTGAACCTGCATGTGCCTTTGATCTTGAAGTATAGTAGTGTCAACAAAAATGTAATCTCTCTTGTAATACTTACTTTAATGAAAAGGCATCGTTTCAAATGTTCACAAAAATGCTAACAACCCATTGCATTGTATTTAATTAAGCCTTCAGGTTAGGTTTTTCTAATATAGAGTTTTGTGTCTTTAATGGTCTGATTCTTTCAATTTTTTTGTGTTTTCTAGTGAAAATTACGGTTTTTTACTGTAATACTACATTCAGGCCTTTTTACTCTAATTTCATTAAAGGTAATGACTAAAGAGTCATGATTACAAAAAATTAAAATTTCACCATGTCAGTTAATAGATCCGTATGCAAGTAAAATGTATTTAATTAATGCATTATGAACGTGCTATTCAAAATACTCTCTTGGACAATTTAGAGAATAAAAGCAAATTGCAGGAGAAAATTCCACTCTCTTTAGTGATCAAAATGCAATCTAGAAATTGGGTAGATATTCTACTTCAGAATCTGGAGTAGCATGATATTTTTTGCACATTTTCTCCTCTCTTAAACATTAGAGATGATTACAGTAATACACTGTTCTTTTGCTTTGCTTAGACATCTCCATTTTTCCCACTGCTGAAACTGCAGAACCAAATGCCTTTCTCCTGTCTTAGGTGCAAAGGAAACAAAGTGAGGAGATGGGGAGGCTCAGACTAGCCTGGAGATGACAGGAAGGCAGGACTTCCCACTGTGCTCTTTTCTCCTACAGGAGATTCTTAGAGGAAAGGATTTACAGGCATCCTTCCCTTCAGCACTCTGGTGACTGGGACATAGGGCCAGTATGAAGGGCAGGAATTTGACGTGACATGTTTTCCCAGTGCCACAGCTGAGCTGCCATGCAGTGAAGTAGCCAGAACAAGCAGATGCTGCCATTGGCCTCTGCACAGTCACCCTTACCGGGAATGACGCCGTCACAGCTGAGGAAGCTGATGAGAGAGGGTCTCCCGTGGGAACCACCGTGTCAGAAATAAAGACTAATTTGTCTCAACAAAGCGAAAAAGTCTGTTTCAGAGCCAAAAAACAGGCATCAGCCTGCCTCTGATGCTGAAAGATGTATTCTTCCCAGAGCCAGTGGATTTAAAGGCTATTCCTCCTGCATCCATTTGACTTCCTAGGAGAACATGTACCAATAACTCCCAGAGGTGAAATGTGCTCTTGATGCTTCTAAATGATTTTCCCATTCATAGGTTTTGCCTGTGACAAAGAATAATGATTTGCCCTGTAGTTAGGTTTGTCAAAAACAGAACATTATGATGTCAGTTGAGCAATGAACAGCTGTACTGATGAACTCCTCAGCAGTAAAAATTCTGCTCTCTCCCATTCAGCTGAAAAAAGGTTCAACCCTAGTAGTAATAAATGGGAGGACATGGGGGAATAAATGGAAGAAATTAGCAGAAGGCCAAAAAACATGTCAGTGTATGAGACGTGCCTACAAAGCAAGCATTGTTCCAGAGATTTGCATTAAGAGGCTGTGTCTACGGCATGCACACTTTTGGGAATTTGTTTTATGGGTTCAATAACTTTAGATTTCTCATTTCTTCATGAATGTAAAGGTGAATTCTTCATTTAAGCAAAATTAATTTGAGGTATATCTACATACAAAAATCAATAAGTATCGGTTTAGCTTGCCTTAATGAAATCCAAAGGGAAGTTTTATGAAACAGTCATAGGATCATAGGATCATTTAGATTGGAAAATATCCTTAAGATCATTAAATCCAACCATTCACCCACCACTGGGTAGAAGGGTCCTTTAGGATCATCAAGTTCAGCTATTGACCCAGCACTGCCAGGTCCACCACTAAACCATGTCCGCAAGTGCCACATGTACACATCTTTTAAATCCCTCCAGGGATGGTGACTCAACCACTTCCCTGCTCTAATGCTTGACAACTCTTTTTGTGCAGGAATTTTTCCTAATATCCAATCTAAACCTCCTGTGGCACAACTTGAGGCCATTTCCTCTTGTCCTATCAGTTGCTGCTTGGGAGAAGAGACCAACCCCCAGCTCACTACAACCTCTTTTCATGTAGTCATATCTGGTGTTCCTGGTAATTAAAAGGATGTCTGATTCTGTAAGGAAACTGGAGAATAGCACGACAGAACAGTGCAAGCACTTAACATTAAAGAAGCTCAAACGCTGTTAGGCACAAGAGTATTAGTTCGAAAACAAATTAAAGGCATCCTAGCTACTCCTACAGAGGTTTAATATTTTACCTAAAGTGCTATCTACTCTTCATTACTCTCTTCCTCAAAGCTGGCACTTAGTCACAGTCAGCTGAAATTGCATTTGGAGAGGGGCGATAACTACACAAGTACTAAAGGCAGCCATAAAGTGTCAATAAATTGCATAAGCAAGAGGCTTCAGCTGTCTGCGAGCGACACAAAGATGGATTGTCCTACGTCAGAGAGTTTCTTAGACAAAGCTTTGAACTAGATAGGAAACCAAAATTAGACTGTAATGGAGAGATTCCATTCTCAGTGGAAATTCTGCTTGGGATACTAAATTAATTTACCTTGTCCAGGGTGTACAGCCTCATCTGTTACATCGTGGGGCTATAATGCAGTTGTCAAGATGTACTTGTATTCTTATAACTTTGTTTTCTGTATCTTACCAGAGCACGCTGTTTATGTATAAAGCATAATTCAAACAGAATAATCTTTAGCAAAAGAAGAGCACAAGTTCAAGAATAAAGAAGAAAACACTGACAATTGTGGACTTTTCCCCCGACAAATGAAATTGTTAGCAATTTTTAATTAAGTTCTCTGTATAAAATTCACCAGATGCTAACAGTGTAAGAGGAAGGTGTCAGTAGTTTACTTGCTTTTTCTTTGCCATTCTTAATCAAGTTAAAGTTAAATGGTCTTTCTGCACCCACGAGATATTTCTATTTCTTCTCATATTTTAGGAATGCCAGCAGAATGTGAAATCCAGTATACCTGTCTTGAAATGCCAGAGTCAATTAAATATGACAGGTTCTAGCCGCCTGTATCCCCGGAGCAGCTGCAGCAGCAGTGAACTCTCCCTCTCAAGTGCTTGCAGTGAATATTCCAGTGGTTCTTCCTACACTTGGAATGATGGAAAGACATGCAGCAGAAGGGTAAATCAAATTAATTTTCTTCATTTATTAGCTTAAGTTAATCTGAAACAAGATTAATTGAAAAGCTGCCTATTTCAGAACTATTTTTCACTTTCTTCTCTCTTTTATATTGAAAACAGTTGCCACTAAACTCAGTAAGGATCTCACTGCAATGTCTCCTTCCCTGTCACTCCCACCCATTTAATTTTTTTTTTACAATTCCTTTATCACTCCCATTTGCTTACAGTCTTCTCATTTATTCTGAAATTTCTTGTGTCTTTCATAGTCCAAATTGCTCTTCTTCTTTATCTAAATCCTTCCATTTGTATTGTTCTTTCTACAGGTTTTAAATGCACTCCAGCCTTCACACTACTGTGAAATCTTTTATTCAAAAAGAACTTCACTATTAATAGCAAAGGATGAAGTGTGATGTCCTTATGCAATTCCTGTATCTCTTTACCAATATGGTAACACTTTTATTGACAGCACTTGTGAGTAATACATGATCTTTATTTTGTTTTAACAGTCATCCATGAGATGGGATAAAAGAATAAGCATTGGTTCTTCGCTCCCAAGCAACCTCTCAAGTCCTGCAGATGATCTACCTCCAACTCGTATCAAGGAAAACCATATCTTAGAAGGGCTGAAGAAATTACAGAAGCAAAAAATATTACTTGAATCACCTTCAGTAATATCAAAATGGGGTTACAAAGATTGCATGAACTCTAATGAAGGAATATATTCCCCTGGAGTTAAATGTGGTGGCCATAACGAACAGACTCATTGTAAGCCAATGGAAATGGGAACTATTTGCATTGAGCATAACAAAACTTTCTTGTATGATTCAGATTCACATGATGATGCAGATGATGACTCTTCATCCTTACGGTTGCTGCAGGACATACCAAGCAAAGACTGCAGGACCTATTGCAACAAATTAACCCATAGCATTTCTGACAGTCTCTTTGACTGGGATCCTAATAGGAAACATTTTTCAGAAAAAAAATCATATTTTGATTCAAAGGAAAGACCTGAAAAATTGACTAGTTTTGTCAGTGGATGTCAGGGAGAAGTAAAATCATGCACCAGAATAAAGCTGCCAGAGTTGCAGTTAAATGAAAGCCATGCTAATATAGGCTGGAGGGACCTTAATTTTCAGCTTTCAGATACTGATGACAATGAAGTCTTGGATGAATTGCATATAGAAAGCAGTGATGAAAAAAGTCCATCAGATTTATTAGCAACTCCCTTTACTGAGAAGTACACAAAGACCTCTGACATGCTCAAAGTCCCAGAGAATTCTCAGTTTATATCTACTGACAAGGAGGAAAACCATATATCTGTTCACTCAGACATTAGGCCGAAGACATGTAATTTCATTAAACAACAAAAGGTTATAAAAAAGACCTCTTCTGAAGAGTGCATTACAGTAATATTCGATGCTGAGGATGGTGAGCCTATTGAACTCAGCTCACATCAAACTGGAGTTGTCACTGTAACAAGAAATGAGATTTCAATCAACCAGCCACAAACTATGTCCAGTGCAGAATACACTGAACTTACACCTCAGGGAATAACTGATTTGCAGACAGGAACCAATGCTAGAAACTACAGTCTTTTAGAAAGACCAGAAGATGAAACTGAGAAAAATTATCTTGAAGATAACACAGGGAATAAAAAGACAGTTGTCTCCGTGGCCTGCAGTGACTCTTCACGCTGTGAAAGAGTGACACTGCAAAATACTTCACGGCAAAAGCTAGTGAAGCCAGCATATGATGCATCATACAAGGCCAATTCAAGCTCCACTGTGCATGCAGGAATCAGTCAAAAGCCAAATGTAACTAAAATACCCAGCAGAGGCAAATTTTCTCCCAAAAAAACTGTGATCTCAGAGAGTGGGGAGACACCTGTAGCTCTATCAGTGGGCCCCACAGCCCTTGAAAAATCACCTGCTCTGCCACCTGTAAAGCTTTCGAGATTCAAGAAGGCACAAAGTCCACCTCGTCATTTTGACTCAAAAGTTGACTTTCAGGTTCCAAAGCCCCCTGCCCACCCTCTGCCTGACTTGAAACGTCCAAGCAGAGGTGATGGGTCAAGGTATCCAAAGAGTCAGAGTCCAGCACCACCACTGTTGCCTCTGCACCTTATAGAGCCCAGTAACTATGGAGAACCTCCAACCAGAGACTTTCATTGTGATTTAGCAACTGTAGAAGGCCGATCTCCGTCCCCACCCCTTCCTCCAGGCAGGTCAACATCCCTGTTGATTCGGCCTAATTATGCTCATTCTCCACCTGTAGCAGTTAAGTTAGGAGGAGCTGGTCCCACTGAAACAGCAAAAAATATACTGAAATCATCACCATTAAAAGGAACTATGAACTCTGGCTTTCATAATCAATCTAATCATGAAATGCAAGCAAAAAACGCATCTTCTGGGGCCAAAATTGAATTATCTTACCTTCAAGAAAATGCAGAAGGAATTATGCAAAATAAATGCACATCTCAGCAGTCCCATAGTGCATGCCAAGGACTTTCCAAAGTTTCTGCAAAGCAAGTCTGCCCAAAAACCCCTAATCAGCTGGGTCTCCACAGGAATCGTGAATGTTCCAGCACAGCTTTTCAAACAGCCAGGTCCTTTTCTGTAGGTTGTCCATCACTGGAAACAACTTCTTCGCAAGACACTTATTCCAGCAAAAAAAATACTTCCAGTGACAGTGGGGTGGATCAGCTACAAAAGGTGCCAAACATTGTCCCCACAACTCCTCAATGTCATACAACAAGCACAAGCGAGCCCTTACTATCTCAGGTAACCAATCCCCCGTCAACAGTGTTTCATGGCAGTGACACTGCACACACTGCCCAAAACTCTAACGAGAAAGGAATGAAAACCCGTCTCCCTGTAGGACTGAAATTATTTGTCAAATCTCCCCAGCTTCTCCGCAAGAGCTCCACTGTCCCAGGAAAGCAGGAAAAGGACAGTATAAATGCAGCTTCCAAAAGTAGTGTGAGCTCAAGTAAGTACAAGCAAAGTGAGTCTGTATGTGTAGCCACCAGAGGTGCAGCGTATGCTGAATTAAAAGACTCTAAGTCTGATACCGAAGTGAAAAATAATTTTAGTGTGGGACTTGGTATGGATGCAGCATCTCCTCATTCACATGAAAACTGCAACTTGGTGGTAGACAGAGGAGATGGATTAGAAAACAGATTAGTTAAGAGATCTGTTTCTTCTAACAACAAGTCGCACTTGAAGCCAGCTCTGGGCATGAATGGAGCGAAGGCTCGTAGTCAGAGTTTCAGCATTCACACAGGGGAGAAGCCATCGGCCCCTGTGACAGAAGGTCTCGGGAAGGTACGGACTCAGATTATTACCAACACTTCTGACAGAGGGAATTCTCTAACAAGGCAGAACTCAGCCATGGAAGGACTTCAGTTCAAGGCTGTGCCTGGGTCAGCAGTAACACCAGAGGCTCTTTTATATACTACTAAACCGACAGAAAATTCCAATCCTAGGCAAGGTTCTCTTGGAAATACGAGTAGTTGCAATAGCCAGCATGGAAGCCCGAGCAAGCTGCCCTTCAAATCATCTCCAAAAGCAGACTCGTTCCCCAGCGCTTCCAAATGTGATGGGAACAAACCATTTCTTCAGAAAGATGCACGCGGTCGATCTATGCAGAGTGAGAAGAGCACTGAAAGTTTTAAACACGAAGCTCCAAGTGAAAAAAATGTTCTGTCAGCAGAATTGGAGTTAGAAGCATCGGCTACTGTATCTTCTAAACAAATTTTGTCCTTTCAAGGCTTTGATGGTATAAAATGTCCTCATAAATTGGAAGCAACAAAATCACGAAGACAGCAAATGTCTTTAAAATTAGCAGAAGCCTCTGAGAAGGTTAACGATGTTTTGAGTTCACCAGCTCTGCAACCTACAATAGAGGAGAAAGTCATGTTGTGCATCCAAGAAAATGTGCAAAAGGGTCAGGGACAAACCAAATCTCCCACTGTGGAGACTAAACAAAAGACTGGGCCCTCTATAGCCAGTTGGTTTGGATTTCGAAAGAGTAAGCTCCCAGCACTGAGTAGCAGGAAAACTGATGTTCCTAAAACTAAGGTAGAAAAAAAAGATGCAAAACTTTCAGGATTTGGAATTAAGCAGGCAAAATTAGAGAGAAGAAAAGAAAAAAAGAAAACTGAACAACACTGTGAAATAGAAAATGAAATTAACAGGAAAACAGACAATGGTGACATTTTAGTCATGGAGAGCAAAATTATGAAAGCTTCTCAAGACACGCCTGGTGAGATTGAATGTGAACAAGTCAGAAGTTCAACCACAGCTACATATTCACCAAAAGACAGCTTTATGAAAGAGCTTTTAAACAGGTAAAACTCCAAAACACAGTTTGGGATGCGTTGATGTACATGTAGCTTTACGGATGCCCCATGCTAAGTTCAAGGCAGGTTTCTTTTGTGCTAAGAATGCACAGTAGCAATCAGTAGGTACAGGACTGGGACTTTAATCCCTACAGAAAAAAAGCATTAATAATGAGATGATAATTTTGTTCATGTTACTTTGTTAACCAAACCACTGGTCTTTGAAAGTAACGAATGGCGAGTTACATCCGAGTTGATGAAAATTCAAACGATTCCAGAAATCAAGAATCTAGGCAGATGGTGTGTAAAGATGAAGGGTAATTAGGTACATGTTTTAATGTATTCTGGTTTCCTGTATTGTAACCAGCAAGCACATATTTGGTAACTAGTCAGAATTAATTACATTTCTAGCTACCACAACCTTTGGTCACAGAAGAACTTAGCAACTGGTATACTGTGTTTTCATGCTTGCCCCACAACAGTCCCAAATATAATATAAATCATTATATGTGAAAGGCTAAATTGATATACTACCTGAAATTGCAAGTGACAGGTTTGATCAAGGCTAGTTAGAAACATTTATCACTCAAAGGTCTAGAGACAGAAAGATACAGAGAGGTTACTTTAAACATTAACGGAATGGGAAAGTAGAGTGATTGAAGAAGGGCAATGTAATTTATCAGAGGAATCACTCTCTACCTGCAGAGTTGATAAGAAAGCAGCTCAGCAGACAGAAAGTGGATCAAATAATGTTTCCTACAGGAGCGTGTCGAAGGGCAGCTCTCAGGGCTCCTCTCTTCATGGCAACTCTATCAGCTCTCAAGGAAACCACAAGAAAAACAGCAACACAAAAGCTGATATGGAAATGCAGAATCAGACCCTGGTAAGTGCTTTAGTACTTGAAAACATTATTACCTTCTTTTTAACTTCTGGATGTGTTTCCTATTGCCAGTACAGGCAAACGGGATAATAACTGTTTATATATAAGAGAGAAAGATTTTGTGTAGCTAGAGAATTGTGAATTAATACAAAAGTAGGCAGGTTGACTATAGGCCACATTATACAGCTAGTCATGAAGGTCCTACTGCTTCTGCTGGCAATTCAGTTCCAGTGGAAATATATGCACAATGATGCTATAATCATGCTGTGGTAGAGGGAAGTAATAGGGCCATTTTCTTTTTTTTAATTTTTTCCCCTTTCCCTGAAAATTGCATGCCAGTGTTAAACATTACTCTGAACATTATAGAAGTCATTAAGCCTAAAAAGTGCAGTACAGATGGGGAAAAGGCAAAGTATTTGACCAAGTTTGGGAATATCTGTCACTTAAGAGGGAGCATTCAAAAGCAAAAACATACATTTGACCTGCATCTCTCTTTGTGCTACTGAAAATCTCTCTGTAGATGCCCTGTGGTTAGTCTTCAAAAAGGTACTAACGGTACCTGATAATTTAATTGACCCAGAATGTTACAATTTAGAAGAAAAATCAGTTTATTTTCTGTTAGCTGTGGGATTCTGGTTCTCAAAAGGTTGTGTGACTGACTTTATTGCACTGGGAATTGTTCACAGGGAGTCCAGGATTGCAATCTAAAGTCAGGCTGGATGGGTGCCCTTCCTTGTGAAGCTTCTATTAATTAACCTTAGAATTTACTAAGCAATTTCTTGCCTAGCAAGGGCCTTTCCCAGGATGTTTTAAAGTCCAGGCACCAGGAGAACAGAGATGCTTTAACTGAAGAGCATTCTTTTCTCATTCCTGATAGCTGTCTTGACCATATTAATATGATGAATATTAAGCATAATCACAATTTTAACAAAAAGTCTTGAAACTTGTGCCAAATATAATCTTTAATATGAAGCTGAGGCTACTGCTTTTGTTATTCTGACAGGACTGAGTTATTGAAATGCAGCACATCCAACTATTTCATCTTAGAGAATTTGAAATACAAATTCTTTGGGATGTGTTGCTAAAATATTGCAAAAAGCTTCATAATGGGAACTGGAGAAACTCTTAGCTTAGTAATGATGTTTAGGATACTTAAGGTCAAAACATCCTGTATAGGGTTTCAAATTCAGGCAAATGTGGGGAGTTTTTAGGGGTTTTTTTATTGTAATACAGATGTCTTTCCTAAGAACATCTGCAAGGTCATTTTTTAAAACTTACAGGGAACATATGCAAAATGAATGTGTTTGAAAACTTTCCTCCTGACTCCTGTCGTAACATCTCTTCTTTGAAAATGTAGATGCTTCCTGCATTATAAAACCACAAATTATAAGCATATCTAAGACTGTCCTTGTAGTGTCACTGAAAGGAAAGAGAGAGAATGAAAGTCTGGAAATGTGCAATATGCAGGAAATTCAATCCAGCTGATCTAGAACTTTGATAGCAAAGCAGAGCCCCTTATCAGAGCCACTCAGTTTAACTATGCCCCATTTAATATGGTCCTGACAGCTTAGGGTATATCTTCACTATACAGAGTACAAAAAACTCCACACATTGCTCTGACAATTTCTTTCTAACTTCCTATTTTCTATGCTGCAATAATTTGCTCTGCTTTTTGTCTGTCATTTTGTGAAGTCTTTCTGAATGCTTCGATAATAGTCTTTTAAGTACATCTTCAAAAAACACACTTCATGAGGAAACTGCAAAGATTGTCCTTAATGTACATAAACAATGGAGAAATGCTAATTATACTATTTAGTTTTTAAGAACATATTAGTCATAGGGAAAAGGCATTACCTCTGCTATGCCATACACTCTTTTGTTAGCTGGGAAACAAAGTCTTTTCTGTATTATTTTTGAAGATTAATTTACATTAATCTTTTTGAGTTTCATACTGTGTTTACTGTGGCACTTAATTCCTGAAAGAAACATCTGGTGCCAAAAGGCTGAGGACGTCCAGAATAGTGAGATTTAAAATGTGCTTACAGTTATTAATGCTAACTTATGAAAGAGATATACCTTAGGATTCCTCAATATGTGATAATTCATCTTGTCCTCCAAACTTCTAAAAGAAAAACGATGGAAAGTCTTTAAATTCAAAGTTCATGCATCTTATTACTATCATTTCCAGTTATTCTTTGGTGTCTGCTCACTTTGAAGCAGATTGCAAAGGACTGGGAGATAGCTGGGACTGAAAACAATCGCACGCAGTAGAATGGCCTGTTGTGCATCTTTTTTGCTCGTAAAAAGACAAAATTAATGCTTTTGGAGAAAACAGCATAAATCTTTTGAAAAGCCCTAAACTGGGAAGGTTTCTTTTCTCTTTTGAACAATGCAAAGTGCATTCAGTGGCACGGTTCAGTGCGGAAGTCGCCGTATTTCAAAACTGCATATCTATACTGCTGCTTTAAATCCTGGCCAGAACACATTTCAACATTCATTTTCTAGCAAGTTTTTCCTTTAAAACCTATTTAATTTTTGATGATTAAATCACTTCTCTTATGATGTGCCAGGTAAAGACTTGAGGCACTATTATGCCATAACATATGCACCAATTACCTCTGATTTCTGTTCATGCAAAGAATGTTATTGCTGGCCTGCCACTGAATTTATGGAAAAAGCAATGTTCCACCAGTGGTGGCCTTGTGCATTCACCTTCAGAGGGATACACTTCCCGTTAGCGTTCATCAAAAAAGCACTTTGCTTTAAAGGCCAGCCAACAGAAATACATAATACTTTAGCCTATACCAAGGATATTCCACATTCTCCAGTACTTCTTCATGACCTTGGCTGGAGCTTAAGGTGAGATACATCATTTTTGTGCTGCGCTGCTTCATTTCATCTTTGTGATTTTATTACAGCCCTCTGTAATTTAGAAAAGCCAGGGGCTTTACTTTGTGAGGTGGAAGCGTGGCACCAAAATCAAGACACCAGAAGTTTTGTGTAGCACTCCGTGTGTGCAGTCTGTGTGTTTGGGGAATACCCAGAGCTCTATCGCAGCACTGTGAAATGTCACAGCAGCCACAGACCGCCAAGCGCAGTCTGCAAATGTGAGAAACTCTGCTACCCGAGATTTCATGCCAAATGATCACTTGCCTCCTCATTTTCCATAGCCTGAAGGGTGTCATTTCAAAAGACAAAAAAAAAAAAAAAAAATGTAATCAAATCTCTAGGATTAAAAGATTATAAAATGCACATTTCTAAAGCTAGTGACCAAGTCTTCTGTCTCTTCCTTAGGCTGGTCACAGGACGTCAATAGGGCTACTTGTGTAAGCCAGACAAGCAGAATATATACTCTGATCAAAGATACAGGTCATGCAAATTATGATAAATTTTACTGGTTTAGATTACATGACGTATTTAATGTTATTTTGAATGTGCTGTAAGTAGTTTAAAACAGCAGAGAGTGATTAGCAAATAATGTAAGATCTCTGAGATATTGAAAGCATTTTTTTCTGTAGCGCTGGCTTTCCCACTCTCATCACCCTGAAAGTATCTTTATTCCTGTTTGATTTATGTAGCGTGGCAGAAAAATATGTCTCTGGATCTGAATTATGGCCACTGATGGCACATAATGGAGGGGGATTTCACTGTATGCTATGGAGGTACTCAGATTATCTGTGCACTTGGGAAATAGGAGTGCAGAAGAACAAAGCAAAATGCATCTTCATCTGGAAAAATAGAATATCTACGGGGTTTAAGTAGCACAGACTTGAATATCACACACAGGCTCTTAGAGTGCACTGCATTCTTAAATGAAGTTTTTCTCTCTGTTTAGCTAATAAATGCTTATAAACAGAGGTGGAAATAAAAATGCTGAAGTTCAGTGTTTGCAAACTGAACTAGAGAGATACCATACCACATGTTAAGTTCACTTTTTTGTTTTAAGATCTGAAACAGCATTTTCAGAGAGAAACAAAAGGTCAGGAGAACTGAGCATTTTGGGTTTGGGTTTTTTTTAATGCAGAAAGACTTTTTCTTTTGAAGAATTGTATCTTCTAAAGGTATTTTTGACTGCTGTATATTGTGACTTGAATGAAATTAAAGTTGTTATCCTCAAATATCATTCATAGAATGAGACAGTTTAAATACTTCCGCTCTTAGCTGCCCTGTAACTTTACTCTCGTTTATTTCTGAAAAATATTCTGTAGTTGTCATGAAGCAACTTAAACAGAGTCATAGATCTTCTTCACTTTTGTTGTTGCACTATGTACAGGCTAAAGTAGTCACAGAAAACCTGCAAGAAGAAGAGGAGGACACCATGACAAGGACTACATGTCAGAGTCATGTGATAGGTACAAAGTTATATTTTACACTGGATTTTATTGCTGTCAGTTCTTGGAAAAAGACATGTTTAATTCTCATGACTTTATTTGTTTGCCCACTGATGTCAGCTTTAGCTTCATTTAGCTCTGTTATTGGATAGCCAGATTTCATCAGCTATATAACAGATGAGTACATACCATTACCATTGTGGATCAATGCAGTGCTTGAATGCTTGACAGAAGGGCCTTGGAGTCTGGTTATGAAACATCATTTTAGCCTCCAAAACTAGTGGGTTACATTGATGGCTTAGCTAGAGGGTTGTTGTGCATGATACTTTCAGTGGGAGTAATACTGATATGCTGTAACTCTGTCATCTGGCCTTGAATTAGTAAAATTCAGATTAAAATTCTGAATAGCAGAGTAATCACTGTGATAAACTGAACCAAAGGAGTAGCAAGCAGGTGTCTGTTCAGAAGACCTTAAAGCTGTTATTGGAAATAAGGTTGCCTTTGCTCTACACTTTTCAAAAGGGTGGCACCATCCAGCCTGATTCCTGATTGGAATGTACTTATTTTTAATCTCAGGACATGTAAAAATACCAGGCAATGGAGGACAGAATTCTCTTTGAGGTTTGTATTAGAGCGTTATGTCACCACTGTAAGGAACTCACTCTGGACAAAAAAGATTCTCCTTTACCAAGTTCATTTCACAGACTGAGACTGCAGTTAAAATCTAATTCCATGTTTTCAGGACACTGTAAGTGATTCTTCTAGCCAGAATCTCATTCATTTCACTAATACAAATGGGGCTGTACAGAGAGGTATCATGTTGAAACATATTTCTCTTTGGGGTATTAGGAAAATGTGTGCATGCATTATTGACTTGTACAGCCTTTTCAGTCCCAAATTCAGCCAAATAAACTCTGGCTGCCTTACTTGCAGGAGAGATCCCTAAACTCTTTCCTCTCTGAGAGCCCAGCCATAATCTGGCTCCATTACAGCAACTGAATAACAAGAACTTTGAACAATGCAGTGTAAGACTCTGAGGGGATTCTGTGAGTAGCTAGGCACTAGCCCTGAAAATAGAAATACATTCTTCTCATTCTGTGAATAAAGGACTTATTTTCTGTTAGTGGAAATTGCCCAACCGAGAATAATTTGCTTAACATTGTTCAGAATTATTTTTCCTCATACTGAAATAATGACTTTGCCTCCACACCAAAATTCTCAAAAAATTTACTTTGAATTACGTGCAAGATTTCCTTTTTTTTTTTTTTCCTAACCTAGATGCTGAAAAAGAAAAAAACAACTGTTTGCAGAGCTTTTTTCCTTCAAAGACTCCAGTGTTTCCTTGGTGTACATCAGTGTAATTGGTGGTAGTGGCTGACGCCACCTTGCTATATATTTTGATGTTTTACTTTGTTACTGGGTGCTGTAATATATCATGGAGGTGCCTTTTGAGGGTGTTACTATTTTGCTTCTCCCTCAGGCCCTAAATCTGAGTCTCTGATGGGACACAGTGGTTATGGAGTAGGTTGGTTGTCATTCCCCAAAGTAAGACTTCAGTTGTGCTTTGGGTTCCCAAGGCCCTCCGTTAAATGGGAGAGGTTATCCTTATGGAAATCCCTCCTGTCCACTGAAGTCTTTTTTAACAAAGAAAATAGCCTTTTCTTCACCTCTTTAAGGGTTGGTGACATGGATAAAGTGACAGGTATGTCTGTGGCCCAGACATATATAAGCAGTGCTACAGAGAAGCCAGGCAGTGCTGCCCTTAGGAAATTCCTGTCTCTCGTAGAATGACCTTTCCATCAGTTGAATTATACCAGTTGCAGAAACATCTTCTTCTCCCTAGACAATGCCATCTCTTGAAGGCTCAGCACAGGATTCCAGCTGTCCCTATTCTGCCTTGTCAATCCATCTAGAATAGCTCAATGAGTTTGAGGATCTAGTTGGTAATGTCAGGAAACTTTGATGATGGGAGACATTATGTGCAAGAGGTAGTATTGGCACAGTAGAAATAATAGAAGTCAAAGCAAATTTGTTAATATCTTAACAATGAATGCTAATGCAGAAGATACAAGCCATTACTTATTTCAGTAGGACAAGCCCAAGCCTCTGAAATTAGAAGCATGGATCTGAGTGTATTCCTCAATACTCCTATGTCAGTATCGTGCTGTGTTTAATTTCACTCTCATCAGGCTATGTTTTATCTCACAATGGTATTTTTGCTGATGCATGTCTGCATTGTTCTTTTTGGGTAGCAAGCATTCCTAGATCTTGTTCAGATTCTTTTAAAATTCCTTGATAGAGGTTCTGGCATTTTTCTGATACAAAGGTTTTCATAAAAATATACTGATTTATTTTATTTTTTTTACTGCTGAAAACTCTATACAGCCTTCAAAACCATTCATTTGGAACATTTCCTCCTTCAGCTTGCAATTTTTAGTCAAAAGCATACACAAGGAAGAACTTTTGAAGGCTGTAAAGAACTCATTGGTGTCGAGGATTACCTGAGATGTAAAAGATCCAAATTTGGCTTTCTTTGTTATTAGCTTCTGATGTTCTGTTCTCAGAAGCAAAAGGGAATAATACAGGCAGGATGGCTCTGTGAATGCTGTGCCTCACTGCTCTCAGGCACGTGACAGTGAGCCAGGTCCTCAGTCTGATCAAAGGGGGCAGTTCATGTCCTGGTGGAGGCTTTTGGTTGGTTGTTTTTGTGAAACAGTTTCACTGTGTTGGGGGTTCTTCTGGAACGAGAACTTCTTTGAAATCTGGAAAATTTCAGTGGGTTGTAAATTCATTTTACTGCATTCATCATCAGCACAAACTGTAGTTTTGTGGAATCATAGGGTCTTGATAGAATGGTTTAGGGTTGGAAGGGACTGTAAAGACCATCTCACTCCAGCCCCACTGCCATGGGCAGGGACACCTTCCACTAGCCCAGGTTGCTCAGAGCCCCATCCAAACTGGCCTTGGACACCTCCAGAGATGGGGCAGCCACAGCTTCTCTGAGCAACCTGTTCCAGGGTCTCACCATCCTTAGAGTAATGAATTTCTTTCTAATATCTGATCTAAACCTCTCCTTCATCAGCCAAAGTCCACTCCTTGTTTTAAAAAAACAAAGTTCACTGTGGGTTTTTAGCTGTAATTTAATGAGTTTATTCTACTGGTTTTGATCAAAACTGTTAACAAACTTAGAGCTGAACAAACTTACAACTGAGCAATCCTCTAGGTTGGTATCATGTAAGACAGTGCTGGTTCATCATGTTCTAATAATGAGATTCTCCTGGGTGTTAAACAGCAAACGTGTAAAACGCCAGCTGTTTACATTTTTCATGTATTGTCAGTTGTTGATCTAAACAAACTTAAATATTTTGCTGATCTTTTGGATTTGCTAAATTGAAAGAAAGCAAGAATGCCTAGTTATATGCAATTTCCCTCCTCATACACCTGTATCTCAGGAACACATGATCATTTCCATATGAAGCAGTCATTTATATTTTGCCATACTGCACTTCAACATGTATTTTAAAAATTTTGTAAGTTTTTAAAAATATGTTACACTCTGGATGCCTTTGCTGTACTGTCAGTGAGGAAGTCAAATGTGGTCCTGGCAGCACAGATGCTACCAGCGCTCCCACCCCCACAGACAGCAAACCTGAGAATCCATGAGTATCACTTTCACATCCAGTCATCTTCAGAGCTCTTTTGCAAGTAAACTAGTTGGGTTTTGAAAGAGGGATGAAGTGGAAAATGCTAAAGCACCTAGTAAGAGGAAGGACAGAAAAGGTTGACTCCCCAGCTCCGACGGGTACAGCAGCGTCTCCAAATATTCCTATATATATAAAATTCTTTTATTGAATGCAAAGATGATGTGTCAAGCTCCTGACAGTATTGTTCCCATGTAAACATAAAAAAAAGCCTTCATTTTACAAAGAAAAAGAATTCTGTTTCTCCCAAGGGAGTAGAAATGTCATTGTTTGTCTCAAATTTTTCCATTGTCACAACGGCCCAAAAACTTACAAGACAGTTACAGATGACACATTGAGAATGCAATAATTGGACATCTTGAGAAGAACAAGGCATTTGTTAAAAAGTTTAATGTTTCATATTTCAAGTGCTGTTTCAAATCAGCAGCTACTCCTAGAAAAGTGGGACTGCATTAATTATAATGCATTAAGAGTTTTCATTGATAAACAGCTTCAAGGGAAAAGACAAAAATCCATGGCACAAGCAAACAAATACTAATTACTGAAGAATTCATTCTCGCAGACAACTTCACGTGGGAATACTATGTTATGCAGCATCAGTATTTTTGGATATACACAAATTAATAGGTTGTTTTCTTTTTGGGAATATATCTGTAGTGAACAGGAAATGTAGTTGTAATTAATCATATCGTTCTTCAGTGTTGATATGAACCTATTCTGAGGCTGAAGGGAGAGACTGAATGTGCCATTTTCTCAGACACTTAAATCACTTTGGTGATTTACCAAACCCCATGTTTGAAAGCTGCATGATGTTAATTTTTCTGGCTTCAGTTTCCTTTTCTCTTTGTTATCCTAAATGGGTGACAAATTCTCTAGAGGAGCAAGTCAGCATGGAATATGCTTTTTGCTAATGATATACACAAGCTTCACACAAAACAGAATCTCAGCATAAATAGGCTGATGAAGTGTCTGAGAAGGTTTCAAAGTCTATTCTTAAGTGTATACTCAGGTTTCAATACAAAGAAAGAGTATTTATTTCTTGTCACGGATATTTCTATGTGTGAATATGTTTATTCACCATAGTGGATTTTCAGCAGTCATTCCATCCTTGGCAATCTAAGTGAGTCAGACACTTCTGGTCTAAAGCACTGAAGTTCAGGGAGTACATGAAAGCATGGATAGTTCATCAAAAGGAATTGTTTTATCAAATTGGAACATTTTTGGTTTCCAGTGTTATGTGTAATATGCCACTGATTGAGCTAAAAGGGCAGATTCATTGTTTAATAAAAGCCTGTTGAGTTTTGACATCAGGGGCATCACTGCAAATAGATTTTGCCCTCAAAATTACATCACTGGTAAAAATAAAGTAGGCTTTAACAATCTGAAGAGACCTGCTGTTTGCTTGAGCATTGTGGGTACCCTGGAGAGCAAATATTGATAACATGATAATTGGTAGCAGCAATCCAAATTACATTTGGCTGTTGTTGGTACTGTCTGCTCCACTGGAAGCACAAAGTACTGCCTACTGAAGTTGTGTGAGGAATAATTCCCTGAGGCAGGCTGGGGTTAAAATCCACAAGGAAGATTCACAGTTCTCAGAAGGAAATTACCTAACTGTGCATTGAGTGACCCTGTTGTTTGTTTGGAGAATTTCAACTGAAATTCTGAGCCAGGCAAAGATTGCGAAGAACTTTTGAAACTTTGGAGAAAGACTTGGGACTAATTTTTGTCAAATTTTCGTTAGAGGTCCAGGTCAGTTGCTCAAAACTGATTCATCCAACATTAAATGGGAACCTTGTACATAATACAGAGAAAATGCCTGCAGAGTCTTAAAAGGGTTTTTTGAACCTCTAGATAGATGGAGGGTTGGGCTTCCACAGTATCAAAGCAACATTAACGGTGTATTGTAGACTTTGCTGCTTTGTGCTAGAACAAAAACACACACTGAGGTCAAGGGATTCTTTTGTATCTCTGCTCTAGCCCAGCACTCAATTCCATTAAAGTTCTTGATAATCATCTGCCTTAAGGCAGGCTTTATCATCATTCTTTCTGCTTTCCAAGAACAACCTTACAGAAGGGGTTTGCAGTGTAATTTAAAGGCAATCTGGTCAGAAAAAAAGAAGAAACTTTTTCTGTTTTTTAAGAAACTTTTTGGAGATTTATTTTCTTTAGAGAATGTTTGCTTGAATCCCTCAGATGCCTAACAGTCCAGAAAGGAAGCGTTGTTGGTATTTTATATGTTGTATTGTGTTTTAAAAGCCACCCCTTTAAGCTTTATCAGCAGTAAAGTCTATGATCAAACTACATTTTCAGTAGAAGCCAGAAATGTCCTTCACAGCAAGTTTTATGGGTAAGGTGCTAGCTACTTGATAGCAGTTTTACAGATATACTGATAGCAAATGTAGCACATGTAACGTGTTGTAGATGTAAGCAGGTTGACTTCAAATGAAATGTCAGCATTACAATTATTTGTATTGAGGTATCAAATACTAAAGATGATAGCCTAGGCTGTGTACTGTGATACTGTTTTATTTAGCACCCAGTAGCCATACTATGAAATTATATATATGATAATAAAAAAGCGCCACACTTCATGGGCAGACTTTTCTATGAGGAGAAGGACCTGCATTCTTTCTAGAGCCCCAGATAAATTTGTCTGTTTCTCATTCCTCTTTTCTTTCTGGTTCTTATGTATGTTTTTCCCACCAATATGTGCATTTACTGCCAAGATATTCTTCTCTCACCTTTCCCCTCATGTTTTTTGACCTTCATCATTTAAAAGTGGTGGTGACTCTTTACTGCTTGTGTGGTACCCCAGCATTGCTCAGTATCTGACTCCCCACAGATCTAGACCACCATACAGAGCCTGCCTTTTTGTTTCCATACCCATAACCGTTTCTGGCTCCAGTGTTGTCTTTTTTCTCTTGGTTTCTTCCTGAAATCTAGATCTGATGAACACTGGAACTGAGAAATGTTTCAAATGTCGTTTAATGTACATACTCACTGTGCTCAGTTATATAAATTATCCAATGTCCTATTCCAAAGCTTGATGAAAACAATAGCAGTCCCTCTGCTTGTTTAATGTGCTTGCACCAAACTTCCAGTAAGAGAAGGAAAAATACCAGACACCCCAACTCTGCTGAACCAAAGACTTTGTTTTATTCATCATTAGGTAAACTGGTAAAACTTTGGGTGTTCTTACTGGAGTATTAAGTAAACAGCTGTTGAATTCCTGTTTTTTCATTCCTGGGAAATGGAAATAGATGTGAAGGAACCAAGTCTGATTAATGTGGTAAATACATTATGTTTGACATGCATCATCCTAAAACATGTCCATTAAGTCTGACATATTTGAGCAAACACATTTACATTAAGGAACCCTCAAAACCTGGAGACAGATTAGGTTTGTAATGAATTACCGAGATAAATGTAACAGGGTAAGTGACAGAGGAAAGATGGTGTACAAATTGAACTGTATTACAGCCTGTGCATTCAGTAAAGAGAGGTGATCCACTGTGGAGAGGCAAAAGGATAATCCAGAAGTTGCTTAAATGCCCAGCAAGTTTTGGATGCCTCTAATGCATTTAATGAAGAACAATATTCAACTGATAAAATGTCTTCTGACCGTGAAATAAATCCTCTCTTGTCATGAAGTCTCAATGCCTGAGAAAACAACTTATCACTGTCAGTGTTAATTCCTTTCATCAAGCCATTGATAGAAGTTGAGAAGAACCATTTAGCAATCATCTTATCACTGATATAGCAGTTGAATAATTTATTTACACATGATCAGATAAAGGAAAAATGTTTGCTCTATCTTCCCCATCACCACCCAGCAAATCTGTGGAGTACCTGGAAGTCTCTACACATGGATTTGCTGTCTGTAAAAGTCATCAAGCAAAACCAGTTATCACCAAATCCATTTCCAACCTGGGTCTGTTCCTATTTTGAATCTGCAAAATGCAACGTTTTGATACAAGCTTTGATAAACTATTAGATTTTTCATGAATCCTCTATATGAGCCATTGTACAAGTATGCAGAAATTTCTTTGGATATCAGTAACAAAGCCATTTTCTAAAGCCCTGTGTGCCTGTGGAAGCTGGGAGGTAGGTGTTAGATCTGTAGGTGCTGGCTGTATTGCTCAGTGAGCCTGCCTCCTGAGCTAGAGCCTTGAAATGGGAGTTAGGAGTAGCAGCCAGCTTAAAAACACGCTCACTTGCCATCTCTAACCATCTTGGATGTTAATCCAAGGGATTAGGTTCCCAGTTGCTAAAACGATCATGAATTAATAAATTGTAAAACAAACTGCTTGTCTCTAGCAACATCAGGATCTAAACTTGTTCATAAGAAAACCCACAAAACAAAACCAAAAAAAATCCTCAAACCCCTGTGCTGTAAGTGTCCTGGGAGATATGGAGAGACTGCCACAATCTCCTTGTGTGTCATGGTCTCACTGTCCTCACACTTCAGACAGGAGACGTGTGTGAAAGCACACAAACACAACTGAGCTCAGCTGGGTAAAAAGCAGCTACATTTGTACTTTTTCTTACCAAAATTCCTCAGTCAGTGCCTCGTACTTTATGCCATTTGATGCCTCCATGTAATATCCCCAAAGCATTTACATTTTCATGCAGTTATCACACACTCTTCCTCCCCTTTTGTACTCCAAAATCTGCATTTTCTGATCCTTCCAACACCATTGTGTTTGTGATTTACTTACTTTTCTGAACCAGAGTAGCTAAAACGAGTCATCACTGAGGGGAAATCTTGTTTAATAACTAGTAGGCACTGCAGGAACAACTGCCTGTGTTGTGTGTAGAAATTTGGAAGTCCTCCTGCTCAGGCACTTCACCAACATGGAGAGACCTGAGAGAGGAAGTGCTTTATGTGGTTTGGACCATTAGAAGTGGGATGAATCCTCTCTGCTGTTCTGTGTGCTTGACTCGTTTGGCATTTGGACATTTCTGCAGGGATTAATTTTGAAATGATGGTGTGGAGGAGCCTGTGATAATAGAGTGAAACTTTCTGTGTATTTTTCTAGTTGATACTTACTTTCCATGAAGATGATGGAGAGCCTTGCCAATGTGAATAATAAGAAACTAACATCCAGTAATGTCTTCTAATTTATGTCAGCTTACCTTCTTCACAGTCTGGCAAAGACAAATCTTTTCTTTGTACTTTTAAGATAGTACACATAGCACTTGTCTAATTGCCAATTCTGCAGCACTGCTGCAGCCTACTGTCTACCTTGTCTTCCTTCTGGGGAGAGAATTAGTATTTTGGATCAACACTTCCTTATTAGCCACAATGATTTGCTGTTAATTTCCTTCTTTGTCATTACATTTATTCACCCAGAAATACCAAATTTTATCACTAGAATGAGAAGTGTGGCTCTTTATGCATTATATATAGGATACAGTCTAATTATTATTCAAGATACTGAAAATCTGCTGGTCTCATTGAGGCTTAAAATGTCAATTAAACAGGATGGCCGGGTACTCTGACTCTGAAGCTAATGCTTCGGTGTTGATTTACACTACTTTACAGTCTAACCCAATCTATATTCATTTTTATCACTGAATCAGGACTGTGCCTGATTATCATACCCATTACAGGATAGGACATGCCAGTACTCTCTCTAACACTGTGAGTCCTTCTGTTTGAAACTTTTCTACTTTACATGTTCTTTGCTTCTGGCTAGGGCCATCTGTAGATCTGTGCATGAAGCTTCAGTCATGCATTTCCCATTAACTAATTCATATACCTGAAGTACCACTGAGCAAGCTGAAAAGCACTTTGAATGAGGATGTGTTGAGTCATGTTAAATATGTTTCATCTGTGCTCACGTGGACTTTGTGCTCCTTTTCTACAAAGATACCTAGTATAAATTTTATGGAAAATAAAAATTTAACCTGAATTATCAATTATGTTTGAGCAGTATTGGCATATACCTATCCAGATTCTCACTCTGAAGACAGGATGCCTATTCTCATGGGGGGGTTTTTTTGCTGTTTTTAATTGAGTCTGAGGAGCTTTGATTCATGTCTTCAGTCTGAGACCTGAATTGGTGACATTTGATTATGCAATTAGCCATCACAGCAGCTCATAGAAAAACAGACTCTTAAAAAAAAAAAAAAATCACTGTAAGGGAGAAAAATTACCTATAAAGTTAGTGTATAGTTTTTAATACTAGTATACTCAATTTCTCAGTGTTTGGACAATTCACTGTTAGGAAAAGAAAAAGAAAGAAATCAATATATTCATAGTGAATATTTTCTCTACTTCCTATCTTTCACAGAAAATGAGGTGCAGTATTTTGTTTCAAAATGGTCAATTCTAATGGTGTTTCTGTAACACCATGTAGCATGGCATACTTTTTTCTTTTTTTTTTTTCTTTTTTTGCAAAAAATAGATTTTCTGGAAAAAAAAAAATCTCAGTTCATTCTTCTGGCTTTAACTCATGATGGTTTCTCACCAGCTCCTGCTTGCATGTAGTTAGTTTCACAGTAATTCAACTGGTTTGGAGGAGCTGAACTCGAAGTTGGGTACTGAAATGGAAGGATTATAGTCCACCTAAAAGTTATTCAAAGCTCTCTGCACTCATTATTTCACTTCATTAATTAAGAAATAAAATCAGTCTGATTCAGGTGTGCATGTGTATTTTTAAGTGTTGGTTACCGTTAAGTAAAGCCATCTGCAGGGCAGCACTAAAAATAAATTATTTAAAGCTTCATTTAATATTCATGTGGCTTTAATTTCAGTATTTTTTTGTACTAACAAACAAAAAACAGTGATGTTACAAAATAAATGTAGCATGCTCTCCCGTGCATTTGCAAAACCCAGAGCTTCCTATGCACTTAGAAATTGGTCTGTGCTTACCAGAGACAGCATTTATGCTTAAAGCACTATCCCTAGTCCTATCTGTTGGGAATAGAAAATCAAAGAAAATATCTCAGGATGAGTGAAACCAAACTCAAATTTATAAGAGACTCGCCTAAGAGCAAGTAAATCAGTGCTTCCATCCTGCTACCCTTAAATGCTTCAAATGCAGTAGCCAGTGAAGAGAAACCCTCAGTGGAACAGCCAAATGCTCCCCTGGGCTCTGTGTGCAACCCATGTCTGAGTGGCCTCTTCACTTCTGTAACTGCACTCTAATGCAGTTGTTCTTAAAATAAACCAGCTGCCTCTAATAATATTAGCAAAAAAAACCCCCAATCTTAATGCCTCTTGTATTCTGCAGTCTGCTATTAATTCCTGAACAACCTCCAAAAAATCTAGAGTAAGGATATCCCTTCCCAAGCATTATTCAGTGAAGAGGTTGCATGTTGGTTGTACAGTGGCTGCCAAACATCTACGTTCTTTATCCTCAGGATAGCAGTGTGATTAGCTCTGTGTTTTAATAGGAAGAACTGGGGCATGAAGAGAGAAAGATAAAGGCCTGTGGCTACATGGCAAAGGCATGGCTGAGGCAACCCTCAGCACCTGGGTAACTAATAAACCGTCCTGTCTCAGGCTTTGCTACTTAAAAGTAGAATATCCGAGAGCTGGGATACGTCTTTTGTGTTAGAGAACAGCAGGTGAAGGGAAGCATCCATCTGTGCCCTGACTGAGCAATCCCCAGTAAGATGTTCCTGACACAGTGTGCAGTTGTTGGCTCCCAACCTTTCCCTTTTAGGGTTCGAAGGGAAACAGAAGGCTTTGCTCGCTGGGAAAGGCTGCGAGAGCCGCTTCTCCGCATTGCGGCAGACCTGTTGCTTACCTTGGATTCACACCTTGCATCAGATGTGAGGGCTCCTCTTTCTGCTCAGCTGTTACTCATCTATAACTTTCTTCCAGATTGTTGCAAAGCTGTCAGGCTGATTGGCAGGTAAAACCAAAAGGGGACATAGAGCCCAAAAAGAACAGGGACAGCTCCCCAAAGTATTTCTGGGCTGGCCTCGCTGACAGCCAGGCTGCAGATGGCCCTCCTTTAATTACCTTTTACCCAGAGCTTAAAGTTGCTCTTCACATGAATTATAAGTCTCAATATATCTTTTCTAGTAGGACTAAAATTGGATCTATTTCTAATATCCTGTCTCCTGAGAACAGTAAGTAGATTTTTAGAAAGGAAGTATAACAGCATAATACAGAGAGATCATTCCAGACATCACTGGCTGTGAGACTTCCCCAGCTGGAAAACTGCATGTAGACCTTTGTATTTAATAGACACTGAGAAATGTGGAGTAGAAAACTCCAAGTTCCTTTTCTGGCTCATTTTGTTCTCTGTAACAGCCCTATTCCACATAGCTTGCCACCATTACAAGCATGCAGGGAACAAACCTAAATGCCTGGAGGAGGATGGGAAGCACTTGTTAGGAAAAGAAAAGTCCATAGATAACTCCTAAATTGGAGTACAAGATCATTAGTACTCACTAGTAATTATAACTAATCTTTGAAATATATTTTAAAGTGGGACTGGAATTAAAATGAGACAATAATTATATATTTCAACTCAGAAAATACATTTCAGAGGTCAGATTGTGGTCATGGAAAACTGTGAAGACAACTGACAAATTATTGGATAAATGGCATATTGAAGTTTGTGGGTTTTGAAAAAAAAAAAGCATGACTAGGAAGAAAATAGAACACTGAATAAGTTGATAAAATCTGCATTTATTTGGTGTATTAATATTGTTTTTATAAATAGATATAAATATAATTCCAGGTTCAATCAGCCATGAATGAAGTTCACCTGTAGATCCATCATTTTGAAATACACATTACAATCCTCCTCCCATTTATCCTTCCTTAGTATTTGTTGGAAATAATCCCATGCCAGCAGTACAATGCCCATGGGAGTGCAGGGCTGTGAAAACTTGGGTCTTTTCTAGTTTTACCTCAGATAGCCTTTGGGTTTTTTTAGTTTTACATACTGGTTATACCTCAGACCTAGATAGAAAACAATAATGCACTCATCTTTGACTAATTGGATCAAATTGTGGTGTAAACCAAGAAGGAATAGTCTACTTAAAATTGACATTGATTTGGCAGAAATACATTCATTTTTTTGTGGTTGCTTTAGCATTGCAGATGAAGAGAAGGATGTGCAAATAAAGAGATCTGTTTTGCCATCTGTAGTTTAAGTTCTTCCTGCCAATGCCACATGTAGCTTAAAGATGTTTATTAACTTTTAAAAGAATTTTGCAGGGACTTATTTACATTTGAAATATTTTTCTGAAAAAAGAAATAAAAATTATTAATTTTTAATTTGGCATGTTTCAAAATACTAGGAAAAAAAAACTATGTTCCCTTTGTGTTTCGGAAGAAAACAACTACATGTTATCTGGTTCCCTGTGTCAGCCGAGTAGAAAGTCTTGAGCTTTCTAATGCAAAGAAAGGTAGTTTATTAGAATTTGTTAGAATTTGTGTATTCTATTGCTGATGGGAATTACATCCTTTCATTTTTACTCTTGTAGATGCTCCTTGAAGAAAGCCCATTCAATGCTATGTACCTCTCAAAACCTTTCAAGGCTTGAGTCTGTACTGAAAACAGCTTGCTGGAAATTTCCCAGTGAAACTGTTCTTGATACAGAGCTATTTTTGACTGATATTTTTTTCCTGAAAATCTCTGCTTTCTGTGGAAAATTCTGGTGGTTACTTAAAGGTTTCAGCTGAAATTTGTGTCAATCATTTACAGTTTTGTAGGCCAAAACTTGAAAATTTATGTGAGGAATATCTCAAACCAGCTGTACTGGTGAGCACAGGGGAGGATTCCACATTTTTCATGAGGTGGGATGCTTCTTTGAGAGAAAATATGTCCCTGTGCTATGAATATTATACATAGAAAGCCTGATGGAAGCAGAACTCCCTGTCATCTTTTTAGACCTAAAATACAGTTGTCTTCTTTGTTGCTTTTTATTGTTAATATTAAGACAGATTGGCCATCAAAATTAAGCAACATAAGCCCCCTCCAAGCAGAAGCTGTAGGTTTGTGTGTCATTTGAAGGAAAAATAATGTGTGTTTGCAGTAGTTGCATCTGGTGTCCATCAGTATGTTCCATCAGCAGCACCGTGTGTGGTTCTGCCTCGTGGGGAATGGTTGAAGTTATTGAGCTGCTTCTGGAAATCTTGACCCTCTCAAGCAACACTGAGAGGCAACTGCCTTCTGTCAGTCATGGTACAAGTGGGTGGAGAGGCAAAAGTGCATTTAAAATATGGTAAGACCTGTAATTATTTCCTCTTAGGACCTGTAAGTCCTTCCCTGTGTGCCACCATGCAGAAATGTCTCCTCTCACTGTGTTTAATTCAAAGTGGGTGAATTGCCTGGACATTTTGAATGATGCTGTGTATGCACAGGTACCACAGGTTTAATAGAATTGCTGATTGATGCCTTATTTTAGCTCTGTGGATAAAACTTTGGATCTTGTGGTCTCTCTAAAGATTTTTGTGGATGATTTAAGAATCATGATAAAACTCACATTTTTTTTTTAACCAGATGGTCAAAATAACCAGAAGTTATTTTATAGACTTCTTAACAGTATGTAAAGAACTGGTATGTGATTTGTGAATAGACTAAACATCTGTGAAACTCATTTAGGATACAACATAAAAAGACTTTATTAGAATGTGAATCTTTACCTAAGGAAGCATTATGAAACACTCTCCAGCTATTCAGTTAAAGGTTTGTTTCCAATAACATGTGGCATTATATCCCCTTAGCAAAAGCATCTTTTCACATTATTGAAGAAAAGTGTATTCAGAAGCTGTGTTTAAAAGCTATGTCATCACTTTATGTCTTCTATTCTCTGAAATTCATGAAATCTCTTGGATATGTGCTGGGACTCAACATAGGCTCAACATTAGAAAGGCTGACATGTCCTAATCTAAATGAGGGACAGATTTTGCTCCGTTGCTTATTTTGACTAATACCCTATTTTGCAACCAACAGTGTAGAACTGCCTGGGGGAGGCTGGACCTCCTTGTTGTTTTGGAAGCAATTCCCTTCACTGTAGCTGTTCTATGTTTTGGGTTTGTTTTTTAATTTTTTTTCCCAAAATTGATTTTCCTTTCACATGCATTGTATAAAAAGAGGAACAGAGAACAACACAAAGCAGAGTGGTACCAGCTCAGACCGAGAGCTCCTCTCACCTTCGCAGTGACTGATATTGTTGCTTCTGAAGGACCACAAAAGCAGGGTCAGCACTCACCTTCCCTGGGTATTCTCTTCCAGTCTCCAGTGATTTGTGCCAAGGATGGTTCCTGAGCTAGAGGTGATGTGTTTGTTGTACCTTCATGGCAAAAGTTTCAGAAGAAATAAAAAATAGTTGAAGAATAATTAACTTTAATGATCTGTTGCTGGTATTTAAGATGCATTTTTAAATAATCTGTGCTCAGGAGAATGCCCTATAATACTTTAATGAATTCTAAGTTGTCCATTCTTGTCAGTGCACTATGTTTACTTCTAAATCTTTAATTTTTTCATTTTGGAGGAAAATATAAAAAAAAAACCACAGAAGGAGCTGCTATTGTTATTTTCCCTATTTTTAGAATCCCTGCTACCTACCAGCCTGAGTGTATGTCCCTTTTCTATTCTCCTCTTGTCCAGACCCTCAGAATAGTGCAGTTTTCACAGATCCTTTCTATTCCACCTAATTCCACCTAAACTCCATGTTGAAGAGGCCTTGGTGATCTGCTGATACCAGAAAATTCTGGTCAAGCACCAGGGATGATGCAAAACACCCGAGCCTGTCCAGCTGTACGAATTACCATGAACTGCATGATCATCTTGCCTGTGAAAATATTAAATCTGAAAATTTTTGAGAAGTAGGGAGTTCAGCAAACTTTCAGAAAACTTTCTACACGATGTTAATTCCTTGTGTTCGGTGGCTGAGAAGCTCCTCAACATTAAGTCTTCCTCAAATTGTCCACAAAGCTCTTAACAATGCCATGTCATCAGAAGATTTCCATGCATTTAGGAGTTTCTCGATCTCCAGGAAGTTTCTTTAAATTCTTCTTTATTTCTGCTTTCTATTTTGGAAATATTCCTCTACAGTGGGACTGTCAGGGACTTCATTTTTGGCCCAGGCTCAAATCCACATGATGGGAGAGAGGGAAGGGGCTATTTCAGTATTTCAAACTTTTGATTCTAGTCCGATCATGCAGGGAAATGGCTGATGGTGAGTCTATCTGTGCCCACTATGAAAACTAAATACCATTCTGTGAGCTTCTCTTTTCCCTGGCAAGGAAAGAGAAGAAAGAAAAGTCATAAACAGGCAAGGAATTCGGCTGGTATGCCAGGAAGCATCCACAAGCAAAAGTAATTAAGCTCATATATAACTCCTTTCAGACTTTAATGTCTTGCAGTATCATTTTTCATCTATTGAGTAGTACTGTCACAGCATCAGAGATTTAAGTTTTACATATTTTCATTATGTAGTCTTGTGCAGCTCTCACTGATAACAGTCATTTGAGGTGTCAGTGCAGCTGATGAAATCAGATGGGCCATGAAGATGTTTGAAAGCTGTCACTGAGATGTATAACCTATTTTTTTATTTTGCAGTGGCTTCATAAAAGTTTAAAAACAACACAAGATAATGTATATTCATTCATTCAGTAGTACAAATAGTTTTGAAAGACACTTTTTTAATTTGTATTATGTAGCTTTAGGGATGAATTAGTTACTTTCCCTAATGAAAAATTAACATCCACAAAGACTTTTGTGGTGTACTCTGGATTCAGGACTAGGTTTTTGAGGATTTTTGAATATCTGAGTCACAGAATTCTTCAAAACTCAGTCTTTAAGTGTCACAATGGGGCACTTTGAAAGGCAGGCCCTTTTGTGGCTTTTCAGAACTAAAAATTAGTGAGCTGTTTTAAAAATGTTTTCCAGCTGGTGTATTGCCCTTGTCATGGATAAAGTCCCTATGAAGGAAGACTATAATCAATTAAAACTATTTTTCCTTTTAATTAAATGTGGTACTGCTGGTGTGCTCCTACATCACTCTCCCAATTATTCTGGGAACAGCAGGAGATTGTACTTTTTTGGAAGTGTGGCTCTCAGTATTCATTTCTCTTGATTTTATGCCATTGCTTTCATGGTCCATTCCTAGATGTACACAAGGTAACAGTGAGCAAAACAAGTCCTAATGTCATTTTAAGAAACATGACCTTAGATGATAAAATAGTTTTCATCTTCCAGTTCTCCCTGAGCAAAAGCTGCAGCTTTGCTGTTTGATAGACATTTTGATCCTACTTAATTTTCCTGTGATAATTAGAAGGGAATGACTTTCTGTGTTCTCAGAGAATACTCAGAAAGGAAACAACACTACAAGATCCTTCAAAGTCCCTGTGGAAATGAGTTACAAAATCAGGTCCCAAATGAACCAAACAGATGCAGGGGGGAGATTGTTCAGACTTTTGTGTTTAGGAAGTTCTTTTCTGTGGTGCTTCCAGTTTACTCCTTGTCTCTGCTGAAGAGCTCTGCCTCTCCAACATAACCAGTGTGGCACAAATGTCTTTCTTCTGGCCAAGAGGCAACTAACAGAAGTCCTTTCTTATTGTATCTTATTGTATGTTATTTAACATATATATTCCCTTGTTTACTAACTGTCACTAACAGTCTTTAGTTCAAGCATTGCCTGTCCATGTTAAACACGCTGTTTAAGTTGAATTATCTGCAGAAAATGGCAAGGGCAGACACCTGGCATTTGAACTTGCTTTTCTGCACTCCCAAGAGTAACAGCTAACCCACTTCTAGCTGGTATATTGCTATTCAAAACCAAAAAAGAATATGTTAGAGGAAGGATAGCCAAAGTAAGAGGGTTTCAGTATGTGGGATGCCTCCTTTTAATGCAATAGGATATATATATGTATATAATTGTTTGGGGGTTTTTGCATGTTTCCTGGATAACCTTCAGCAACTTTCAAAATCATTATGTCACACTAGCTCAAAAGTGTGACAGAAAATGTAGGTTCCAGCTAGACATGGCTTCCCCATCTTATCTCCTTTTACTTATGGAGAGGGTTGATTGGGATGCAGTAATTGTGTGAGGGAAATCAGAGCCACTTGTTACCCTTCTAAAAGACAGTGTATGGCATATTTTGCTGCTGCAGTTCAGCCAGGCCCTGTAAGATTTAAGATGCTCAATGTGACTTTCAGTCCTGCTTTGATTCTGAGTGACAAGGATAAGGTAATGAGAACCACATAAACACAGGCTGCTTCTCTTTTGACAAAACCCAAGAAATATAAATAGACATTTATCTGTAAGTAGTTTCTTACTTGCTATCAAGTAAGGCCCATTAGAATGAAGATATTTAACAAAAATGACCATGGTAGTGTTCTTAGTTCAAAAACAAATAGGCAAAACCCACAGGGGAGAAATATATCCAAATTTCTGAGAGTATTAGAAACACTGCAGAGGGAAAAATAATGAAAATGACTTGACAGAGGACTGCTAACTACAACAGACTTAAATAACAAATGGGCATATCATAAAAAAAAAATCAATACTCAGAAACATGGAAAATAGAGATGGAGAAGATATATTGGGTCATATTCTGCATCTTCTGCTAGAGCACAATTGTTCACTGCAGTATATCTTTTATCTAGTGTAGCCTTGGATTGTTCAAAGCAACAGAAATTCCTCTGCTTCCTTTGGGAGTGACTGCCACAGACTGAAGATCTCGCTGTCAAGGGATATTTCCAGACGTTTAACCTAAATTATGCTCATTTTCCAACCATTAGTGCTGAATTTCCCTCCTTGGTGTTTATAGCTCTCAGAAGGACCTTGCCATCCTAGTCCCTTTGACATTGGTGGCACTATACAAACAAAAGGGAAGTCTCTGGAAATTGATAGAAGATGAGAGGGCAGGGAGTGCTGGTGCATCCCAGTTGCTATGATAGCACAGGACAGACATCTACACTTTCTCTGTTCCATGGTTGGCACAGCCCCTTTCCAGTGGGATGAATAAGCTGGAGGGCTGTGTGGGACCATGCTGCTTCCAAACCAAGCACTTAAGGTATCTCTGACTGGCATTGTGTTGGAAAGTGTACACTTACCCAAATGGGATGTGCAGAACCAGGGCATAACAAGGCAAACAAAGGCATGGCTGTTGCTATCCTTGTTTTTCAGGATGCTCTGAGAGAAATGGGTGTCTCTGAGAAATTATTAGATTTTAATTTTGCGTAGGAGTAAAATGATACATTTTTATTAACTCGTTCCTGTATGAGAAACAATTAAAAAAGGTGTGGGGAGGCCAAACTTCTGCAGAGTGTGGGTTTATGTTAGAAGAAATACATAACATTACCCTGAAACAGGGCCATGCCAATGTTTTGCCACCTGTTGGTTGCTTTCATTGCACTTCAACACGCTGTTTCATTGTGTTCAGTTAGACAGATACAGTTTCAAAGCATACGAGTGACAGGTGACAGCATACTCACAAAATGCACAATTTTGGCCTTTCCTTGAAACCTTCCCTTTAAAAGGCCCTTTTCCTCACTGTCTAAATACCAGCAACACCTTCAGCTCCCTGCCATCACACTGTTTTCCTGTGTCTCAGAGTCTTGCTGCCAGATGAGGACGCTGGACAGTGGCATCGGAACGTTCCCGCTCCCTGACTCGGGGAACCGATCCACGGGGCGGCACATGTCTAAGCCAGAACCAACCCTGGAAACAGAAGCCTTTGCAGCATCTGAGCAAGTTCCTCCTTCGGGTCCTTCAGTAAAAGCCAAAACTCTTGAGCGAGAAGTGCCTTCAACAGCAAAGAGCCAGGAGTCTGTGGAAAGCGTAATTAGTCACTCGACATCCGATCCGGCCATGACTGCCAAAGGTATCCGACCTTTTCAAAGTCGCCTTCCAAAACCAGCTTCCTCAGGTAAAATGTCAATTACACCAAAAATCACATTATTTCTGGCCTGACGTCTGTTTTGATTAGCAGAAATCTTATAATAATGGCAATTGATAACAAATGTTAAATGCAGAGCGGGAGATACTCTTTTTTATGAATGTATAAGGTTAACAAGTTTGTGACCTGAGCTATATGGAAATTTTGTTACACATAATGCTTATCTGAGGAAGAAAAATGAGTTTGGTACTTAAATCTTTTTCTCAAGAAGCAGTACTTGAAGAAAAAAACATATGCCAGCCTTGGAATTTGACTTGAATAAGAATTCAGATGTTCAGCAACATTCAGGATCAGACTTTGCAGCAAAGTACAAAGCATAGCCATGTTGTGACACAGAAAAGATATATTCATAAAGACTTGCTTTTGATACCAGATTTCAACTAAAGACTCATTTGGCCTCAATGCATAAATTCTGTCCCAGTGAATATACAGCCTTGACCTCAAACAAGACTCTCATTATTTTACTACATCATACAAATGCATTTCTATATACAGACATAAAACACCTTACTTTCACTTATGAGCTAAGTGTGTGTTTAAGCTATAAAATAAAAGCTGACAAAGGAATAAAAGGACTAGCAATCCATCAAAGCTCCAGCAAATAACTTTGTATTAGTAAGTTATTGAACTCTGTGCATTTTTTTATAAACACACATTGACTATTGTGATGGGTTGGATAAGTTTTTGAAGTTTTTTGAGTTATATATGCTAATAACATTAGAAATCACATTGTGTTTATAACAGACATTTTCCTAGTCAACGTGACAGACACAGTACAAGACAGAGTAGAAGGAATTAGTTTAATGGAGAAGGGTATTGTTTTATCTTGACCAAATGCAATGTCACGTATTTATTGGGGTTATGGTGGTTAGCACTTTGTCAGCGCATTTATTGCTCCTATAAAAGCAGTGAGTGTTTAACTTGCATAAATCTCTATTACTCTATCTAAAGAGAGATTCTGTGTAATTAGCATGTAAGGTTAAATATCAAGTTTGAGCTTAGTTTAAGACCATCAAATACATGTTCTGCTAATGAGCTGACATATATTGAGCCTGGGAGGAATCTCTTATATGTTCATAGGATGCATAACAGAAGGATTCTAATTAAACATCTTAGAACTTCGTTGATTTAGCCATATTCCCATTGCAATGGTATAATAGACTGCCAACACACACTGTATGCTTCATTGCAGACTCCCCTGTTTGTTTCAAATCAAAGCTAAATAAAAGATATTTTAATACTTAGTATTTTTAAAATAACTGTACTGGTAATTAATGGTGCAGCTAAGAAGGATTCAGAGGAGAAATCCTAGTTATAGATTATATGCTACATGCTTGAATAGCCACATGTGTGACCTCAATTCAGCAGTGTGCTATAGAGTGGAGTCCATGATTAAACACTGTCATTATAACAAATTGAACAGAAGCTGCAAGCATCGAATTGCTTCATAAGAAGTCAGCAGCAGTAAGATTGTTCTGATCTTAATGCTAATACTCACTGCACCAACCTTGTAAGGTTTGTATCTTAATTAAATTGTCATAAAGAGATGTTAAAAAAAAGTAGTATACATCAGATGGTGGGGTCAACTCATTCTTTACTAGAATACTTTCATTCGATTCTTCTCTCCCTCAGTTTCTCATCCAAATTACAATTATTGCTTTATTTCATATTCACCATATATCTTCTTTGATGTTCTGATTTTGCATAGTGCAAGTATAGCAAATAAAAAAGCTGGCTTTCTGCTAGAAAGGTACTTCCAATTATATTTATGTTAAAAGACTCTTCTCTGAGAACATAAAATAGCAAAGCAGATCCTACAATGGCTAGAAGTAGTTATTGATTGTTGGGGTTTTTGTATTTTTTGAAAGAGTATATATTTTAAAACTAATGGAGGGACTTAAATTCATGCCTGCCTCTTCTCTTGTTAACTGGAAATGGCTTTGGATAAAATTCTGCCACTGTAGTTAGAATTATTCCAGTAAGTTAGTAAGTTTTTCCTTTGAGTAGTAGAATATTATTTGACATAATGAAAGTATCATGACTTGCCCCCAGTTTTTACAGAATTATAATTGAAACACTATCATGAAGATGCTGATGAGACCTACAATTTAAATAATGTCTCCCTTAACTCAGGAATAATTAACCTTGCAAAGCAAAGTGAACAAGAACCAAGCTCTGTGACCTCTGCCTCATTAGAGCACATCGACGAGACTGTAGAAAATAGAAAAGTTCTTCCAGAGTGGACCACCAAGAAAACTACTAAAGCAAAGGTATAAGTGAAGAAGTGGCATCTGTTAAATGACAATAGGTATTGTGGCCAGTGCATATGTATCAGAAATGGCCAATGTTTTTAACGTGGTGGAAATAGTAACTAACAATCTAACAGCTATATTCACTTTCTTACCTTTCATTTGCCATCTCATTATTTACTGTTATTAAAAATAATAATAGAGAATCTATTAATAATAATAATACAGTACTTTGTCCTCATGGCTTACAAATATGTTTTAATTAAAATCCTCACAGGCATTTTTGGACAAAGAAATGGAGACCTTTTACCCTATTTTTCTCTTCTAGAAAGTTGGTTGTTTATTGCTTTTCATGAGATTCAGATTGGGGTTTTTTTCCTGGCCTAGGTTTCCTTGTCTGTGTGGCTGTGTAGTGTGAGGGCTTGAGCAGATGTGCTATGAAATACTGTGAATGGGAAAACACTCTTCTTAAATGTTTCTGTGGGGTTTTGGTTAATCCTGTGATGGTCTGTCTGCTCTTCAGTCTTTTCATGAGAACTGCAGAAAGACCAAACATGCAAATGCACACACCTGTGTAGAGGCTGCTCTTGCTGATTGCCAAGTTTTTCATATTCAGCAATGCCAGACCCTCAGATCCTGTGAGAAGTCCAGGGTTAGCAGGGTAGCAAAGAGAGAAAAAACCTGAAGCAGGTGGGTGTTAAGCAGGGAATCTGGCAGGCTGCTGGCTAATGAGCAGCTGAAACATTTTGTTAAGTAGCTTTCTTGCATGTCTGCTTTATCCATGTATTTACCAGCTGGGGTATCTCACATTTTGATGGGGCCCATGCTCTGCATATATAGAACAGAAACAGAGGGGTAGAATTACTTGTCTTACATATGTCATTGACAAATTGGTGGTGAATCCTCTTCAGTGCAATAGGGTTGGCTTACATGTAGCAACCACATCAGTGTGGTCTTCACCTTGAGACCACATAACTGGCCACTCCCCAGAACATCTTAACACCATAGATGTGTTACTGCTAATTAGTCTGTCCAAGAGTCAGAAGGTCAGTGTGGGTGTTGCTGGAATGTGAATGTGTCTGAAAGGCTTTGGGATTACAACTGACTTGCAGTCTCTAGTGCTGAGCATACATGACTGCAGGCAGGTACCCTCAGGTCTGGTTGCCTCTCCACAAGTACGTGATTCCTAATAAATGGATGCCCTTTTTCTGCTTCGGTTAAAAACTGCAGCATGGATGGCAAGAGGAGGAAATTAATATCACTCTTTGAAAACCAGAATTAAAACCTCTTTTGAGCCACTGATAGGCAGTTGGGGTTGGGATAGTAGGTGGTATTTTTACATGCCATTAACTCAGCAGTAGCAGGCTTAGCTTCCCCCTGCTTGTTTTATGGGGTTGACTGTATTGAGCTGCTGCTCCTGAAAGGTTTAAGCCTTCAGACCTTTCATGATTAGAAGCTGTCCAGAGCTGTCATCTTTACTCCCAAAAGGAAACCTTTAGTATCGCTTCCTGAAAAGAAATTGCATAGGAATCAGCTGGGAATTAAGAGCTCTCTAATATTACAATGTAAATGCCAGGACAAGCGACATGAATTTAGGAAAAAATTAGGATTTACTGGTATAGAGAACATGAGTGTTGTCTACTGGCCATCCAAATTGTCTCTAGAATTACTTACAGTAAACCATTTGTGGTGTGATAATTTTGCATGTTACAAATGGATTGTATTAAACATACTTGAGAACTTCTAAATTTTAATTTGGTAGATAAAAGTATCTGAACATGTTGTTAGATTTGGAAAAAAAAATGTTACAGTGGGGGAAAAAAAAAAAAAAGATAGAATCTGGACTGTTTCTGCCAGTTTGACTCAGGGGACTTCACAGGACAAGAATGTGTTATTTTCCCAATGTCAGACTGATGATTACTTACTTGAAGGAGAAGGGTTTAGTTAAACTGGTAATGCAGACTTTTTCCAATTGAACTATCCATTTATAGTGCATGATGAGTATAAAATGTTCTCCTCCTAATACTGTCTTCAGCATTATTTTGATATATATGCGTCATGTGATGACTGTGATGCCCTTATTTGTGCAGGACAAAGCTCTGAGGGTGTGTACTTACTCTGCGAGCAGCACTGACACTGAGCCAGAGCCAGAGTACGAACCAAGTTATTTCAGAACTGCAGAGGAGACTTTTCTGGAATTAACGAAGAACAACAAACAAGGTAATTGAAAATTTGTACATAAAAATGTATATCCCTCATCTCTACTCTGAGTCAGCAGCATACAGGGCCCTTCATTGAACTTTCTAACACCAAATCTTCTTCAGTCTAATTTTCCATTAGCTTTTTATTAGTTTTTGTTTTTTATTATGTGTATATCTCTTTTTCTCGCTCTTCCACAGTTTTTTTTTTCTAGCAGGGGCTTACCTTGTGGGTTTTTAGGCATAAATCTCTACAGTGTAAATAAAAGGAATTACATTATTACCAAATTGAAAGGTGACTATAAAGATAGCTCCTTTTTTTTTTTTTTTCTTTTTAATTATACAGCCAGTTGAAATAATGCAGTGATCAAGGCCATAGTTTTCCAACCTCTGCATCAAAATTATGTTGGTTATGGTGCCATAGGGAAGTCTCTCTCCTTATCCTCTGTGTCTATATTGCCATTTTCGAGTACCAGAGCTTTTTGTGAGAACCGATGGCAATTTGGAATTTAGTGAATTCCAGTAGATAAAAACAAATTAAGAGAAGTTCTTGAAGATCATAGTTTTCTGTATGTTGAATAACTCATGCTGCAAGCCACCTCTCCATGCAGGTGTGTGCCCTCAGGGAGGGGAGGGGAGGGCAGCTCGAGTCCTTGCTGGGCATTTTCAGAGCTAATCCATTTTTTGTGATTCCACGAAAAAAGGAACCTAAGACTGCTTATTTACACTATTTCTGTAACTGTGCACTTTTAATCTGGAGGAAATATTGCAAGTCATTTAACTCAGCCCATAAATACTTCTTGTTACAGATTTTGCTTTTTACAAATCATGTTCTAATATAGGAAAGATGTAGGGTTTTAATGAGTTAGATTTTTTTTTCCTGTGTAGATCACAATTGGCAAAAAAAAAAAAAAAGGGATTTTATCTTGTGTTACCAGTTGCATTAAATGGCAGATTCCAAGTCTAATGATACCTAAGGGTAACTTGAGGTCACCATTTTACATAGAAAATCATGAATTTTGCGTATATGCCTAACCCTTGGGCTAGGAACAGAACTAAAATACGTAATCGCTGTTGAGACAAACAGAAGAGAGGATTATAATATATTATTATTGCAAGAGTATTTCTGCTGTGGTCATTCCTCATGGTCAGGATTTCTGTTCTCCACTCTATAAATCAGTTCTCACATTATATTAATAACCATACTTTATCCCATTCTGTGTTCAAAGATCTTGGTGCCTTTATGCACACAAGTGATATAACCTCAAAACATCCACATGAGGCTGAGGCAGGGGCTCCAGCAAACCAAGTCACAGAGAATATTTTTCTATGAATAGATAATTCCATTTATTAGCTGAGTCCCCAAACTCACTGGTTGCACAATTATCATGTTGGAGTGATTTTCATTTTCCATTTATGAGCAGGGAACAGAAAGACTGAGTGCCCAATGCAAAGGCTATTAAGAGTCAGTGATAAGGCTTCCTTGATTTAGTGGGCTTTGGATAAGATTCCCAGTGCATTGCCCAGTGTTACAGGGAAGGTCAGTAGACTAGCAGGGAATATGCCAAATATTCCAGATTCTTCCCTTTCAACCATGAAAATGTTTTGATTTCAATTTCATAAATTATGTTTTATCCTGATCTGATTCTGTTGGAGGCACTGGAGGCAGAGGCTCTCCTAAGGCTGTAGGTTGTAAGGCAGAGGTGAAATTTATATAATGAGAAATGTGAGCAAAGATACTTCATGGTCACATAAGCATCTGTCTCCTGTGCATTTTCATGAAGCTGCAGAAAATTCATGTGCTTTTGTTTTGGTCTTCTAAATGAGTTTTCAGCCTTGGACTTCAGAAACTGAGATTTTATTCCCAATGTTCTTGTACTACAGAAGGATCTATAACAAATGGGCAGCATCTCTTACTTACCTTAGTAGTGTAATTTTTTATGTTCTTATATTTGTTAACTAAAAATGGAGGGCAAAGGAAAGAATTATCAAACTTAGCACATCCTGCCATGTAAGGCTATTAAGAGACAAGAATGAAAACTTCCTGCAAATAAGTAGGAAGATCCCCCAAATTAACCATCTTGTCTATAATCTAAAAAGAAAGGAAAATAATGCTGGCTCTCTCATACTATCTCCTCCATCTCTAATACTGAGTATGAACAGTCTCCTGTATATGCATTAACTGGAGAGTTAGGAGCTAATATTTTTAATATTTTTATTGCTTTGAATTCCAGACACTTTAAAACATTTGAAATACATTTAAAGTTTGTAAAATTACATTACAATCTGTGTAGACTGCTATAGTGATATTATTTGTTACCTCTCTTACAGCTGAGCAGCAAAAACAAAATCAGAGAAAGTCATTTCTGGGGAACCCAATATCAATTCTGGATTTATACCAACACAGTCTCTATGGCCATTTTGGAGAAGATGGACCTGAACAATTAACACATTACAGTTTAATTGAGCAGCTGAGTGGATCTTCCAGTAAAGACAGCAAGGGCAAGGAAAACCCAAGTGTGAGTTACTGTACTTTTTATATTACTTCTCATTTTGTTCATTATTATTTTTACTTGCCTTTTGTTTTTTCCTGAGAGTGTTGATTGATTACTGAAACCAGGCAGACTTGAAAAAAACAACATGACCTAGAGAAGAGTAAAGATCTAAATATTTTTAGAACAGAATGTTACATTTGGTCGCTCACCTGTCATAGAATTAGACTTCCAAAATTGACAAGTAGAGATAGGCTAGTACCAGCACTCTGCCATTAGTGAGGAGCTGAAATTTAAAGCTAGCAAGAAAACACAGAATTTATCTTTTAAGGCTGTTCCTTCACATGTAATTAGATAGTTTCTATAGCACAATATGTAGTAAATAACTTAAACCTCTGAAGAATTATTTCTGAAAATTCAAATGAAATTATGCTACAGAAGTCACCAATCTTCTGATCTCTTTTGAAATCACTCTTGGTGTTAGCTCTGGAATTCCTGATTTGAGGGTTTTAAACATTATTTTGATGAAGATCAATCCTAATCTGATTGGTGCATCTTGATGCTAAACTGAAACAAATTTTTCTCCTCTTACTTTGAATGAATCCACTGCTTTGCTGTCTCTAAAAGTATTGAACATGACACGGCACTGTCTCAGCACGCCTGAAGAGCAACTTCTCAGCCTGTTCTTTTCCTCCTCTTTTCACATGCCTTCTCCTCTCATCCTCTCACTTGTTTCCTTCTCTCCTTTGATCTAAACAAGCCAATTTTTTTTTTTTTTTTTTAAATAGAGGGACCCAATCCTGATCCACTGTAATCATTTCCCCTCAGTGTTCAGTCTCTTTCCCCAGCTCCTCTGTTTACGCAGAATCTCTTTTGTTTCTGTGTGTAGCACATTTTGGGTATGTAACAGTATAAACAAAGGTGGTAGCAGAAAAGAATGAATGAGCTGCTGGTTTGTAACACCCTGCTGTAGTGCATAAATGAGAAAGAGTTTTTCTCTCTTCCCACACCCCAGTTTTCAGTTTCAGAAAATGACTGTGCCTTGTAACTTCAGAGGTGCTTAACTCTGCCCAAAGTTAGAGTCTTACAGCTTTCAGGAATCTGGGCCAAATGTGCAGAAGGAACATGAAGAACAAACTGCTTATTCCAACTCTGTTGGCATGAAAATTCTGCTTAACTGAATCTTGAATTGACTCACAAACTTCAAAAAGAAAATCCTGAAATGTATGTGCCTTATTTCCCAATCAACTGAATTTCATTAGTAGCTAGAATATGATTCAAGTTGTAATGTATTTGGGCCATGTTAGAACAATTTTAATTAATCTGGCTTCATAGTTGCGAAGAAAAAAGGAAAAAGGCAGCAGAAGGATGTTAAAAAGGAGACACGAAGGAAAATAAATTGAGCATCCACTTAGTTCCTCATCTTGAACATCCAGAAATTCACAGCTTAATTATGCATATGAGATAACATATATATATATGTGTGTGTGCGTCTGTATATATATAAAAATACATAAAAATCAGTTCTGCCTTCTGAAGGCCAAGGTCTATTGCTATTAACAGAGCAATTAGATTTGGTTCCATATAGAAAAAGTGGCTCAGAGTTGCATCTACTTTTAATTAATTCTTTTCATGCATTCCTTGTATGTGACATCTCTGCAATGTGCCCAGTCAGCCTCAAAACCTAAACAAAGCCACTGAACTGGCCTTGGGATCCTTGGAAAACTCTGTCAATAAACTAAAAGGCAGCAGGTGTAACTCAGAACTAGCATTTCTCATGCATTATGTTGGGGAGCTCTTGAGTTCACTTTTTAAGGCTCAGAAATAGCTCTCAACACAGGATTGCCTCTCAGTGAACAGCGAAAGCTCAGCAAAGCATGAGAGATTTGCCCCATTAGTATTAAACTTTTCAGAATGACAAATGAGAGGCAGTAACCATGAAAAGCAGGTTGTCCTGAACTCCTTGTTTGAACCAGCACAGCAAGATTTTTTTTCAGTTGTAGTTTGTCCAACCCAAGAAGATCCACAGTGTGTTTAAATTAGAACTGTGTGATCTGGAACAACACCCACAGAAAAAAGGGGAGCACCAGAAACAGAGGCATTTATGGCCAACAAATCTTTAAAAAAGCCTGGTAAATTTTGAGGGGGGAATAATGCAGCTTTCATGCAGAATTTTTGCCATTTTGAAAAAAGAAATGCTACATGCTTTGAAATTAATTTCCAAGTAGTGGTTGTAAAGCCTTTAAAAAAAAAAAAAAAAAAGGAAAGGAAAAAAAAACAAAACAAAACCAAACAAACCAGAAACCAAAAGATGGGTGTCAAAAAGGTGTCACAATGGGCAGCATGAGTTTACAGTGCTTGTCAGAAGAGCAAGTGTGCTGTGTCAGTCCCTCAGCCCAATTAAATTGGCTTGTGCAGCACTAGGACAGGACTGGCTTCAGACTGGGGGCTCTAATGAGGCAGTTTGGCAGGAAGCTCTGGTAGCCCAGACTTGTCATTTGATTTGTCTCCTTCTCAACCAACATATCCACCAGCATTACCTCCAAAGTTTATACACAACAAGCAAAAAAAAAAGTACTGCATGGGAGTTTCAAAAGAGAAACAACCAATGGGCAATTACTATGGTAAAGGGACACTGAAGGGACAGTTTGAGGAATCGAAAAGGGCTTTTGCACATTGACAGGAGAAATACTTACTGTTATAGTTTCTTACCTTCCAGGTCTTAAACAGCATCCTGGTTAAATTCTCTTAGCACTAAGACCAATTTGAAGTTACTTTTATTTTGACCTAGGAAACATATTCTGAAATGAAGTCACCTTTTTGTACACTGCAGAATTTTGGACAAGAAAAACAGATCATAATTTCAAAGAAAGGACTAAGATGCATTGAATCATGGACATAAACCTTTCACTTAAAATAACAACTATGGTGTATTTTCCTCATTTAGGATTTTCAAAACAAGAAACATTAATTTTTATATGTACCAAGTGACTTAATTTTATTTGAACGGTGACTTCTCTGATTTAATAAACAATATGCAGCACCTGATCCAAAGTCCACTGCACTCAGCCCATGGGAGGCACCTCGTCAGTGAAACTTCAGTGAGCCCTGCATTAAACAGCTGTTCCTCTTCCTTGCAGCAGTAACTGCTTGAGCACTTTGCCCACGTCATGATTGCTACCACATTTTTTCCAATGAAAAATTATTTTGCATTTCATCACTTAATTTACTGTTTAGAATTTAAAAGCTCAGTGATATTTTTTTTTCTTATAAGTCAGAAAACATGATAAATCTCTCTCCCCCAGGCCCATTGTTTGTTAGCATATTTTATGATCAAATGAGAACTAACACAAGACTTTTTCTTGTCTTTGTTTCCTTGGAGAAGTAACTGAGTTGGTCAAAGATTTTATTTCTTAATCATCCTTATGGTCCCAAAGCATTATGAAAAATATGTTTACTTCTCTGTCCTTAGCCAACCATCACATACTTCTATTCTGTAACACAGTCCTTCTTTCTCTCTTTAGTCCTTATGTATTACTCAATTTGAGTTGCCATCAAGGCTTGCTTGTATTTCAAGGCATGACTTGAGCACTTTAAACACAAGATCCTTTATGGCAGGGGTTCATACCCATCAGAAGTTTCGGATTCCTCTTATTTTCCCTCAGTTGTGAAGAGATACATGAGAAATCTGACATTTCTGGCAGAGTTACCTTGTTAATTACATAAGCACTTTAACTGGGGGGCTCTCATTTAACAGCAGAGGTTTTGATGTGCAGTGTGAAGTTACAATCTTACCCAGCATGGCAGAGTTTGTGTGTGCTGGGCAGGTGATTCATGGATGAGATCAAATGCTCAAATCACCGTGTCTTGGAATTCAGGTTAATATTAGAGAGCACTGTCAAATACGGGAAAAATTAGCAAAGTTGCTGCTGTTTAGGCTGCGCTTACAAATAGGACTGACCTGGCAGCATTCCCAGATAAACTCAAGGTTTTTTACAGCTGAGTAAGCTGATTGGGAGTTAATGCTGTATGATTGACTTGTTGTGATCACAAGCCTCCTATTAACAGTGGAGAATATCCACAGAAGGACTAGAAACAGGACTAAGAAATTTTAGTAATTGCACAACATTTGCCATCCTCAAGGCTCTCCAAGCACTAAGCTGATACTATAGAGGGTGTTCCAGCCTTCCTGAATTACAGCAACAGTTAATGCAGCCCAGACACCTCTGCAGGCTACACTAAACAAGAGTGAGGAAAGAATAAAGAAAGGCATGAGTTGCTTCTGCTTGTGTCTCAACTCCTGAGGAGATCAGAGTCTTGAGCCAGGGCAGCACACTGGGTACTTCGCACTATTCACATGTTTAGGCAGCTCTTGGAGATTGTGCCGGCATTATGTGCCTGATTTGGGTTCTCTGAGTCACTTCCTGAAGGTGCCTTATTCTCTCTGAAAGAGAGAAGCTCTTAGGCTCTTAAATGACGTCCCTTTCAAAAGAGACTCTCCATATTTAAGTGTCTGAAGTAGTTCCAGGGAGACCATGTGCACTCTGCTTTCACAGAGAACTAATTTTTCTTGCATTATCAGATGTGCTTAGGGAGGGATTTTGTTTATCACACGTTAAAAAGCCTAAGATAATTATGTTGGTCCAATTAGCAGTTGGGAAGAGCTGCATCCTAAGACTTTAAAGTGGAAAGGAGGTATTGACCTGTGGAACTACTTGCTTCCTTGCCCTGACCAGCAGCTGGCTTTTATTGAGTAGCAAACTTTCAACCCACGGTTAGAAATATGAACGTGAAATATGAAATATCCAACTTTCCTCTGTGGGGAACTACTGAAAATCAGCTACTGTAGTGAAGCTGCATCTCAGTGCACACTGAGTGAGCACTAATTACCTTCCTGTTACTTTCATAATAACAAGAGTACCTGCAGTTGTGGCAGCACTGGGTGATATTTGGCTAGTTGCTTGGTCTCCACGGTCTGTAAATTGGTGACAGCAATACCTGACTGATGTTACAACCAGAAGAGAACAGCAGATGCTGATGGCCTCAGTCTTAGCTTGTTTTGTACAATGTGTGTGTTACTGCAAATACAGAGTTTGAAGCAACATTTACAAATTATTGTAATAAAAAGAAATGGAAGGTAGAAGAGGTCCCTTGTCAATAAGAGAAAACATCTAATGGGCTGGATCAAATCCAGGAATTAGTTGATAGTAGGTTTCTGTGTACTAACTGTGCACAGAAATTGTACACAGTTTTATTGTATATCAAGCACAGAAACCTCACATCCTCTTTGCTATTTTTCTTGTCAGGCTTAAGAGAGAGGAAGATGATGAGGTGAGGAGGGAGTCAGTTTTATCTGTTTTCTTATCCCTGATGAACCTAAGATGTTAAGGATGAAACTGCCACTGTACAATTTGAAGATGGGGAATAAGTCTGCAGTCTCATTCACCCACCTTTTGTGTTTTAAGATCATTGTTTTTCTTTCAAGTAAAGAATTACTGTATCAAATAATTGCATATGTTTAGAGAGGTGATCTATTAGTGTAAACATTTGGTGATGTGAGCCTAGAAACATTCTAAATCTGATATCCTTTGATCTTCCCCATCATAAAAACTGAAAATTACTTTTACTGTATTTATGCTTTTGTATTAGCCCCTGTTGACCCCTGAGTGTGGCCTTTGAGCTGCACACGTTTCCATTTGTCAAAATTGCCTCAATATAATTTACCCACTGACAGATTGGGATTGCAAGACTTCCTTTCTGTTTAATCAAAGGGTTTTAATTCTCCGATGAGTGATGCGATACTTGTTCCATCAAAGCAAGGACTATCTGAGTAATTACCCAACTTGATGTAAGATCTATTGTCAGGGGAATTACATAGGAATATTTGACAACATAAGTGACAAAAACCACAGGAGCATGGTCTGATAAGAAAACAGATTTGACCACACAGCGCCCATGGGAATAATACAGAATTAAAATATTTTTTCTAGCCTCAAGTCTGATTCAACTCATGTGGGGAAAGATCAAATTAGAAATACTGTAGGACATCTGCAGACATCAACAAATCATACATATCTGCATGTTTTTTTTCCCTCCATAGGGCAAGTTCACATTCCAAGATCTGCTTCTAAGCCTTTATTCATAATGAGTTCTTACTGTTTCTAATACCTTGCCACCAGAGTTGCCTCCAAAAAGTAAAGTGAAGAGACAGCAAAACAAGCAATTTGAAGACTAGTTAGGCAGTCTTCTGGGACCAAAGTCTCACTTGACACATACCACTTAAGAGAAATGCTGTGTGGTGTGGAAGAACATTCTTACAGCCAGCCTGAGGAACTAACTTGGCAACAGTAAAATGCTGCAGTTATAGAGACTTATTCCTGTCCCTGTGCCTTCTAGGTGAAACACTGAGGCTTCTTATGCTGCTGAGAGTTTTAGTAAAAATTTATGCAATGGAGAGTGGCTCAGGAAGGAGGATGATAATATTCTCCATAACTTTTTTAAGTTTTTAAAATACTTTGGCAAGACAAAACAACATTTGGAATGCAGCGACCATGAGAGAAAATAACTTTTTTAATGGTATGCAAGGGACATTTTTAGGAAAAACATTCCCTAAAAAAAAAAAACCTAGAAGCTGTTATCTGCTGATACAGTTCTGCTTCTAGCACTAATGACCTCAGTAGTTTTAGTGCTGTGCCACCAAATCCCATTCTGACTGGCCCTCCAGCTGGTATAAAAGCTCCCTTTTATGTTTGGTTGGTGTATTTATGGGGACGGGTAGGTGGCGACATTTTGACTCAAGTATCTTTTAGCACACAGCTTTAAAAGAGTATCTGGGTATCAGCGAAGGACAGAAAGTCTTTGGCATCGTGCAGCAGGCTGTGTGGCATTTTAAAACACATGGTGTGCAAGGCTAGCAGGAGAATGGTTTGCATGGGAGTCTGAGAGAAGGCGCGGAGGAAGGAAAAGCTGCAGCTACGGCAGGGAAGTTGAGGACTTAGAGCATGGCTGGCGTGGAGGTGCAGTCCCAGTGCCCGTGGTGCAGTGTCACGGAGCACTCAACGCCCCAATAACTCCCAGCACTCCCATAACTCGAGTGCACTGTGCCTCTGTGGTTTGGTGAGGGCCACATGAAGATGTGTGGGCTTGGCTGATTCAAGGCAAAACACGGAGATATCCCGTGGCCACAGCTGGAGCATTGTGCTCACTGAGTATAACCCCTTTGGCACTGTAAGGAGGGAAGAACTTTGCCCTTTCTCAGTGGGAAAACTTGCTCACTGGAGCAGAAGCCCCATATCCCACCATCTCAGCAAGTAATTTCAAACTATAGAGAGAACCTTGTCTTTTCAGCATGTAGGAGCTGCATAACCACATTACACAGTGGCCCAGATGTCGCAAAAAGCCCTGCAGTTCATTTGCTGGAGTCCCTGGAGGGACAGTCCAGAACTGCTCCTGTACAAATGCCCAGAGCAACACAGAGCTGTACAGAGCTAATTTACAGTGAGCCTGCTTGGGCACAGCTCCCGATGCCCTGGTTACTCCAGGTCATTTCTCAGCAGGGCAGAGGAGCTAAAATAAGCAGAGTGTTGGTAAGACCCCACTGCACTGGGTCGCAGCCCACCTGGCTTGTCCGCCACTGTCCCCACATCACTCTGCCTCCCAGATGCATCCCAAGCACTATTTAATGTCTATTTGCCTTTATAACTTGAGATTACACACAGATTTAGTAGGCACAGGGGCTCTTAGCTGTAAGTAGGTAGATCCTGTAGTCTAATAAGAACCAAAAGTACATATGAAATAAAAGTATCATTTGCTAGTGATTTCCCTGAGTGGAAAATGTTCTCGGCTGTTTTTCAGAGGTTTGACAGATGGAGCTGATGTGATTTGCAGCGTGGCCCAAAGTGCATTCATGTTCCTGCCATTTGTAACCAGGCATTCTTCAGTCCTCTATCTTTGGAAATAAAGCTGCAGGTTTCATTTCTCTCAGTGTTGAATTGGAATATTATAATAATACTGTGGGCCAAAATGGAATTCAGGGCACATTAACAGAAAAACATGATAAATATTAGTAGGCTTGTGAGATAGTGTAATTGGTGTAATGGTAGAAATGATACTAGTAATAAAAAAAAGGCTAAAAATTAGATTGGATACAATAAACATTGCATTGACTCAATCAAGAGCAGTAGGGCAGAGATGTATTCAGTGAGCTGTTTGTTTTCTGAAGCTGGAAAATATTTTGACTCCAAGAGGAGCATCTGATTAGCAGAGTTAAATGAGTTGAATAATGCTGTAATATTTTTGTGAATTGTTTTTCCAGCTGAAACTTGCCTTCCCCATCTATAACAGCGATATGTTTTGCATAAAGCACTCAAACATCATGCAGGGAAGGGTAGCAAATGACTGATCTTTTAGAGTGAGAGTTCCATACCAAGCAGAATGCATGAGGAGTAAGTTACACTGCTGATGGTAGCAGGAGGTGTAGCAATATCCCTAGAATATGTTAGCAAATTATTTGTTTTTGTAAGAGGATGCTTTTTGTTTTCCTAGGCACACAACAATAATAACCTCATCAGCATGGTCTTTTAAAAGAAGGCAAATTTTATGTCAAGTATTGGGGAAAACCATATTGAAATAATTTTTTGGTGTTTATAGTTGGTTCCACTAGCTGTTTTCATTTCCCAAAAGTGATTCACCTTTTATTTAAATGAGAATTTATACTAGGTTTTGCACAGTATGACACACAAATTGTCTAAATCGTTAAGAAAAATGTTGATAAATAGATTTTGCAAATTCAAACATTCTACTTTAAAGGAAGTCCCAAAGTGAAATATTTTATTTCTTACTGTGTTTTTAGGCCCCAGTACATGAATTTCAGGTTTGTTAAGCATCCATATTAAGTGAATGGAAAGTAATATTTGTATTTGATAAGAGGAACAAACATGGTATTTAGCAGACTTATTAGCAATCAGAGACACAGGGAACTTTGAAAAGTTTGTAAGATGTAGCTAAGTAATTTACATGTCTAATTATCTTTCACAAAGGCTAAGAAGAGTGATATAAATTTTCACAGCACATGCCAGAGTCCTCCCAGCCTGAGCTGCCCATCAATTCATCAGTGACTGAGACTCATCCTGATTGCTCTGCTCCCATTACTTCCACCTTCTCTCAATTTCTCCACTCTTTGCCTGATCATTAATAGAGGTCACTAAAAATTTTACATATTTTAAAAGGCTGTAGCCTTAAGAACTTCCCTTAGGTACTCTAGTATTATTCTCAGCAAATCAAACCCCAGGTGATTACTTGAGGAATTATCTGAATAATTGCCAGTCAAATATTTTAAAGTGATTTTTCTGACATTCCTATTACATATGCACATATCCTATGGGTTATTGAATGTTCTGTAAAGCAAACTGTAAAATGAGGCCTCAGATGGGTTTGGGTGGATGAAGAGTAAAGCAGAAGTGGGTGGAAATGAAAAAAATTAAATATGAATATGGTATGTTGCTGAGCACTATAATATTAAAATGTTAACTATGCAGTAATAGTCTATGATACTTCTTATAGCAAAGAGGAGTGTCTAAACTTCACCAAGAGATTGTACCCACAGAAAAGGTACCAGATTGGGAAACTTGTTGGTAACACATGTACTAAGATGAAAAGCAGATTTGAAATGTAGGAGCTTTTCAGACAATGCCTGAAACTGAGGAGCAGAAGCAGCAAAGCAGCCAGCACATGTTTCCTGATCTCTCTTGCAAGAATTATTTTGCCCTGGACAGACTAACTGGAGAGTCTTGTTTGTGACCCCTAGTCAGTAAAAATGTAGGTCAGTTTTTTTCAAGCTTCATTTCCAATGGCTGTGCCTAAATTCATATTTAGACACTTCAGCTGCCCAGTCTTCAAAGGTGCTAGAAATGTGCAGCTTTTGCTGATGTCTCTGGCAGATTCATGTGTTTGGATCCTGTGAAAATCATGGAGTTTATAAAGGTGCTTGAAAATTGGTTTAGATATTCCCCCTCTAACTGGCAGAATTTTGATGTGTAGCATCTTGCTTCTGTGCATTGGCTCTGTGGGCAATGACATGGAACATCAGCACACATTTTCCCTGAGTTAAAAGGAAGGCCAAATACTGTGTATTTTTAATCTGGTCCTACTGGGTTCTCATTAAGATCATATAATAATGAAGTTCTTCATATTTTTAAACCCATTTCTTTATTGCATTTCCATAACATTAGTGTATGAGCAACTGGAAAATGTTAAAACTTTCATCTGCATCATTTTACAGAATATTTTTATTATTACTGTTATGGGATCATCATCAGACTATCTTTTAATGTTTCTTAGAACCACTATAACAGGCCAGGGTACAGAGAGTTCAACATATATAATACGGCATTTCTATAAATAAAATCCATTGTAAAAACATGGAATCTGTGTTATGACATAATTAGTAGCACAGTGATGAAAAGAGAGGCAGCAGAGCAAGCCAGTCATCATCTAGAAGCTGTAATGTGAGAGCTGTAGGTTTCCTGGTGAACTGCTAAACACTGAAGAGTCTTAAGAGGTTCTCTTTGCTCATCAAATTTCATCACTTGTAGTGGTGATCTTAGGAGATGAACTGTCTGGCTCTGTAGGAAATTCAGATATGAAGACATTCATCACCTTGCCTCGTTCTACAAGGCAAATGCTGTGGGGTTTCTTCCTGACATTACATGAAAACTTCCCGGTTGTTCAATGAGTGTGTTTTCCAAGTGGAAGGGGGGCTAACGCTGATGTCACCCGCAGGCGTCACATGCACTGCATTTAGCTCAGCAGTGTCCTTCTGTTCCTGTGAAAGTGTTTGGGAACCCACACTCTCTCCTCCACAGCCAAAAACTTCAATACAAAGTAGGGAATGCTCTGGACTTGGGATTTCAGATATCTCCTACTATTCCTGGGGGAGACATCTGTGGGAAATGGAACTTTTGCCTCCATATCCTGTTTCTCCAGTAGGTAATAAGGCATGAATTCTGGATGTCAAAGGATAGAAGAATCCAGATTTATGAATGAATCATATAGATAATTCCCATTCCTATTTACTGAGGGGCAGAAACCACTCAGTGTCCATAGGCTCCAGGACACAGGGCATGAATAGAAACATCTCCATAGGCTCTGGATAGCACAACCCCCCTGAGCTTTTACGTAGGGTGGGTCCAGTAGCAATGAAATTATTGACAACTCCAATTGATATATCATGGCCTGCCTTGCTGCTGCTGGTGGCATCAGGTTTTGCTAACCTGTGCTAAGCCAATTTTGTGAGACAGTTGGGAGTTTAATAAACATATTTCAAATTGTATTTTGGAGAAATCTCAAGCATGGGGGGGAACTGGTCATGTTCTGTTCATTGCAGCAGATGGCATCCCATTTGGTGTTTGTTAGCTTTGTTTGCAGCTCAATATTTTGTTTCTAGGGGAACTCAGTAAGTTAAATAATTTATCTCTCTAATGCATCAAGAGTCTGATCCAAAGTCTACTAAAGTCAGTGCAAAACATTTGATTAACTACCACATTCCCTGGATAAAATGCCAGGTCCTGTGTGTTGAACAGCATTTCAGATGCTCCCTAGTAAGAACAATACAGGCCTCTGTCTTTGCAAGGAGAATTTTTTTGCCTGCAAATAAAAAAAATTCTTCAAATAGTGACAAGAAGCTTAGCAGACAAGAGTGCAGGACTGTGGAGATGGGGATGCTGTTCTGGTTGAATGTCCAAATTGCTAAACCTCTCATGCTATTAAATTCCCCATTTTTAAATAAAGAATATAAATAATACCTTCCAGCTGCATTTGGAATTTAATCTAGTACTGTTAGTGGGCTGCTTTGAGAGCTTTGAAGGCCCCATAGCACTGCTAAGCAAATAATCATTATTACTTAATATTCTCATCAAGCATTCTTACTCAAGATGGGATCTTGCATTACAAGAGCTGATCATAAACACATCACTCTTCTGATGAGGAATTTTCAGAATGTCAGAAGCAAATTCTCACCTTGATCCTGCAAAGAGTTTTGCATGAGCAGAACTCTACAGCCTTCAGCAGTCCTGCTGTCCATACAAGGTTCCTGACAATGTCTGCGCGTGGAGGATTTTTTTTATTGCATTGTTACAAGTATTTGAATCCTGAATAATTTAGGATATCAAGGAAATCAGAGCTTTAAATTATTTTGTATTCCAATAAATATTAAATGCCTGTTCATTTTCAGCAACATTTTTTTCAAATTATTTCTTCACTAGTAGGGTCTGGAAACTGCTTTATTCTGTATGTTTACCCAGATTTTCTGTTTATATCATCTTTGAGCATTCAAAAAAGTGAGCCCATATTAGCTGTACAGTGTGTCTGCATGAATTCCAGTTGTATTTTAGTCCTCCTAGTGGCCTAATATATTAACAATATTTTAATCTGTAGTTTAGGCATAGGAACATGTTCTGTATCACCAGTATCTCACTACAGTTTGCAGCAGCAATACTGCAGTAACACTTCTGTTATTGTGAAGGTCAATAAATCTTCTAAAGCATTTGTCCAACAAATCCATCCACGTGGCTGTCACTTCACGTGCACACTTCTGGTTTTATACAACATTGTAGCAAAAATCAATACAAAATAGACTACATTATTCTGTCACTGCAGGAAGCCCATTGTGGGAATGCGAGCCTGTGCTGGTTCTTCACACCAAGTTCCTTCTCTGATCATTCCCAACAAAGGTTTTCTCACAGGCAGACAGGGAGGGTCAGACCCCACAGAACCAGTGTTCTCAATATATATTGCCATGATACTTCCTTTCTCTGAAAAAGCCTCCAAAGCATTGCCAAAATAACACCTCACATTCTAAGAAGGGCCTTTTACAGCCCAGGTGGGCTCAGCACAAATGGTTACCAGCCTTTTAGATCCTGTTAGCTACTTAACTTGAACCTTGCTGGTATCCAGGGAAGGCAAAGGTGGACAGAAAAAGGTCTGTCCTGCACACTTGTTGTTGACTCTTTTTCCTCTTTCAAGGCTATAGCCCTTGCAGAGAGTTTGCAACCACTAATGGCTCCTGCCAGATCCCACTGGGAGACATTCTGTATGCCTGGCTGAGCCACAAAGTAGGATAGAGGTTCTCATGACCAGAAACAGATGTACTTGTGTCTAAAAGATGAAGCAAACACATCTAAATCCATAAATTAACTAAATTCCCCTCGGATCACAGCCAGATGATATGTGTATTAATCAAAATGGGTATCACTGCTTTAATTTGGTGAGGAGGCAAGTTGAACACTTATAAATCTCCCGGCTGTAGGAACTTCCATCTGCATCTCCAGCAGTGGTCATCTTGGTGCCCAGAATTATTGTGCCTAATTCTAAATTCTTATTTCTAATAATTCTAATTCTTAGTTCTCTTGATAATAAAGAAACAGTATTTCCTTTAGAGCTAAGGAAAAGACTGTCATCTACCATCAGCATTTAGGACATGAATTGCATATTCCTTGCACATGCCCCTGCATGTACCCCTTTCTCTCTCATTTCCTTTTGGATTAACCCACATGGCTACTGAGTCACAGCCCAGTACTGTATCCTTGAGTTGTCTGGCAAGCATCAGATTAGTTACAATCTATATTTTTTCAATCAAGATATATTTTAGTCCACTGGCTAAATTATTAAATCTAATGTTCACCTATTTCTATTCTCGGTATTGTCACCATGAGCACATGCATGTGCTTTCTCCTGGTCACCATGCTGGATACCCCAGCATGGTATCTTTCAGGTGCCAGGCACACTGCAGGATTTGAACCCAGACTCCATAATGCATAAATCAAATGACAATGCCTGTTCCTCACCTCTGCTCACTCATGAGACAAGTGGGAGGTCTGAGCAATGAAACGTAGTTATCAAGCCTTGTTTCACATGGATGCAGGCACCATGGTTTAGGCATTTTGTATTTTAAGAGTGGCCCCAATGGTGGCAGCAGTCAAAGAAAACTGCAGCAACTGTGGAGGTGAGACCAGGGAAGGGAACAAAGAGGACATGAGGCCTGGCTCTGGTACTCTCTCGATACCAGGGGCACGTCTGTGGGATAACAGCAGTGGAGTAATACATCAAAGGTGATCTTCATAAGGTAACTGGTGGGTAACACTGAAATGAGGCCATGCAGGTGGACACAGGCAAGAACTCTGCTCAGCTGGTCTTTGAGGTGCCCTACTCGCTCAGATTGTACCATCACACTTCCCAGTTCCACAATTTTACTCACTTCATCCTTCCTTGTGTAAATGGTGGGCAAGTAGCTCTTGCTCTCCTCATGGGTTATGCCACGTCCTAGCATGTACCATGGTCTTTGCTCCTCTGTTGGCTCTGTTATTCCCGAGTTCAGCAGATGTTTCTACGGTTCTGGTTCAGATTTTAGCAGCAGGTGCCCAACAGCTGTAACACCTTCTTACAGTGGATTTGTGTTCTGTGAGAGCAGGCAAAGGCTTGGGCCACGGAATGTTTTTTCGGAGCCAGCAGCACATCACAGTGGGCACCTTCCTGTGGCCACGTGCACGAGAACATTGCTAGCAACCCATTCCTCTTCAGTGCCTTGGGTGGGGGAGCCATGAAGGCAGACACACCTGCAGCTCCCCGTGCTTTCCCCAGGAATCCAGGAGCTCCTGCCAACAGGCCTGAGTTAGCAGACGTGGCCTCAAGCACATCTGAAACTCAGCCACGGATTTCTTAGCTTTTAAATTGCGTTTTTTTACTTGATTATCTTCCAAAAGTTGTGATTTTTTTAATTCTTGATTAATTTTAGGTTGGCTATTTAATACAGTGTTTGGTTAACTAATTCATGTAGTTGTTTATAATTATTGCCTTGCTATAAAATCATCTTAATAGAAGGTTGGGGGTTTTTAGTTTTCTTTCCAGTAGAATAACAAGTTATTTTATTATTCAAACAAGGCTTACTTCCTGCTGTTTTCAATAAGATTTTTAATAAATATGTAAATTTAAAAATTAATTTACTGCATACGTTTGGCAGCATGATTCTTGAACTGACAAAAGTTTGATGGATTGTAAAATTATCCTCCATAAAAATCATCAGTCATAGTAAACAGAATTTATCAGCCTCTGGTAATTTTACAGCTTTTTCTTCATCTTATCTTCTGTTAGGAACTCACTTAAAATTGATTATAATATAGTATGTTTCTAGAAACGTAATTCATTCATAGATTAATTAGATTTTAGGTTAATATCCCATCATGGAATAGGACATGAGCCAACAGTGTTTTCCAGTTGTTACAGAACTGCAGTAGAGAAACCTTGATTACTGTTCCCATGTGGTTTATCCGCCAAGACCAATCACTAATCAAATTCAAACAACATAAAATGGAACATCCTTCATAGCATTTATTTTCTAGCTGACTTATACTATAGGCTTTTTATTGATACAACTTGCTGTACTGAAATGAACTAAAAATTGCAAGAGAGGATTTATCCTTCTACTTTAATTTGGTTCTGCAGCCTATATCTGAAACTCTCGCTTGGATTTTTGTGCATGTTGTGCTGCTGTCCCTAAAATACTCTTCCCTACAGCAGAGACAAATTGTTTGCATAAATTTAGAAAGTACATGTAAATAACTGTACTGTTATGTCGGATTTGATGGCAGATGAACTTAAAACATAGGTTTCCCTTCTGCAGTTCATGCTTTGCTTGAATCTGTACTGAAAGCTGCGGCTCATAACGTTGGCTGGAGAGGTGGCAAGTGCAGCCACATAACCAGCATCATTATTTGCATCCATCCTGTCCCAGTTTGCTCTGATTGCAAAGAAACCTTTCAAGTCTCATTGCACACAGTCAGAAAACAGTGTGCACGTACTTCAGGCTGCTACAGAATTACTGGGCTACAGCCTCTTCCTCTGCTGCCTCCAGGAGCACTTCCCAGTGCAACATGTGGTAGGATTGCCCAGAAACACCCCTTACGCTCACTCAGGGATGGTGCAGAGGAGGGCACACCTGCTGGGCTTCATTAGTGCCAATGGGTTTTGGTTAGAATCATGAGAGGTAAAAAAAAAATCTGGTATGTAGAGTTGATTAAATTCTGTGGTGGAAAGGGAAATGACAACTTCAGTCTCCTAAAATAAGCTATGTTGTTGGGCTGGGGTTTGAGCATGTTAATTCATAATTTTTTAAGAATGAAGAAGACCCTGCTTCCAAATTTTAAATTATGGTCTCTATATTACTGGTGGGAGCTTGGAAGAGATTTTGTTCTGATGTGTACACAAACATGGAGGCCCCTCCACAACAGCTGAGTGTGCAGTCGCGCAGGGGTGAGCTGATGGATCTGGAAACATTGCTTATCTCTTCCCAACTGTCCTCCTCAGAGACTAAAAATGAAAAAAACCTATTTGCTGTGGAACTCACTCCTTTATTTAAACTACCTCCATGAATCATCTTTAAAAGGTGTAAGAAGGGTCATTCCCTTTCCTTCCTCTGCAGGTCTTCCAGCAGAGCTTCATGCTCTTTGAACTGCCCTCCAGACAGCACAGCCCTCTTAGTGCATACAACAAGCCAGAATTCATAGCTGGGAGAATTATTTCTCCATGGTTTCTTCATACTGCTGATTTGCTCTTGGTCCTGCCACATAACTTTGCTACTTCAAAGGTCAGACTCAGTGATCTCAAAAGTCTTTTCCAACCTAAACAGTCCTATTATTCCACAGTTCTCTATCTGCTGCTTCTGTTCTTTTTTGCCCCTAGGCCAGCTGATGTAGCTTGGATAGTCACAGGCTATGAATCTCATCCAGTATACAAAAGAGAGGATTACTAGTGAGGAAAATCATTACCCACTGCCAATTACCATTCTCAGTGCAGTCTTGAAGTGCAATTCTGTTTGCCATCGGTATGCTTGGTGACTGACACACAGACATTACAGGCCACGAGCTGAGACATCACTAGAGGGCAAGAGGATAAGTGTCTTTGTAATTACCAAAACAAATTGTCATGTTCAAAAAAAGCCAAAGGTGGAAGATGAGGACAGGTAGGAACACAGCTAATACTTATGAACAGTAGTCTGTAGTTCAGCCATACAGAAAAATTACTCTGATTACTGAAAATGTCAGGGAAATTATATGTTGTATGAGTATAACCCTGCATTTACTGAGTTTGGGAGGATTTTTTTTCATCAGTCAAATAGGGGATAGAATCTGTCTCTTTAAGAACTGCATTTGGTATTAGATTAAAAAAAAAATAAAAAAACCAAAAACAATCTTGAACTATACTTTGTCCCCTTTCCTGATTCACTTTGAGTAAGTATGCCAATTTAAAAAAAAAAAAAAAATCATTCAAACCTCAAGTCCAGGATAAAATTGTAGCCTGTTTTTTTAAAAAGCCATGAGCTTTATTGTAACCATGAACCATATTTTCACCAACATAAAGATAACAACCTTCATTCAGTAGGACAAACCTCTGTATATTTAAATGCTGTGAGGTGAAATAGTCTGATGAAGACTGAAACAATGAAGTTACTTAGGACTGCATAATTCCAGTACCATTTGGTTATCACTGGCAACATAACCCTCCACATAACTCTGTGAAGGAATAGTAGAGAGTTCCAAAAGGTTGAATTCAACAACTTTATCACCAATCTTACCTTTCAGTATGATTTTTTTTTCCACTGCTATTTTTTTCAGTCACTAGAAAATCAGAACAATTTTGCTATTTAACTCCCTCTCCAAGTAAAGCTAAAAGGATCTTTTGAGAAGTAAAGTGTATCCTATATGTGTCTTGTTCATTTTCAGTCCATCAAGTTCTAAAAACTGAGTATCAGCTTCCTTTCTCACCATGGATATTTCTCCTTTAATGTCTTGTGGTGAGCCTCTGATTGCACTAAGCATTGCTTTTAGTGGGTAGATTCCCTCTGTGAGGAGCAAAATTGGTGATTCTGCCAATGTGAACAGAGTGAAGCTCTGCTTTGCCTTCTGGAGAAAGTGCTGGTGTTTAATTGCTTTTCTTTTTAATGAATCCCCTCAACACACTTGACTGAGCACCAGCATTTTGATCATTTTCCAAGGTATTACCACTTAGAATTATGTTTTCTTATTCCTTTTTAAATAAAGTCTGTCCATGCAGAGTTGATGCAGCCAGTGGCCATTCTCAGGCACTGTGAGAAAATTGTGCCATTCAGTTCATAACTGAGCAGAAGGTAGAAAGGTACTTGACCTGGTAACTGGGATCTCAACATCTGGTTTATTAAATTATGCAGAAGTCCAAAAAGGGTTGGTATGAACCTGACCAGGTCAAGAAATATTTTCTTGTCATGTCAAGAAAATATTAATATACTTTTTAAATTAATATTCTTGGTGTTAGAATGCTAAATGTACTGCATCACCTCATCATGTTATGAAAATTAATGCCCAAGTCACTAAACTATCTTCTATCTCCTAAACCATGCAAGAATTCAAGCTATAGACAATATAAGTCTCTACTCCTCAGTCAACTGTTCATTAAGCAATGGCTGTTCTTGACCAGATCTGCAGTTATCAATCATACAGTGTTTGTGCTAATCAGCTTTATTTCCTCTAAGCTAATTTATTTAAAATTCAGGATCATCAGAAAGGCTGTCCTTGTGATACAAAAATGTATTTGTAGATTGTTATATTCTGAAATACAGTAGAACTGAAATACAGTTCTCATTGTTATATTATCCATAATGCCATCAGGAGATGATACATACCTATCTATATATGACTTTTCTGTCAACTACTGAACAGACTAATGAACTTAAAAATACTTCCTATCAATGCACTTTTTTCCCAGAAAAGAAACTGGCATTTATTGTTTATCATGAAAATCTGATGGTGTGTCTCTGAGAATGCCATTGTCTGCTACAGCAAAATAATCGTGGTATTTCTGCTCAAATAGAAAAAAGAAAAATGATTCATTATTTCAGAAATTATTTTACTGTCAGTCTGGAAAACAGATGAAAGCTTCTGACTATATACAAGGGAGAGCAAGGCTCTACTTATTATTTAAGGTTATGCTTTAAAGAGAAAAAAGTTCAAACATCACATTTTTAGCTCAGCTGTAATGCAGCAGAGGTCGTGCAGTTACAGCTTTCACCTTTGTAGTTTCCTGGATGTGACTGTATGACTGTTTTCACTGCAGAGTGTTACCTGTCCACCTGATGTTAAATGAGATGTGGAGATGGTTCACTTTCCCCAGAGAGCCTGCATGGCATTCTGTCCTGGCAGTTCAAACCCAACCCTGTGCACGTTACACCTTCACTGCAAACCGTCGTGTGGCACCACAGGGAGAAGTTAGGTTTTTTTTCAATCTCTGCTCAGAATACTGTTCTGTATCTCAGTGCACCTGTTTTACAAGAAGCTCTGAACATATTAAAATTGTCCTGCTAAACAGGTTTATGTACGAGCAAGCTATGCAATGCTGCAACAGCACATCCCACTTAGGCCCACTGTGTCATAAATACAAAGCAGTTATAGCAGCAGAGGATATCTAAATTGGTAAAACTCTGAATTTAAAATAAGAAATAGCATCTCTGTGGGATCAAGTTTACTTTCAGCATATGCAGAAAAAGTAACAACCAATTTTTAACAGGTAAAAATCCAGAAAATTGCTTTCCTTCACAATAAAGTTATGAGTAATAACTAAGAAAGCGAAAAAGAGAACATACTTTGTATCTTCTATTAGAAATCAGATCTGAAATGAAAGATGTTGAGTTATACAATTAAGTATTGATTTTTTTGATCTATATTTAATTCTCTTAGCAATTTCATTGTTTTTACCCAATAGTGTTTTGCAGTTATACTTCACTTGAAGCACTGCTCTTCTTGCTTTTTTGTTAATCTAAAAACCAAATTGCCCAATGCATGAGAGACATAAATAAAGTTCACTTTATTCTTTTGTGTAACTGATTCTGAGCCCTTTAAAGTGCTGGTTAACTAAACTTAGACAGCTGGAAAATACATTTGTCCTGCAGAATGGTTCATTGCTAATTCTGGGCTCTGTGGTGCCTTAGAAGCACAACCTGACCTCCAAACAATCAGAGCTTCTGCTTGTTACCATGTAGAAGAAACAGCCTTGCTGCTGCTTTCCTTCCTGCACAGGGGTGTGGGATCCTTTGTGCCTGTGAACCAGCCCATCCTTCCCTGCCCCTTCCTGTTACACCTGCAGGGTCCTTCTGCCTTTCAGAGCAGCTGCAGCTGTGACTGGTCCTTGATCACACAGCACTGGAAGGGCATTCTACCCACATGTAACCTCTCGTTTTTAAAGTTTACAGAAAACCTAATTTGATGTATTAATGTAGAAATAACACCTATTTATAATGTATCAGTGTAACTGCAGGCTAGTTTTGTTTTCCTAATTTGCTGTGCTTGAAGTGACATGCCAGATTTTATTACATCACTAATGGGTTTTAGTTATTCCCTTTAGGATGTTGCCAACGAGGAAACATTATTCTGATTCATGACTCATGAGTTTACTTCAAAGTGATGTGACTCGTGATAAATGTCTGTATTATGTCAGGTAGAGTTTCTCCTCTTCTGACAGCTGGTCACTGCTCTCAGGTGGTTCAATGCACCCCACACTGACTACCTAAGGAGCTCCAGCTGTGGGAAGCTCTCCATTTACACCACGGAGTAGAATAACAAATGCTCCCGTGCCCCAAGGCTATAAAGGTGCAGATTTTCTATACAAAATTACAGTCAATATAAGGAAAACAAGCTATCCGTTGGTCTGCTTTAGGGTGATGGGCCAGTGCTGTTACAGAAGGACAGTGAAAAGACAAAATCTCTAACATGTTTTTGATTTTTCCCTTAAGTTAATACTTAGGAAAACATAGTGTGTCCACACCAAATGCAGTCACCTTATTCAAAGAACAGATGCAGAACAGTCAGCAGCAAAGTCAACACCTTCAGGCTGAAATTACTTTTTACTGCTGAGAAGAATCCTGTGTGAGAGCAAGCATGTACTGTTGGCCCCATCTTAGCCCTTCTGGCAACACTGAGCAAAATCACCAAGTCCTTTGCTTTTTGGGTTTGGTTTTTTTTTTTTTCCCTGTGGTGATAGAACCAGCTGTTCATTATGCAGAAAGTCCCTACTAATATAGGAAAGATTTGAGTGGAACTTACAACTTAGAGTTAAGGTGCTGTCTGTTACCAAATCTCACCCGGTTCTCATGGATACAAAACACACCTGATCTGCTGCCCCCTGTCTGCAGAAGCAGCTGCTGATTCGCATTCGTGCAACTCTCAAATGCATTAATGAACTAATTACTTTAAAATGCACAGTACTAACATCTCTGAGCTAACCCTTGTTCTTTCTTATACCCGTGACTCTGCTGAAGTAAGTAACAAATCTATATGAACAAAACTAAAGATACTACGTAACCACATACAAAACTTATCAAACAAATTCTAATAGTAGTTGCTTTGATTTTGCCTTCTGATTCATCCAGCAACTTTTGTGACTGCCATGAAAAATAAGATATGTAATTAAGGATGAATCTAAACAAACATTCTTTGGTAATTTTTTACAAATTGTATCTATAGTAACTAGAGAAGAATTTCTTAACATTTTTTCAGACACACCAAGGTTAAAGAAATTACTGGTGACTTTTCAACTCTAGGAATGTACATAATTGTGCTACTGTGGGAGAAAGTGATTTGTTGATTATGCAGATTCTTATATATCTCTGCCTAAAGTTTTCTTTGTTTTTGCTCATGGAGCTCAGGCTGTGAATGAGTTTTCTTCTATGTGTTGAAGAAAGGAAAAGTTTGAGGGTTTTTTACAAAAGGATGAAACTGTGCACTAAGACATCTAAAAATGACAACTATGTGTCCAAAAAATATCCATAACTTCTTTCTGAATTGTTCTAGTAATAATTTTTGTTGCAACTGTTAGAATTTCCCTTTAATTCTTGATGTATCATAGATATACTGTACACTACTCAGCATATCTTTTGCCAGTAGGTTTCACTGATGGGCTTCAGTTCACTTCAGTTTCATTTGATTCAATGATTTTGCTTGGAATTTGTAGAGAAGACTTTTATTCCCTGCAGTTTCTCTAATATATATTTTTAACCTATATATCTCTTTATTAAATGAGAACCTAAGGGGTGATTAAAGTAGGATTGTAGGTTGTGCTTGTAGGGGATAAAAAATTACTGATACATATGTGCAGAATATACCAATGAATTCAGTCCTATCTGTCCTGTGGTGTAAATTTATCCTTCAGTAGGATAGTCAAAGTCCTGCTTTTATTGTGATGCTTTACCCAGAACTGCTCCGTGCTGCAGATTCTCCAGGTGTCTGCTCCTCCTGCCCAAGAGTCAAAATTGGCTCCATTTGAATCAATAGGAGTTTTATCACAGACCTTACTAACACCAGTATTGAGTCCTGCAGCCCCAAGTCTGTGCTAAGTAATCACATTCAATTTATCTAAAGAAAAGCTGCAGAATGGGAAAAATACAGACAAAGAAACATCATTTAGTCTGTCATACAATAAAATACTTTAGGCTTAGTACTCTGAAGAGCAAAAAGGGCTAACGTGTGTTATTGATGCCATGGCTGAGAATTTTCTCATCTGGCCTACAGAGAAGTGAAACAACTCAGAGAGCAAAGGGAAGAACATTTTAAGCTGAAATTGTGAAAAATTTCTATTGAAGGCTCCTAAATTTGTGTTCATTCCCGTTACCAATGGTTATATTCCTCTGTCTCAGAAAACATTATAATTACAGATATTGAAGACCTTGGTTTGAACTGTCATCTAAAATCAGAATCCAACATTACATCCCCTAAAACCTTTTAAACTGAAGATTAATTAATGAACCAAACAGAAAATTTTCATTTACTAAGACTAAGGTCTCCTGTTGCTTTTTTTAAGTTTGCTTGAAACATTTGCTAAAAATACTCATCTAATCCATGCATGGTCAGCTTATGAAATATGACAAGATCAGAGCATAAACAGTGATTGGACTGGCATTTCAATTTTTAGCTAACTAGCCATAAAAACAAGCAATCAAACTATGTAACGATTTGTCTTCCTCTTGCCCAAGATTTCCAAGGAGCAGCACAGCATGTGCAGCATTTGACTGACTTGGAACTTGAATTCTTCAAAAAATTCTAATGACCCTTTACAACTGTATATGTAATGATCCACAGCATCCATACATCTGCCCGAGCTATATTTTAAGGGTGCTTAAAATGCCGTTTCATTTTCCATCTCAAAACAAAATATTAATGTCTTGGCTTTGCAATAATTTACTGATTCAGTCTTTGCCATCTGATGGCCCCACCAAAAATGAGGAATGGCTTTGCAGTCTGATGGCATATCTCAGAATCCTTGATTCTTATCTGTCCGAGAGGCTCCTGAATGTTGATTGTAAAATGTTGAATGCTATCCCGCATTTCTGTGGTAATATTGTCTGTAAGAGGAGTCAGTTACTCAGAGTTTGAAACACCTTGTATATGAACAGCAGGTCGTTTTTATTGACCTGCTCCCTACGCAGCTCCCTAATGATTCCTTGGTCAGATCTCTGATTGCAAATACCAGTAGCTAACAAAGGGATAAAATTGCTCTGGTACAATCCTACTGTGCGTTTTTAATATAATGTGTTAATACATCGTCCGGTGTTCCCACAGAATTGCACCACTTCACCGAACAGGCCTGGCCAATATCTGATTGATTCTGGTCTGTGGGGATCAGCCCAGTTCAGTATAATTTCCTGTCTTGTTGCTTTCTTGTCTATTAGAGAGAGTTTGGGTCTGTGGAAATCAATAGCTGTACACATGCAAAATGTGAGGTTATTCCCTAGCAAGTTTCATTTGCATCCTTGATTTATGGAAAATGCTGTTTTCTCCTCTGCACCTTGTTTTGTTTTTTTTAAAACTCTACTTAAACAAATACCTGTTTAAACCTACCCCCAAGGTATTTGTACAGGAGAAGATGTAAATTACTGTGAGGATGCTGGAGATATTTAACATGTGCATAGCCAGGATCTGCTACTTATGACATTAATAGCGCGTAACTGTTACGTAAATGGAGTTCTATTTGTCTCAGCAGAAGCATTAAAGTTATGATTTATCCTAAAATGGACACTAATGTTCTGTTTAATCATAACAGATAGTTAAGCATCTAACAATCTATTTCCTTTCACCCTGTGAACTTTGGGAAGACGGTAATTAATGGTGTACAATAGGATAACTTTACTTTTATAAGAAATATGTTTCTAATATTTTCCTTACTTATTACAGAAATTGAAGCAAACTGAAGAAACAAAAGAAGATTCCCAGAATAGAGTATCTAAAATCTCCCTGGAGTCACTCAATAAATTTAACAGCAATAATGTACTTTTATTAGAAAAAGAGAAGAACTGTCTGAACAAGGTTGAAGGACAAAGGGAAGAAAATGGAAAGAAGGAAGAAGCTTCCTTAAATAGCTCGGGTCGGCACGACGTGGACAATTTGGAATCCTTGAGCGATTCTCTCTATGATAGCTTCTCCTCTTGTGCCAGCCAAGGCTCCAACGACGTGTAGAGACATTTCCCAGCGGGGTGTGACTGCGGCACGTACCGGAGCCGAAGGCCAGTGTGGAGTTATGGGGAAAAAGAGACAGTTGTTGGAAATTCCCCCTCCGGATCGCTGCGCTCACGGCAGGGCGTTCTGACCTCGCGCCACACAGCAATAAAGCACGGCAGCAGCGCGGCGGGGCGTGGGACTCAACGCTGAACACAACGAGCGCTTACACAGAATAAAGTCTTAATTTTGCACTTTTGTGAATATTTGTACAGTTGTAAATACCTTGGGAAAATATATTTGTAGGGATACACGACAGCAATAAATATTAAACTGGTGCTATGCTCCTGTAATGGCAGATTACTAACTTAAAGAAATTGGTGTTAATATTAACAAGAAAAGTTAGTAGATTTTTTTAAAAGAGATTTATAATTGTTCTAGTCTTAAAACTGTATGTAGAAACACTGCGTTATCATAAACCTGAGCCTGCCGCATTGTCTGTTATAAACGTTCGTGGACTCCGTTTTACAAAACATATTTTATTTTTTACTGTTAGTGCAATTTCATACAGGTGTTGTAGGGAGACATGCATTTCAGTTATTACAACTTCACAACAGGTGGCTTATTTCAAAAGGGGTTTGACTTTTGACATGGCAAGAAAATGAATAGATTAAAAGTCTTGATACTGCTGGCATTGGCTTCATCAATCATGCACATAACTGTTTGAAAGATCAGGGTCAAAGCAATTCACTGCTGGCACAAACACGAGTCTTGTAAGAATGAGAACTACATAAAGTGCCCTGTACTTCGGACTGCAACATAGGTTTTCAATTTCCACCTCCTCCGTACTTATTTGCCATCAAATTATGAATGTACCATGCTGTGTTATCTTTTGTAGTCTCTGTTTGGTCTTAATTAAATTCTAAACACAAAAATTATTTTTTAAAAACCGAAAAATCTCCTGTTTGTGACACATTACAATAATATGTCGGTGCTAACCAGTACTAGTTCAAACATATCTAGGAGCAGGGCCTGTTTTGGATGTTTTTGTTTTTTCTACAAAGTTGTTTATATGTAAGGGAAAGTCTATTTCAAAGGTTCTGTGTATTTTTTCTAGATGTGAAGTATTTATAACTGCTTTTTGTACAGCAATTGTAAACTAGATATATTTGGGGTATTTCTAGACTCTACAGTTTCTTTAGCACATGCCTGTTAATTCTCTGAAATATTGTATGATCAGTGTTAATATTTTGTGCAATTTGTTATATTTTAAGTCATTTCCTCCGTAAACTTGCATCGTCTTTTCCGACTTTTAAGAAATTTTCATTGAAACCTCTTTCGTAAATAAAACTTTTCTTGCGTACGTGTGCCTGCAGAGGGGTTTTGGGAAGGGGGTGGTGTGACACCCTGAGGTGTGGGCGGGCGTGAGGGTGGGCACAGGGCGGGGATCGGGGGCACAGGGGGTACCCACCGAGCCGCCCCCGCTCCGGGGCAGCGCACGAGCAGGCGGGGTCCGGCCTTTTAGGGCACTGCGTGACACGGGGACTTTAAACAGCGATTCAAGCTTAATCCCGACTCTTCACAGTAAGGCTGAGAAACGATCACAGAGAAATTACGTGGTTATCCGGGGAGGAGACAAGGCACTCCTCAGCCTGGGTTACGGAAGGGCGGAAAAGACCGTCTCACCGTCGACGACCGCAGCATCCTGGGCTTCCCCTGCCCCTTCCCTCCCCCNGAGCCGCGCCGGCGAGCAGAGGGTCGCGGGGTGCCGAGCTGATCTGTCGGTGCGGGGGCAGGCCCGGGGGGTTCTCCTCCCTCGCTGAACTCTGCCCGTGCCCGGAGCGAGCCCGACGAGGTGCGGGGCGGCTGGCGGGGATCCCCGCCCCGCTTCGCCGGCGTCACATGGTGCTGGGGGAGGGAGGGGGGGAGCCGCCCCCCAGCTCTCGCGTCTCCTACAGTTTCTTCCAGTCTCAGCGCTCAACTCCGGCGAGGCTGGAGCGCGGCGCGGGGCTGGGCAGGGCGGGGGCCGGNGCCTCAGCCCGCTTCCCCCACCTCCGGACCCGCCGTGTGTCCTCGCAGGCGGCGGGGACTGACCGCCGCACCGCGCCCCTTTCGTCACGCTTGAATCTCTTTTCAGGGGGTCGGCAGGAGGGAGCGGTGGGGCCGCGGGCTGTGCGAGGCGNCTCCGCCGCCTGCTCCCGGGGCGCCGCTCCCCAAGCGGAGGCGGCGGGGAAGCCACACAAGTGCGCGGCGCCTCCGCTGCTTCCCTCCTTCTGATGCCCCTTCGCGACTGCACGCCAGCCCGGCGGCCGCGGCTCCGGGAGGATGCGGCTCTTCCTCTTCGCTGCAACTTTCTGGGGATTGTGCCTGGCTCCAGGTAAGGGGCTCCGCGCCGCTCCCCCGGAGGCGCCGGCGGACAGCCCGGGCTCTCCGTCGCTGCCCGCAGCGGCCGCGGGGAGGCTTCGTCCCCTCGCAGCTCCTCGACGGAGCTGGCGCCGGGCTCTCAGCGCGAACGGGGCAGTGGAGCTCCCGTCCTGCCCGCGGCCCGCAGAGCCCCCCGGTGTGCCCGGTGCCCCCAGGGCTGCCGAGGCTCGGCCCCGCACGCAGCTCCCGGTGCGGGGCTCCGAGGATGCCGCCTGCTGACCGGCCGCGCCTCTCCCGGAGCGGGGCTCGGTCCCGCCGCCCAGCGCTCCCAGCGGAGGGCGCGCACCGGGCTCGGGGGGGTCTCTGCTGCGGGACGAGGGGTGCGGGAAGCGCTGGCGGAATGCCAGGGGGAGCTGGCGGAATGCCCGGAGAGCCGCGCGGGGCGCCTCGTTTTGCATGATAAAGGAGGGAAAGAGGTGAGCGATGCTCCGCCGCTGTAATTGTGCACGGCAAAATAGTAATTAAACCATTTGTAATAAATTAGTAGCTAAGTAAACACGTCGGCGCAGATAGGAGCCGAAACGTATCTACTAGCCGGGTGGCTCTCTCCGGGGGGGCGGGTAGTTTTCAACCTGCTGTGCTGAGGGGCAGCCTCGGGGCGAGCGGGTGGGCGATGGGCAGCTGCTGCGGGGCGGTGCCGGTACCTGTGCCGGTGTCCGTGTCCGTGCCCGTCGCCTCCTGGCGGCAGCGCTCCCAGCGCTGGGATGGGAGCCCCGCGAACGGAGCATCATCACACCAAGTGCCGAGCCCGTGGCGCATGGGCTCAGAGAAGCGGGCGGCACGCTTGTTTTACTTTATTTTTGTCAAAGGGATACTTTCTCCGAGCTGTGGAGTAGTTAGGAACAGCGAAATGCGAAAAGGGAGACATAAGGAAGATTTCTGGCACGTGTTGGTTATTTGGTTTGGGTTTGTGGTTGGCTTTTTTTGTTTGTTTGTTTTCTTTTTAAAATTATTACTATTATTCATGGCAGAGTTAAATGGGGCTTTGAGCAACCCGGTGGCAGGGGGTTGAAACGAGATGATCTATAAGGTCTCATCCAACCCAAAGCATTCCTGTGATTTTGAACAAAATTCTATCTGTTCCAGGTTTGGCTTTGCAAATACAGTGTTACCAGTGTGAGGAGTTCCAGCTAAATAATGACTGCTCTTCTCCAGAGTTCATCGTGAATTGTACAGTGAATGTTCAAGATATGTGTCAGAAAGAAGTCATGGAAAAAAGTTTTGGTAAGAATTCAATAATTATTCTTCTGTTTATTTGGTTTGGATAGCATTTGTTGCTTTTGGCTCCACCCATTCACAGTCTTCAGTTTCAGATGAATCTGGTGTTCCTGCCTAAAGGGGCCAGATCCAATTTCTAATACTTCTGAGTGACTTTGCAACACAATGAAGTTAATAATTTTCCTTTAAAACTGGTGCAAAAACTGAAGAATGCAAGCCAAATGTTGATAAAGCTAGTTAATACACAGGCTTATGGGTCTCAGATTTAGTTTCTCAGCACTGGGAAATTAATAACAACAAGTTAGTTTAATCTCATTACAGTTAATTACATAGGCTTTTTCCCCAAGAGATGGAAGAGCATTAAATTAGTAATTCCCTCCTTTCTTTTATTTACTCAAGCAATTTATATACTCTGAAGGTTCATCTAAAGGTGAGGAAAGTGTAGTCATCTTTGCTTTCATCCATTAAAGAAGCCATCAAGCAAAAGGGAAAGAGGGATAAAAAATACCCAACAATTTGGGGAAGTTTATGGAGGGGAGATGAGGGGGTCAGAGGAAGGGCACAAACTGATTTATTTGCTCTACCAGTTTTCTAAGGACTTTTTTTTCCCCTTATTGCCAACTAGCTGTTATTCTGCATCTTGCCTCTATTGTCTTCTCAGCTGTGGTACAAATGGCTGGGTTTTATTCAGCATCATAGAAGGCATTTGAGATTTAAAGAGAACTGTCCAGTCTTAGACTACAGTGTTGCTCCAGCTTCCTACATGAGTAGAAGGCAAGAACTTTACTGGGGGTTCCGGGGCTGTGTGGAATGGCAAGGAAGTGTTTTTGTGGGAGCTGGAGCTCATGTAGCCCTCCTGCTCTGACTGCAGGCAGCCCTGGGGACACTGGGCATTAGAATGGGCATCCAGCAGTAACTCACTGAGGAGTCTCAGCCAGGATGTGGCCTCTGTACCAAGCCATTTAGAGGCAAGTTGGGACTTCAGATCCCTGATTTAAGGGGAACCTTCTCTCTGGGATTGCACGTCTTGCAGCTGAGGGCAGTGCTTTAGAGCGTGGAGTTTTCTGATGTAAAGGACTATTATGCTGTTAATGTGGATCAAGCTGTAGCCTGTCCTTTCTCTGTGAGTCCTTCAGGAGCAGCAGGATGCCTCCCTACCTAGCAAATGTGTGCAGCCATCCGTCTTGAACAGTAACAATTCTTGGCTCTTGGCATCAGCAAACTACTCAGTAGTATCTTCCAAGTGCTTATCAGTCAGCTGGCTCTTTGTGTGCTGGTAATTTCAGATCACTATGTAATGAATTCTAGATAAATAATAACAATTTTTACCCATCAAAAGTAGCTGAACTGCTGATGCTTTGTTTCCTCCTGGATAATAACACCTCCTACAGTGACTATTGTGGTGAAATACTTAGAACGTCTCCAGTCTAGAGAAAAAAAAGCTGTATGTTTAAAGGAAGGTTAGTCTCTTTCAAGCTGTATTTTACTGAGGTATTATATTTCAAGTCTACTTGGAAGGTGTGGTGGGGATGTCAGATTGTTACGGCTTGCAAGATACTTTAAAAGTCTGAGTTTCTCTAAATGATTGTTTGAAGGCTTTGCTATCTCCACACCACAGCCTCTGTAGTTACTTTCAATAGGTTGGAATGCATGTTGTAGTGATTTGGAGGCCTGTAGACACAGACAAAAAAGTCAGTTCTCATTTAATTCTTAGCAGGTGTTTGGTGTTTGAGGTTATTTAATATCTTGCTTGATTCCTTCATGTTTTCATTTCAATACAACCTCAGCCTGTATCAACTTCCAGAAAGGTGTCTGTAATCTTCCCTTTGGGTGAGGGTTAGAAAAGTGTTTTCAGCCGAGTAAAGCCCTCACAGATCAAAGTGCCAGGCTAAGTCAGCTTGCAGCGTGTGCACTCACAGGCACTTGTGTGCTCCGTGGGTAGGGTGGGACAGGCGGCTGTGCATCTCTCCTCAGCCTGGCAGGCAGGGCTGCAGTCTGGCCACTGGGAATGTGGCACACTGAAAATACCAGCTGCAACTATTATAATAGATTTTACACACACATCAATGAGTAACTTGCCATTACTCCTATGAAGAAGTGGTTTGCAATATAGAAATAAGGAGTGCTTAAACTTCTTCATGGTGATTGTTTGTTGGGTTTTTTTTCCTGTGCAGTTTTATGTTTTCTCTGAGCAGATGCTTGGGTTTTTCCTTTAGGAGGTAACTAGATTGCTGTGCATAGCAGGAGCCACTGTTCCATTTCATTTACTTCTATAAATGGAGTTCTTATTAATTTTAAACTTAGAGATTATAAATTTCAGCTAGTTAATAAATTTAAATTTTTAACCTATTTCAAATTGAATGAAATTTACATTGCAAGCTTAGTTTCTCTGTTATTCTCAGTCAATTTTAGAGAGGATTGGTTGTAAAACAGAGATGACTCAGTTCATCATCCTTTATTGGTTTTTTACCTAATTGATATTTAAATGTGTGTAATATAAATGCCTTACTCTCACAAGTTTTATTTAATAATTCATTCTACTCCTACCAGTATATTTCATAACTTGATTCTTTTGGTTGTTGCTTATGACTTGAAGCTGAAATGTTTCAAATATTGATTTTAATTTAAAATAGACTTGTGTTTGAGTTTTTAACCCAGAATATGAAAGATGTGAATTTGCATTTATTTGACAGCACAATCACATAATTACTTTTTCCTCTTGACTAGATACAGTCAAAGCAGTGTAATTTTTGTAGTTTAACCCATTTTTGTCCTTGATAAAATAAAACTGTGTCAGCGAGCAAAGCGATACAAGTTCTCTCAAACCTTATTTAAAAGTTAAGCGCAGTATTTTGAGATGAAGTTCATGGTGTGAATCAGTAACCTATTGCTGTAGCCACCTTTACTCTGCAGTATGCATTAACCTCTGTGTGTGCTTTGCTGTCAAGGGGGTTGCTGCCTTACATTCTGTGGTGTGTCAAATAGCCCCCAGTGTGTGCAATATAGTCCCCAGCGTGTGGCAGTGACTCTTTTCCATATGTATTTATTTGTTAGTGTTCATTGGGTTGTGCCATGGCAGCTCTGTGTGTCAGCTCCATTTCGTATTAAACTCCCTACAGCAGAAGCAAAGTGGTGCTGCACTACAACTCTGTGCAGTTTTTCCCATTTACATTGTAAAAAGTTTCCTATGCCTGATTGTAGTTAAACCACTCCTCTTCAGTTGCTCTAAAATTAGAGTTAGTGCTTTAGATGGCACTGTGTTCTCTCAGGACATTCTCTCAATTTCTGGAGAAACAGCTTCAGGTGAGGAATAACAGCAGCATGGGCATGTTCCTAAGCCAGAGCTTAAAAAGTGGCTGTTACAGTGTTGGTCTCTTGTGTGAGCAGCTAAGAATGCAGCTGTTAGTAACCTGTATTTTGGATTAGATCATCAGGCATGTTATCTCAGCTGTTTGTAGTGTCTGGTAGAAACTTGCTCTGATGCACAGCTTAAAGTGAATTGAGAATTGAGCAGTACATAAGCATGTATCAGATTAAGTGATTATGTGGAACTAGGATAATTCTGCTTCCCCTGCAGACATGCACTTTGCTGTGGCAGTTTGTATTTCAGTTGCACTTTGGGGATCTGTCAGTGCACAGAATTGCAGAATTTGTCAAGTGAATGGTAAAATATTTTTCTCACTTTAAGCTGAGTTCTATTTAAAAATTTTGCCAGAACAAGTTTTATGTTTATGTTAACCTGCTGTTCCAGTGGGAGATACAGGGCAAGACAATATTTTCCCTGTGATACAGGATCTTACTAATTTTTTAATTAAATCTTAAAAACAAAAACCACTTTGCTTCAGAGGAAGAAATTATAAGAATGGAAAGTGGCACTCAAGACGATAGCAAGCAATTCTTTTATGCCACAGAAATTAATGTAAAGAATAAGTTTCTAGTGCATTCTTCAACTGAATAAGCAGGTGTTTGAAAACTGTGTAAATTAAGTGCTTGACAAAGAATCAAAGTTCTTGTAATAATTCCACTTGCAGATACTTTGTGGAAATACCCATGGTGGATTCCCTGCTCCCAGTTACCTCTCTCCTTCCTATGGACTTCCAACTCAGAAATGTCAGTGCTCCTTTGTTTTTAGAACAAATGTACGAAAAAATAAATCCCAGAGTATATTGGGATCAGATGAGACATCTTGGTGACATGTAGATGAATATATAATGTGTATATGCTTTTATACACATATCATAGAAGACATACTGATAATGATAATCTTGCCTTTTACTGAAGGCAAGAGCTATCAGAGTGTAAAGGCTGATCTAAAACCCACTTAAGGCAAAATGAAACTTGCAATGTGAATACATCAGAGAGAAATAAAGCAGAAAGGATGAGATAATCAGCCCAGAGAGGTAGCCAGTCTAAATTTCTTGGAACTCTGTAAGTAAACCTGCCCATGTGCATGTTTTGAACAATATACCTCCTGTTCTAAGGCAGTTGTGAACATACTTTTACTAACTTTTACTTTCACAAGATAAAAGTGAACCACACTGATACTTTCAAATGTCAGGAATTTTCCTTTGCAAGAGAATTGAGAAACAACCTCATTATTTCTATTAATCTGCAACAAGTAACTTTTCTTCTTTGTCTGGTGTACCATGGTCCTTTTAATATATTTGCATAGGGTGTAATCCTGCAGTGTAATTAAAGCATTTGCTGTGATTTTGTGCTTAAAAGTACTGCACAGGAACATCGTGAGCGACATCATCTGGGTGTTGAATTTTATCTACTTCTTTGAACTCTTTTCAGTATTTGCTTCCCAGTTGTTTGTTTTATCAGTGTCTGTGTTGTGTGATGAGTTGGCCTATGGTAAATTCCTTACCTGTGATTATTCCTTGGTTTTGTTGTACTGCATTGCTGCCGTGATTGAGTTGCTTCGTGTGTGCCTGTGAAGGATTACAGAGGCACATACTTTTTTCTCTCTTCATGTACAGCATCCATTAGTACTAATACTAATTGCATACTGGTGTCAAGGGGAAATTATGCTCTTTTGTACTTTCATTGACAAAATGATTAAAACAGCGAACAAAGTTTAATGTCTTCAGAATCTCTGTAGGCATTACAGTTTTATAGGTAGTAGCTGCATCCCTGGTATCCCTTTAGAAACAGTAAGAAACATTTACTGAGCTGGTGGTGAATTTTTTATTTTCTTCTACACTGTTGGTAAAAGCATAGTAACATAAAAGAACTTTTTTTGGGGGGGTTAGGTCAAAATAGAGCATAATATAATAAATCTAAAAATTTTGCATGGGACAGTTGGTATAACATCCTTTCTGGTGCTACCAAGTACCCAACAAAATGAAGACAGAAACCAATACTGGAAACACGCAGTTCACTTTTGATACTGAATAAAAGACTTCCTATGTATGTTGTTAATTTGCACTGTATGCTGAAAACCTGTAGCTGTGGATCTGTTAGCATTCAGAAAGACTCTTTTTCAGATGCCAAATTGTAAATTTCTTCCAGTCCTTGGATTGCTCAGAATATTTGCAGCTACTTATGGAATGAGGTGACCTAAGTGTGTCAGCTAAAGAGGAATTATGGACCATATGTAGTAGGTTGCTGTTCTGGCTGCCTTTCAGTACAGACAAGTGACAGTGAAGTTAAGTTCAAGCAGTTTATGACTTGAAAGTCATGACAAAAATCCAAGTGCAGAAGTGATGAAGTCTATATTCTTTTAAGGAAGATGTGGTATCTGGTCCAGTGAATTTCATTTTTCACAGGACATGGACAATAGCTTTTTATGTTATTTTATTCCTCAGGCTTGTATGAAAGGTATACAAATGAATTTTGTGATGATACAGTGCCCACAGCCTCGTGTCTCTTAAACCTCCCTTAAGAGTTTCCTGTTGCATGTCACACACAGTCTGTTTTTTGAGACCTTCTTGTGGCCTGACCCTGTCACTTGTCATAGCTCACAGTGACCTTTATCAAAACATTGGCAAGTGAGTTTTAATTAATCCAAACTGGTTTTATTTCCATTTTTCCTTTGTAGTCTGAAAATGTTTTTTGAGTTTTTAATAAAACCAGTTTTGCCAGATTACCAAGTCTTTGAAAGCAGAAAAAGTATTATAAAACCCAGACAAATCCTACTCTTAAATTGAACAAGCTGTAAAACTGTAAGCATGAAAATAGCTAAAATTATAAAAGGGGAATGAATTTCCAAGGTTCTGGCATGCAAGTGTCAACATGTGAGGCATTCCACTGAAATTGGTAAGGACATTAAGGATGCAGAAAGACTGTTCATGTGTAAAATTATTTATGGGACTTATTACAAGGGTATAGCATTTTAACATTTGTAAAGACATAAGGGCTGTGGCTTCATTTCAGCACATAAGGATTGCCAAGAAAAATGCTCATATAGGATTCGGAAAATTGAGTCTAAGTTCACCTCTCTCTCTAGAAGATCAAGTATATTTAGATCTTGGTACCCAAGGACATTTAAATGTTGATACCTTTGTATCAGGAAAGCAGAGATGATGGAAGGTTGTGAGCCAGTTTTGTTGCGAAGATTGTACATTTTAGTGCTTGACTGCAAGTCCACATTAGTGGGCAAAGAAGTTATTAAGAACAGTAGGAAACAAAAGAATTTGATAGGCAGGTGAAAGTTGAGCTTTGACCTCTCATTTGTAGCCTCCTGTGGTTTTAAAAAATACTTGACAGTACCAGCATTAGCAGCTGTACTTAACTTGCTCAGTCTATGCATTTTTAAGCATTTTAATGCTTTGCTTCAGTTTTGTGATGCTGCAAGCAGTAAAAAAAGACTACTTTGTGCTGGTTTTTTGTCCTTAACAATGCCATTTTGAGTCATATTTCCAGTACCAGAATTAGAAGGCGTGATTTACAAAGAGATATCGTGGTAATCTAAACCCTTGTCCTCTGTCGGTCAACAATTGTCCGGTTTTCTTCTGAGCCGCTTTAATTTCTGCAAGGTGTCATGTCAGTTGGGTCAGAAGAAGGTGAGAAGGCAAGTCTTTAATTGTCAAAAGCTTCCTGCCAGTTTCTGGAAAAGAAGTGCAACTTTTTAAAAGTGCCAGGCATATGGAGTATTTGTGATGATACTGAGTTTTCACAGAAAATGAAAATATGCTAATTCAGCCAGGTAGGGTTTGGTGGGCTGTGTTTTATTTTTATTTTGGTTTATTTTTCTTTTATGGAATTGTATACTCTGCAGGAGCCTAATGACGTGGATATGCTTTTATCTTGTCTACTGAACGCATCAAAGGAGGATCAGGATGAAATAGCTGCAGTCCTAAAGCACAAGATTAAAAATCAGGAAGTGCTTGGCGTAGCTTTGCAATAGATTTCAAGTCACATAATTTCAGTGCCTTGGGGTTTTTTCACCTAGAAAACACTGACCACGGTAGCTTACAATATTTAATTAGCTGTTTATAAGGCAATTAGTGAATTTCATGGCAAAATTTCTGGCAAGGTGCAAATTATTTAAACCATTGCTCTCCTCAACTTTTTCTCTGGAGTTCACAATAGGAAGAGTCGCTGTAAAATGAAACACAGAGGACATGGGTGGATATGGTTATACTTTGCACTCACTTAAACTGTTTGTTTGGGGGATTTTTTAACAAAACATTTACAGTCATAATGAAAGGCTGTGCGTTGAGGAAGTTTAATTCATATTTAAACCAAGAAAAGCATCACCTGACTAAAGTGACGATTGTTTGGGGAAGCACAGTGTCAAAAAAATGATTGATTGCTTTTCAACATTCAGTCACCTTCTGAGATATTTAAGACCTTATTAGATAAAATATTTATAGTCACTTTGTCTATAAAACTGCAAATCACAGTAGGAACTTGAGAGTCTGTCACTGTATGATGTATGTAAAGAGGTACCAGCTAAGGAATACACAACTATCATAGCAAAGCCACTGAGGCCATAAAAGGATGGGCATAAAACCCAATATGGAAACTAAAAAATGTAATTTACAGACCTATTTGCGTGTAGTCAGAACCCAATTTTGAGCATTATTGATACAGTAAAATCCAGAAATAGTGACATTTATATGTTATGTTTCTTAGAAAGGGATGTTTACATGTTGTTCTTGCACTAATATCAGTTCTCATTTTAGTTTTTGGCAGACATCACAAAAGAGCTTTTGTAATTCCTGCCGGCTGCTGAATTTCACTCGAGTGCAGGGTAAGGAAGTGACAGATTAGGGAAAAAAAATAAAGGATGAAATACAGTTTTTAAATCACAAAGCAAGCATGAATAGGCAGAGCAGACATCATATATGCAGAGTTAGAAGGAAAACTTGTAGATTCACCAAGTCAGAAAATTGAAAGTTTCGATGATATAAGATGGTTGGAACCACTCAGGATATTAAAACAAAGGGGGAATATGGGCTCATAAACATGGTCCTTGACTTGTCTTTATGAGAAACAACATTAAGAGAACAACCAAAACAGGTCACATGCAAATCATGAAAGTATGCTAATGTGAGAGCTGGGATAAATTTGGGGGGCTTCTTATGGGTTGTGTGTGCTACAATATGAGTTGTTCACTGTTGTCCGGTTTTCCATCTTTTGCTTGAAGGAGATGGGCAAGATGTAAACACCAAATCTAAAGAGTTGAGTAGAAATTCTGCCAAAGTTCTAAAAGCACACCTCAAATTTGTCTCATTTGCCTTGTTGGCCTTCTCAGTAATTTATCTTGAGATACAGAACTTTTCTACATGACTGAAGCTGCAGCTCTGCCTGGCTCCAACACCTGGTCCAGTCTTGGGAGGCCACACTGCTGGGCCCTAGTGGGTCATAGACTACCTTTTATGCTCCAAAAGATTTGGTGTGGCAGGTTGAGTATATGCAGAAGATCTTGCAGTGTTTGTGGAATGAGTTGCTAGAAGACTTACCTTATGTGTTACTATGAAATTGAATATGTATAAAATGGTGAAGAAAAAGCTTTCTTTTCAAATGAGGAGTGTCAGTCATAGCCCACAAGATAGAGAGCATTTGGCTTGGGATGAGTACTCACACTTGGAAAAGTTTGTGTTGGGCAAAGGACATTGTCTACTTGACTGAGTCAAACTTAGGGTAGAGAGTTGTGTGGCCATGAGGCCATAGACTGACCTGGGGTGAAGCAGAGGGCTGCAATTTCCTGCTGAGCTGTGCCCTTGCAGAAAGCAGTTTCAGAGTAGTGGGGTCATAGGAATGGGAAGGTGACTGGTTTTTACAAACGGGGTCACTGGTCTCGGAGGTGATACCCCAGTTGCCTGTTTTGGCTTCAGAGACCCTCTGTATATTTTGCTGAAGGACAGTCTTGGGAGTACAGGTGCAAACTGAACTTGCACACTGCTTGGATTATGGTTGGCTCTTAAAAGTTGGAGGGTCATGCTTACACTGGTTTTTTTTTTTTTTNACCTGCTAGAACAGAAGAATCAGAGGTGCTTGATAACATCTTTTTCAATCAGTAAGAGAAAAAACTTGGATCATCTGGTGCCTTCTGCATACACACAGTGTAAGAAGTAGGTGTGATGTCACCTTTTTTGGTTGTCCTAGTAACAAGTTAAGCTGTTATTCAAGAGAAATGTACTGGGCTCTGCAGACAGGGTAGATGAAAGAACACTCACTTTTGGATTTGAATAAATTGTAACTTGAATTGTTTGTTGCTATCAAGACAGAATGCATTTGCATATGGACAAAACAGTGCCAGGCTGTGGATACACAGGACTAGACTGAGACTAGGTGAGAAAATGAATATTGCAAGCAGGAACTATTAAAAAGCCTGAAGATTTACCCATCATTTCATTGCAAGGAATAAAGCAGAAATAGTAGTTTGGGCCTTGACACTGTCTAAATATATGACCACTTGTAGGGCACAGAGAGGTGTAACAATAGGCAAGTTGCTTAGTTGAGGAATAAATTCTCAACATCAAATTTAAACTCAGAGCTGCTTTAAAAACCCCCTGAAAACAAATGTAGTTGTGGTAGGTACATGTGACAGAAGAAGGTGTGGAATATTAGCATGTTATCACACAGCTATTGTAGTTCTGTGTACTCCCCTCTCTTCTTAAAACTACTTGTACTTGAGCTACATCCTTGGCCAACCCTACAAACCTTGACACCAAAATGAAGGAAAATCAATGTCAGTAGTAGGTACTTCATAGTAAATCATCATTATAGTACCTGCACATATGTGTAACCCACAGTGCTGTTGGGGGGCTGCTGAATCTGTGAAAAGGGACAATTACTCAGTATAATTGTACAAAGTACGATTACCCATCCAGAGATTGTTCAGTAAATATACTAATTGAGTAGTAGTAAATACACTAATTGTGCATTAGTGTCAATTGTTAAGGGAATGTAGCTGGGAATGACCCCATCCCAGGAAAAGCAGAATGTAAAACGTGTAGTCTCCTTGCCTAGTCAGCGACTCAGAACAATCTGAGGCAGAAGAAGAGCTTCCAGAAAGGTTTGCAATTATTTTTCTGGGTGATATGTTAATGAATGTATCAAGCTGATTGCTCAGGCAAGAATACCTGGTAATTAGCAGTTATGTCTGTGGTATGAGTCTTATGAGGCAGATAACCACTTTGAAGAACTGTCTGCAGTTCAGCCTGCCCGTGGCAAATGATTCAGGAAGATCTCGGGAATCGTTTTGGAACTGGCTCAGCAGTACAAGAAGCCACTGCAAAGGAGGAGTTTGATGAGGGATCCCTAGACATTATCCAGAAAGGATGCTGCTGTCCTATCTGAACAGGGGGGTGAGCTGCAGTTACTGGGGCCCGTTACGTGTCTGCTGGAGCAAGGAGATGGTGTCCCTGCCATCAAACCATGGAAGTCAGTTATACTAATCTATATCCTACCACTGAAATGACTATATGATAGGAAAAAGCTTTAAGAATAAGTGAAGTCACAACTCAATTGTTTTAAAAACATCTCTCCTGTAGTGCTAACATTCTCTCTTTTTTCCATCAACTTCTGTGCCTGTTTGCTTGGTACCTTGCTGTAAAGATACTGCACTAGAGAAAGAGCAGAGCCTTGTTCCATACCTGATGCTTCATAAAAAATGCCTTAATGTGATAACAGCTGATTTTTAAGATAAAAAGAATTTATTAGTACTTAAAAAAATCTTGGATATGAAGGGCATGCCATTAGCCAAGGAGCTGATAGAAAGGCTGGCATTTTTATTTATGTAAGAAATCTTGTTACAATTCAGATTAGAACTGGGAATGGGGATAAACAATCATTTGGGATTGGAATTTCCTGTTGTAAAACAGATTTACAGAAAAGCCACAGGAGAGGCCTTACAATTTTTTGCTGCTACTTATATTATTCTCTCTATTTGTGGGTGAACATGGTCCATCTGTTCCTGAAACTTGGAGTAGTAGAATTTCAGTCTGTGCAGGAATACTGTGTTTTGACTTCAAAAGATGCTCAGGATTGTTCTGTGGAATTGATCCTGGAGAACAGAGCTGCTGTAAACACATGGAGTTAAGCTGCAGGACTGATTTTTTTGCAGTAGAGGTTTCCTAGAGCTGTCTGGGGAAAACCATGCCTCAGAGGGCATCATCTAATTGTTCACAGCACTGAACAATTCTAGTCTCCTAATTTATGGGAGAACTGCGAAGTGTGATATTTCAGGGACCCAAACTAATAAATCACTTACTAGTTCAAATTGTGAACAGGACTTTGCAGGAAACCTGTGAAAAGGAAATGGCAGGAAAGGAGTGATCTATTAAAACAACAGGAACAGGAAATCTGCTAGTGTAAAAGGTTTTCAGAGGCTTGGTCTTTGAGGGAAAAGTTGAATTCCCTGCTGTTCATACAGAAGACTGAGGAATGGTGGGTTTTCTGTAGCCAGAAAAGTATCATGTGATGGGGAGATGCGGGATTAGGCAATGGAGGACAATCACTGTGCCTAGTTTCACTGAATACAGGATCCCTTTCCCAAGAGAGAAGGAAAAAACTTAATTTTAGCCATGGGATGGTCCTGTCTGCCTGGGAATGCTGCAGGAGAAACACGGACAAAGCACCACGTCCTCGTGGGGAACATAGCTGAGATTTTGGTATTGTAAGGCTGACCAGGGGCGGGCAGCATTGTTGAGGCTCTTTGACAACAGTAGTTTGTCAATAGACAGAGCTGCTTTCTTTTTGCAAACTATAGTAATAAAGATTGTGCTGCTTGATCTGTGTGCCTTTGCTGTTACAGCGAGAACAGCCCGTAGCTCCTCTTCCTTCTGGAGAAAAGGCTCTACCTGCTGTGTTGATTGATTGAAGCTCACTGGAGACAGAGGAAGATTTAACACTCACTTGAGGGCTTCTCTTCATAAGTTTAACGAGATAGATAGCCTTAAAACACGCTTCAGGGTTGAGATTTGCAGAGGGAGAACACAAAACAAGGAAACCCCTGCATTGTTGGGATGGCAGCAGTGTTGTGACAGTATAAAAGAATTGCTTTAATTAAAAGTCTCTGAAGACAGGAAATCCTTCTTTCTGAGCACAGCCCAAAGAAACGATGCTCTACACAGAGCCCTCAGTAGTGCAGTGCCCATCACCACTGCAGAGGTATCTGCTGGATCATGTAGGTGCTGTAGTGCTTATTTCCAAAGTCCCTGGGGACTGAACAAGTACCTGCAGGTACTGTATGTTCTGTACCTACGGGTCACATTCAAGTTTCACTCCCTCCAAAACCAAGTCTCAATTGTTGTGCGTTTAAAGACAATCTGGGGCCGTTACTGGATGCAGAGGCACCATTCTCCAAGGGAATCCTGTTCCCATGCTCTTCAGGAGGGAAAAAACCCAAACTTTTTGAGAATCACATATTCAAAATGAACAATGTGGGTTTTTTGCTTTTTTATTCTTGGAAGTATTTACCTCTTCTTGTAACTGCAAGGCAATACGAGCAAACCTCCATTATCTGTTTCTGTTATGTGTCTGTTTTTCTAAGACAAAATTTCTACTGTATCACTTGCATGAGAATTTTAGGTTAATGAGAAGTGGAATTGGCACAACCATTTTCCACTGCAATAGGAGAAAGTACAACTGTGTATTTTAAAGCCTTTATAAACCATGTTAAAATAACAGCCATGTGCATCAGAATGTACTTTCTTCAGTTAAAAACCATTTAAGAAATTCTAAATTAGATTATTAATTAAAATTAAATTACATTAAAAAAGGAAGACTTTAAACTCAGAGACATGCCTATAGAAATGGAAATTTTGGTTGTTGAAGGTATTAAACTTCAAAGACAAGCAAGAACTGAGATTACCTGGAAAAGTACTTCTAGTTTTTCTTTAAAAGAAAAATTAAAAGGGCAGAGCAGGAGGATGAAAGTTTTGCTGATATTCATTCTCCTTTTACTCTTGGTTACTTGTCTGTGTGTGGCAAAGGAACAAGAAAAGGAAAAAAAATGCACAAAAGACAAATTAACAGCACAGAAAGCTGTAATTACTTAGACACCTTAACTCAGACATGTTCAGCAATAGAAACAAAACTAATTTTCTCAGTAATTGCATTTCAGTTATAGTTATTCAAACAGTTTATTCTGAAAGATGAAAAATTCCAGTTATAAAATGCATCATTTGATATACATTATGTAAATCAAGTCTGTAATATTTTTGGTTCCAGCCAGAATCAAACTACAGAGAAATCCAAAGCAGAGTGACTGTGCCGCTCCCGCAGTGCGGAGCTGTTGGTCATGTCTCCACCAAGGCGTCTGCCTGAATCACCAGCACTGCTTTGGGAATGTAAACTGGGTTTGCAACAGTTTTCAAGCTTAACCCCTGTTTGTAAAGCAAAACCGTGTTCACCTCAAACTAAGCAACCTTTGTTCTGTGTCACAGGAATCATGTATCGCAAGTCCTGCGCGTCTTCAGCAGCGTGTCTGATCGCCTCTGCTGGGTACCAGTCCTTTTGTTCTCCGGGGAAGGTGAACTCTGTTTGCATCAGCTGCTGCAACACCCCTCTCTGCAATGGACCCCGGCCGAAGAAGAGGGGGAATTCTGGTGTGGTGCCCAGAGCACAAGTGACAACGACCGTTCTGCTTCTTAAATTTGCTCTGTTGTTTTTGTATTGCTAAACTTCAAGCAAGTTGGTTTGGGGTTTTTGTTGTTTTTTTTTTCCTGACACAATTTGTTCTGTCTCCTCCTTTCTTCAAAGACGCTGCAATTATTTTCTGTTTGTTTCCAAATCCCTGTCAACAGCCAGGGAAGTTCAGTGGTTGTGTGAAGAGAGGGGCTGATATTTTTGGCAGCTAATGAGTTCAGTTAGCAGATTGAATTTCCAGTGTGCACTTAAAAATCCCAGCAGGATACAGAATTCCTGCTCTTTTTGCATAACTGGAAACTAATCCATCTGTATTACTCCTTTTGAGATGTAGTCACTTTCCTTGGTCATTTTCATTTCAGAGTTTTTAAGTTCATTGCTGATCATTAACTTTGCCTTATGACTTCATACTTGATAATCACAATGGCCGTTCTGTGCGTCTGACCCGTGCTCTGAGCCGGTCTCGAGGGACACTGATTCCAGGCTGGGCTCTGGTGGTTCAGGACCCGGCTTCTGTGGACTGCAGTCAGGCGTGGGCTCCTTCTGAAACGTGCTTAAGAAAACTTTGGAGTTGCCCTTGGTGGAAGACTTGCGCCTCGACGACATGAAGAGCAGCGGGCGGAGGGACCGGCTGCTCTGCACTCTGGAGCTCTGGTTGGTTCTGAGGAACTTCTCCCTGTTGGCATGTTGGATGGTCAGGCGGCAGCGCAGGATCTGCAGGAACACGCTGCGGAACTGCTGAGAGGAGATGTTGTACAGGAGGGGGTTCACCACCGAGCTGAGGTAAAAGAAGATGTCGGCGATGGGAAGGAGGGTGATGTACGCTCTGAAGTAGGGGATAGTCCAGTCCTGCTTTGGTTTAGCAGCCGCCATGATCCTTCTCACCTGGTTTGGCATCCAGCATATCGCCAGAGTCGCAATGATCAGCCCTGCGAGCAGAAAGAGGAGGAAAGAAGTGTGCATACGTGGTGAAAAACACATAAAACACTATCAGTTCCACACTTACTGCTTAGGAAATAGTACCCATTTTTCAGTGTTTTGCTTGACAGCTTTTTCTGCCAGTAGCATTTTTTGGTTTGTTGTTTTTAATAACTGTTACAAGGTCATTGCAGCACATGCTCTGACAAAAGACCGCATAGTGCTTGGGTAGTGTTTCTTTGTATCTGTTGTCATTTATTAGTTTTCAAAGTGTTCTTTCTCTGATCGTCTGTATCTTTGAAAAGGATGCGTTTTTATTTTGGTTTTGCTCTTACATTTCTTACGTCTTTCCCTTTACTTTGAAAAACAAACAAAATAAATAGAACTTATAGCCATATTAGATCAGGCAATACCCAGAAGAGATCAGATTCTTGTTTGTACTTTACAAAAAAGAAAATGTATGCATAATAATATATTTCATGTTATTTTTGGTAGATTTCCTCTTACAGAAGCTATTTTTAAGTAAAATGTGTATGGATCTTTTTATGGTAATTAAGATATGTTGGGCTTTCTTAAAAATCAAATTCCAGTGGAATTAAATGATGAATGTAAATGAGAAAAACCCAAACTTAGTCATGAAAGTGTAAGCAGTTTCAGATGATAAATTATGCTTAAAACTGTGGTATCGGACCATTTTGTATTTATATGTAAATATAAATACATGTTGCTGCATCACTAATGGCATTAAAAAGGGGGTGACTGAACTGTTGGGTGTCTGGAAATTCTGCCTGCATGGAGTGGTGTTCAGTGGGGTGCAGTGGTGATGCCACCATCAGAGCAGCAGCCCTGCAGAAATATATCAGTGACTCGAGCCAGCTGTTCCCAGAGAAGGACAATGCACCTGGATCCTCAATGGCACCCTCACTGCCGGTGTGTGTCAGCACTGGGAATCCTGACATCTTGCTGGAGATACCAGGTACACAAAATGATTCCCCGTGCTGCTCCCCCCACCAAGCACTGCTGGCACGCAGCACAGCCACCTCTCCCCACTTTGTTTTTCTCTCTGCAGGGAACAAGCCTTACACGGACACTTGGAGGGAGCAGAAGTTGCAGGTTGGTTTCTTCCCTGCTGCAGGGGCACAGAACAGCAGGGAGTATCCTGACGGGATGGAGAGTTCTCACTCGCACAGACTGTGTTACATTGCTAATCTCATCCAATGTCTGACCTCTGCTCTCAACAGCAGCACAGAAGCATTTTAATTCTTACGCGTCTAGACTGAGTCAGATTGCCCCCACTGAACAGGTCACTGTAGGAATGCCGGTCTGAAATAGCACACACTGATTTTTGAAGCCAGGAAAGTGATTCTTCTCTAGTGGGAAGATATGAACGTAGCAGAGAAGGGAGGCAGAAAAGAGAAGAAAGATTTGTCATAACTTTGAAACGGCCAGAGCTTCATCAGGGTATGGCCAAGTTCTCTCCACCACCACACACAGGCGAAGAAAAGGTATGAAATGCCTTTTTTAAAAAATAAAAAACTAAAAAATTAATTTTATTCATGAAAGCAATAATTACTTTTAACAAATTTATGATCTCCCTGAATAAGCTACCAAATAAAAGTTGTCCTTTTGATCCCTTTCTGTAACCACTTAATGTCACAATACCTTTGGTGGGATGGGGAAATACTGTATATTAAACTACAGCACTGGATTAAAAGCCCTGCAGGGCTGGCCAGTGGTAAGTGCATTACTGTTGCCATTTTCTGTTCTTTGCCTCCCCGAACTCCCCTCAGCCAGTGTCTCTTTAGTCCCATTCCCACACAACCCCCTCCCTGCCCTTCTTCTGCCCTGCTCTTCCCCTGCTGCCTTGCCTGCCTTTTCAGTACTTGTGTCTCTGTCAAAGGTTGATTGGAATTTTGTATTAGTTGTGCAAATTTTGTGGCCCTCAGTGCTTTTTCCCTGCTATCAGCATAACAAGTATGAAGTAGCAGTCCTGGCACAGACCAACAGAAAATAAGGGACCCTTGAGCAGGGACTTGTGATGGGCCTTGCAAAAAGGATTCTGCTGTTCCCGGAGGGCTTTTTCTCTGCTGCAACTTCAATGCAAACTTCACAAACCCAAGTCTGCAGCATTCTTGTCAAATTTTACCAGGTGATCTCTTGCAAGGGAAAAGAAACTAAGCTGTATTGTGTCTTTTTTTTGTTGTTCTTGGTTAGAAATGAGGTACTTCGTCACGCTGATTAATAGTTTCCTAAATTATAAATGCTGCTGTGAAAAACTGAGCAAACAATACATGCATTAGTTTTAAAGCTCAACTAGAGTGCTCTGAGATGTCTGATTTTTTGCTTGTATCTGAAGTCTTTGCCATTGACCTTTCTTTTTAATTCAAACTGCCAAGTCCTTAAGATGCCCTGTTACATTCACCAGACACTTGTTCTGGGGAACTGAATATTTGGTAGTGTGTACAGCAAGTGAAAAATGAGCTGCTTGTGCCCCTTGCACAGTGTGGTGAGGTTGTCTTTTGGGGGGTGGGAGGAAATGTCTGCAAAACAGTTGTTCTCCAGGGATGACTAATTTTTCCTTTTAACACTTTAAAAACATGCTTGTTGACTCAAAGGAGATGCACCATGTAAATAAACATGCTGACAGACTCACAGTATTTTCTCCACTGTTCACACTTGACGTGGCAGTGTGGAGTAAACTGAAGCACATCAGAAGAGCACCTCAGGAAGGCTCTGCATTCAGTGCTGCTGCTGTCAGTTTGAGCTTGAGCACAGGCTCTGGGAGTTTGTGTTGTCCTGTGTGTGCCAAAGGTGCTTGAAGAGCCTTAATCAGCTTGAATGCAAACCAGACTGCATCTTACACCAGCACTGATGCATTCTCACTTGAGGTTGCCACCTGCTAGGAATTATTCTTCACATTTCATCTCATATCCAACTTTGCCTTCCACTCCTTTTTGAAGGCAAAAAAAGAAAAAATTAGTAGCTCTGGGCTTTTTTCCCCCCTCCATTTTCCTGACTACTGCACTGAAGTGACAGACTGAATGAGAGCAGAGATTTATCTCCCAGAGTAATGATGTTTATAAACAAAGTAATGCTGTGGTTCTGCAACCTCCATTACTGGTGCTTGAAATTTCCAACACACATTTGAATCATTCCGGCTTAATCATCAGAAGTGCATTAGACAATGCCAGCAGAAGCCAGGAGCCCTTGTGTTATCTACTGCCTGTGAGTACATCTCAACCTTTAAGTAAGGGTGGGAGCTTACAATTCATTTAACAGTGGTGTAGATATTTCAAGGTAACAAACAAAAGAAAAAGAAGACATGGAAATACCCTTGACTAAAACCAATTTAAAGTGCTAAACCATAAACCAGCCACACAATAGTTTACCCAAAATATGAATTACCATGTTCAACTGTTATTTTATTCAGAAAAAGCACACTCCAAAACTCTGAAAATAAAGCATACAAATTTAACAATGCTTTAAATTTAGGAGTCATTAACTTCTCAAAAGTCAATCTCAGTGTATTAATTCTTAATATGTGACAAAGGATCATTTATGTAGTAAAATAAACCCAGCGTTTAAGTGCCAATAATATAAATATGCATTGCTGGCAGAGAATAGGAGTTTGGCAGTCATCTGTCCCTTAGCAATACTTTTTATTACTCAGAACATTCCTCTGGGCCATAGGGGACTGAATTAAATTCATTATGAACTTTATTGGGATGGATTTTAACCACATGCAAATGTCTGGTAGAGTAAAGAGAGGGCTTCCTTCTTCACCCTTCCTGATTTTCCTTGTTCTTCTATTGAACAGATTTTTGTCTTTTTTTTTTTTTTCCCCCCCTGTACCTGACCAGTGTCTGTCTGTCTCCTTTTATAATCCAGTGTTTTGTCTCTATCCTGGCCACTGCCAGCCATCCCACAAAACCTGAAATTGTCCACAAGATTATAATTTTCACTAGACAATGCCAACAACAGGTTTCTTTGGCTTCTAGAGCCCTTTAGCCTCAGGTACACACTCCTTTGCCTGTGCCACTTAACCCCTGACCGCCCTGGTGCATCAAGGTCTGCCGGATTCTGCCGCTGCTCTCGGAATTAGCCCAAAGCAGTGTTAGACCTCAAACTTTGCTTCTCTGTGATTTAATTAATGACACAAAGGCTGGTTCTCAACATCTGCTTGTAAACTGACATTTAAATGGCAATTGTCAGCGGAATATAAGCATATGGTTACTGAGCTGTGAGTCAAGTGCAGGCAGTGATGCAGTTGGTTCAGAGGGAGACTTTTTTTAGCGCTCACTTCTCATTTGCGCACTTGGCCCGACTACACACAAAGGCATAACGTGCCCTGCGCCTTAAGTCACAAAGTCTTCCAACAGTGCATCAGAGCTATGGCTCCCATAAGGGCAAAATAAACTGAGACCACCCCTCATTATTAAGTTTACCATCATAAAGCAGTCCTAATCATGAGGAAAGCAGTTGGTCCCTATTGGCTTCTGCTACAAATGGCTTCGAAAACATGAGCAAGGACACCTTCTCTCTAATCAGGCTCTGGATGGTCTTAATATCAGCCATCATTAATTTGGAAAAACAAAAAAGGAAATACTCCAAGACTAATTAAGAATGTTACTTCCAGGAGGTGGGGTTTTGGCCTGTATTTATTTTGCATTTATTATTTTAACCAGGACAAAAATCCTGCTTTTTATTAGAAATAAGGACATAAGGCAGTAGTTTATTGTCTTTCTAGCTTCTAAGAAGAGTCAAGCCACAAAATGCAGTCTTCAATCACTGAGATGACCTTCCCAACAGCAGATCAATGCAGTGCTGTCTTCCAGCATCTGCAGCTGCTCCATGCCCCTGCTGCTGCAGTTCTCTCTCTGTATGTGAGGACTCAGCTGCCATATGCTTATTGTCTCTTGACAATTGTCATTGAAATGTCAGTTTACTAACAGCTGTTACTTTCATTGCTGCAAGTCTGACTTGTGAATGCAGCAAAGAAATGATGAGCAGAATGATACTGAATGGCTGCTGCACTGCCTCGGCTGAAGAAGGCTGGAGCATCTCCAGGAGGGGACTGTCTGCTCTCTTCTCCAGCCTCAAGGATCTCCTATTAGTTCTTCTGACAGGTAAGAGTTTGGAGCAGTTTCTCTCATCTACAAGCACCTGGGTAGAGTTTCAGATCCAACCTTGCAGCTTTTAACAGCTCCTGGTGAGTATCTGCTGTTCAGCCACTGTCCTGTTCAACAAGTGACTCAAATCTCTATCTCTGACCAACAGCAATGAGCTGTTGATGAGCAGAAGGGTGTGCAGAGAGTGGAAGAAAGGAAAACACATTTTACTACTGCTCCCCGTCTGGTCATTGCTTGCCCTGTCAGCTCTCTTGTGTTTAAGGCCAGGAGGTTTAAAAGCAAGGTCTGCAGAGGAACAGCATGTCTCTTCAAAGCTTCTATGGAACGTGCAGTGCTTCTACCTACCTGTCAGAGCTGGTATCTGCACATAAAAGGGTCCCTGTAGCATAAATCATATGCCAAAAAGCCTTTGTATGTCCCTAATTAGTCTTGTGACATTCAGTGCCCTTATGCTGGCATCCTTTTTGTGCAGTCTGTCCTGATCATCTGCCTGGGAAACCTCTGTCTTGTTCTCTAAGATCTAGAATTAGGATAAAAAAGCAATGGGACAGATCAGAGGGATAATCATAGTTGGGTTGGAAAAGACCTCTGAGATCATCAAGTCCAACCCTTTATCCAACACCACTCTCCTTCAGACACAGTGAAGTGGTCACACTATGCTTTCCCACACACAAAAGCAGAAGGCCCAAAGAGGACACTGAACTTTCTATGGTATCAGAGAGCCCGTAAACTCCATTCGAAGCTGGCACAGAGACACAGGGTGCCACACATCCCACAGGCCTGAGATAAGCTTACCACGAGGTTCCCAACAGATCTGTGTGTGTGTGTCCCTGTTCAGCACTAGCAGCATCCTTTCATAAGCAGCAATTCACAGCTGGGTCTTGGAATCTAAACCATGCCAATTGTGTCCCACACTCTGCACTGTGCCCCCATTCCCATGGGCTGAGAAGTAACTCGCTCTTGGTTATGGAGTCACTACAGGAAGCACCACCACACAACCAGTCTGTGAAACACAAGTGGTGGTTTCACTGCCCACAGCTGACTCGTGACACGAACCTCACATTTCCTAAAACTCTATTGCTCGATCTGTATTCAGTGCACAGAGTGTCACAACCATTAGTGAGGGTTTTGCTTGAATGAGGGCTGCACTGTGCTCCATAGGCAGGATAAACTTCTGATGAAGATTAAAATGGGAAACGAATACTAATATAAACTTCTCCCTTTTCCCTCTCAACCACATGCAAGTTTCTTCTGCTGAAGGACAAACATTATAATAATAATAAGCACATATTGATGTATGTTGAGGCGAATATAAAATGTATTAACCTGAGAGATAAATATTGATATTGCTTTCTCCGTGTCAATATTTAGTTCAAGGGACAATAAATTTTGTTATTCACCGAAACAAGTCAATACATGCATTGCTACATACATCTTATATAAACTCAAATTACTCAGCAGCTCTGTACGTTTTATCCTCAACTTTCAGAATCATAGATTTCCCTTTCAAAATTGCTTCTCTATAAGGGAGGGAGGCAATAAGTAAACTCGCCTTACTCAGGCAGTAACTACAGGGAGAAGCAAAGAGAAGATATGACCAGTGTCTCTCTCCCAGTGATTTTCCCTTCAGTTTTTCTAACCACCAGGGAGATCTGCAGGCTCCCTTTGGGCTCTGACACCAGCCCTGGGCTGGCTGCTGTGTGCAGCCTCCTCAGAGAGCAGGAATTTCCTCACGGCTGCACATCAGCAACTTGCTGCCTTTGCTATGGGGTCACCTCACTTACAGACCACATACATGAGTGCCACTAACAAAGCATAACAGAGATAAAATCCAGCCCTTGCTGGTACTGCAGGGAAACCAGGGACAAAGGCGGCAGGGAGACCACATTTTCATCACCAGCACAAGCAGGCAAAACTCCAAGTTTTCACAGAGAGGCTCTGGCAAACACCCCGCAGCCCTTCTCAGAATGGGTTTAAACTGAACAGAAGCCAGTAACAAACTAGTTATCATTATAAATACTGCTGGAAGGATTAAGCATATGGCCTGGGACAAATGGTTGAAAACCAGCTCCATGTACATCTGATCCTGTCAACAGCTTCCAGCAAAAAAACAAACGGACCAGCAATTCCCATAGCCTTCAGAGGGATTTGGGTCCATCTCGTGTTTGTTATGCTCCTCCCAGCCTTAAGGGTGCTGCACAGCAAGGCCACGTCTCATTAGTGAGCATGCTTGGGTGACAAGGCAGCGCTGTCCCATGAAGTGGTGCAATAAATGAAAAGCACTGAGAAAAAACAAGCTGCCTCTTGGTGCAATAAATGAACCAAAACTGCAAGGGTTTAATAAATATACTGCTGTTCTGCTGCACATAATGTCATCTTTTTCCAACTGAACCCGCCATTAATGTTCTCACTAAATCCCAAATGCTAAAGCCATGCATGAATTCTTCCCGTAAGTGGCATTCTCTGATCAAAACAGCAATGTGTTCAAATGTGGGGCGGTGACAACACAGGGAATTTATTTTTTTCCTTATTGAAAACTTCCAGAGATAACTGGACTTGTCAGGTGTGTGAAGAAGAATTTCACGCAAGTATTTGCCCCCGTGGCATTAGAAAGTCATCTGCTGCTGCTTTTGACCCTTCATTTCACAGGTGACTACAGGTCAGTGTAAAACATCACTAAGGCCCAGTAGATATTAGCAGAATCCGAATTGTACATCTTCTTGCTTGGATTAGACTACACTCTCCCCCGCCTCAAATACCCTTAAGGGTGAGGTGAGATCATTGAGATTAAAAAGGTTTTTGGCCCAGTGTTGTATCATTGGGTCAAACCAATGTCACAACAGTGCAACAGCCTCTCTGTCTGAAATCTCAGCATCACCCAACGCTTCAGGTCCTCCCTGCTCCGCCACACACTTTTCTTCTCTTGACTGGCAACCAAAAGCTGCTCTAGGCTGGATGCAGCACAACAATATCCCACCAGCAACTCGGTGGCAAAGCCTGAGGCCAATTTTGTGTTTCCAGCAATCTGACCTTTAATAGAAACTAATGCTGAAGGAACCTGCCTGGAAGAATACCTGTGCTTCCTTGCAGAGTGATGATGCTTCAGTCTCCATCATATTTCAGTCCTCTACAACTGACAGCTGCGTACTGGGTTGAGAAACACAAACGCTGCCGTGAAATGAGAAGATTATGAGAGATTTACACCAAGCTGAACCAAAGTGTCGAGTCTGTGTATCATTGATCTACCCCAGTCGGGACTTACAGGGCACTTACAGCAAAATCTTTTCTGACCCTGCAGCATTAAAACATAACAACTTCCAGGGATCCCACCACACACTTCTCCACAAGCAATGGCAAGCACTGCTCTTCTGAAGAAACTATTTTTGCGTTGCACCATCCCTTAACAGCCCGCAGCCATTAGGTGCAGCGATACCAGAGGCACCAGAAGTTGTCAGGGAACACAGATACACAGAACATAATTAGTGAGGACCCAAGTGTTAGCAGTTTCACTTTTTAGCAATTTAAAATATCTTGACAATTATCTTCAGCTCCTAGCAGGGTCAAATTTTGCTTCTCAAATATTTTTAAATGCTGTCATTTCACAATGCAAACAGTAGGAAAAAAACTAAAAGCACTCACGAAAGTTTCATGACTGAACATGTGCAGTCTTTTTGTGAAACAATTATTAAAGTCACAATATGCTTTTAAAAACTAGACATGCTGATATACTACCACAGGAAATCATGTCAGTTTTAATACTTTGTATTGGGTTTGAGTGTCAAGGGTTTAGTAGTGAGAGGCTATAGAGGTGGATTCTGTGAGAAGCTGCCAGAAGCTTCCCCTGTGTCTGATTGAGCCAATGCCAGCGGCCTCCAATACTCTTCAGCATTAATCCTGAAATATCAAACTCTATCTTAGCGCTCCTCATCAGCTGTAACTCAAATGTGTACACAACTGTACAGAGAAATGGTGCTTTATCTATGATACTGTAATCTGATAATTCATTTCCAAAGTAGGGGTGTCAAGGCCACACCCCCACGGTGTGGGGAGCCCCCAAAGTGCAGGCCTTGCCTTTCAAAGGTCACTCGCCAAAATACCACAGCACTTCGCTGGGACCCAACCCTGTGAACAAAGCCAAGTGGTCACTGCACAGCCAAGGCTGCCACGAAACAGAAAAGCCAATGGAGAATTTCCTATGCTCCCTTGTCCTCTTCAGTGCCTTCCCTCACAGAGGTGGGTAAACACTCATGAACTTACAGTAAATATCAACGTGGCATTTGAAGCCACAGTTGACTTCTCCATTCAGACATCCATCTCATGCAGCTTGTCAATAAAAGCTACCAAATGCAGCTTCTGCTTTTGAGTCATTCATTGCCATTCACTACAACAATTCTCCAGCAAAAACAGAGAAGAACTTTTAAGTCAGGGCTACTTCGGTGAAAAGAAGATCAAGAATGTTGTGGAAATACACACAGACTCAGCAACAGAAGGCATACCAGGGGGAAATAAATATATTTTAAAGTGCTCATTTGTAGAAATTTTAACATTCCACATGTCAGGAAAGACATGCTTATTGTAAATTATTATTTCTGAGTTGAGAAAGTATTTTTAAAAATTACTAATATGGGCTGAAATGTGTAGAAGGGAAGAGGTTTAGTTTTTATTGATGCTTCTTCCTTGCAAAATGAATTCTTGCCATGGTTACTTTGATTTTCTTTTAGAAAGAGTGAAGACTTGTTTTCTTTCTGCATTGGCGAAACAATGGGAAAAATATATCTTCCATATAAATGTCATTTAAATTCTGCATTCTAACTAGCAAACACAATTTGGAATTGAGAGGTTTTTTGTTTTTACATTACAAAATGAGCCGTTGCAACATTAAACAGCTCATCTATTGCAATTCAGCAGGAGAAATCATTGCACAATCAACTGTAGAATACAAATACAGAACGACAATGTATTAGCTTGGCAGATACGTAAGATACTTGTGAGCTCTGCCAGAAGGACAAGCTACAGCTATATGCTATATGGAACTTATGATCATGGGGGAATCAGCAAAGATCTTCCTAAATGAGAGACATACTATCAATATATAAGTCAGATTTTTGTACCAAAAACCCCTCAAATGAAGGAAACTTGCTGTTTTGTAGCAAGTGAGATGAAAATGGGATTATTGATGCACAAATGGTAGCATGATCATGCCTGCCAGCTGCTTTAAAAAACAAATGCAATTGGAGTTTATGTTCAGCAGCCTAAGTGAGAAGAGAAACCAAAGCAAATTGCCATCAAAATTACGTGTAGTTATCCAAACTCTACACCAAAACCCACAACAGGAAGCAGGATCCAGGCTATAGAAAAGCACAAGGCAGCTGTGGCATCACTGACATGAAGGCTGAACAGCTCAGTGGCTCAGCTTTGAGGCTGAAGGCAAATTCTTTGTTCCTCTCTGTCCAAGAGAATGGTGACTGTGCCAGTCCAGTAAGATACTCATTCCTCAGTTTCCCTTGATGGGAGGAAAGAGAGTTCTGCATTGGATCAAACCTCCCATTCTTCCTTCACTTGGGTTTACAGTCTGGCTACAGCACTTACATGCACCACCCAGACTGCTTCTGGAGCCATCCCCCACTGCACATGGCTTGACCTTGCAACTCCTCTATCATAACATAATGAATTTTTTGTATTTACTGATGTGGGTGGGGCTGGCAGTCCCAATCAGGAGGTACCTTCCTGCCAAAGGAAAGAAGGGTGGATGCAGCAGAGGGGGCTGCAGCGTGGCAGATGGCCCTGGGGAGATGGGGCTGTGGCACCAAATGGTGGGTACCAACTACACAGTCCAAGTACTTCTTTTTCCCCACCACAACCCTGGCATGGGCAGGTGAAAGGCTGCCTGAAGGCCTCTTATATTCTTCTAAACACACTGACAGCCTGCTCTTTCTACAACAGCAAGCCTGTCTCTGCTCTGAACAGATTCCTCTGCTTTTTGGAGGGAAAAGAATAAATAAATTTCAAAACGAAAGCTGAAGTTTCATACATCTTCAGAACCAATACATTTTAAGGTTTAAGGAAGATTATAATCTGCAGGAGTGTGAGGAAGACTTTCTTGCCTGGAAACAGCAGTATGAGAAATGAAATGAGGTATTTTTTGGCAGCAGACAGCTATATTTTGGAAAGGATGTGAAGAGGGACAATCTCAGCTATGTCCAATACAGCTACAGTGGCAATTCCACTGCTGAGGTGAATTAAAGCTGAATTCCAGCCTGACTCTTTGAAGCGTGTCCTGGCTGTGCCTGTTAATGGGGATAACATACAGTAAATGCTACACAACAAAGAAGTTTTATTCTTTAATTAGGCCTAACTTTTTATTATTTGGATCAAACCCCTGGGCAGTGGTGAAGCTCCTTGAAATCATGCAAGGAAAAATGTCCCAGCCCAAGAGGGCTTGTTTGCAGCTTCCCTCCAAGGAGGCTATTCAGGGAGCTGTAGTATTTTGATTGCAGCAAAGTCTCTTCTCTGCTAACACCTGAATCTCCTTTTATTTACATTTTGGAGCTGTCCAGAGAATTGTAATGAGCGCAAGCCTGTCAAAACCTCCTTTCTCAAACCTTTTCAAGGAATATACATACAAGATAAGGAGTGTTCCTGCCCAACACCACAGCTTTGGCAGTCTCTAATTCAAAGTCTGTGAGACTCAAAGTCTCCCATATGAGGTGAGAAGGCAAATGTGATCTGCAAATGGCATTCAAGGAAACACCTGGGCACGGATTCACTGACCGTGGGCACCGTTTGGTTTGAGAGCCCTGTGTCTGTGCTGTGATATTTGCACTTTGTTTCCAGAGAGCTGCTGGGGACTCCCAAAATGTCTCAGGTAGGCAGCACGCAGCCACAGCTCACAGCAAACATCACACAGTGTTCTTCCTCTCCACACATGCAATCTCAGCCTTGTATCTCAGTATTAGCAAAAGATGCCAGCTCATTTTGTCGTATATAATTTATATGGAATAAACTCCCTTATAATGATTTTTAACTTTGGAAAAAAACAGTGCATGCTCCTTTCTTTATCCAAGCTGTATAGGGTCCATTTTGCTGGCCTTTTAACTTACTTTTATTCCTTGAGGTGAATCCACAGCTAACTAGACTATTCCAGGTGGAACTGGAGCATGCAGCTCTCTCTATCTTTTTGTAGCACCTTTCCAAGAAACACCAAGAACTATAAGATATTACTGCAGACCTGAGAAAACTAATTAAGTTTGAGCTCCAACTACTCAACAACTTGCTCTCTTCCTCTCTTCGAGAAAATACAGGAACAAAACAGTGTTTTTTACAGGAAATCCTATAAGCAAAGAAGAATCAAGATGTAGTAGTGTATTTTATTCCATTATGCCATTTTTAACGTAAATTCTGAAATCTGCTGATAAATGTGTTTTCTGGAACACTGTCAAGATGCAGAGGATTTTAGTGAGGACTAAATCTACCCTACTGTAAATTACAAAACACATTTCTTCCTCCAGCCTCATGCAGCTGGCTCTAACTGGGTCCACACAGTACCATAGTAATGGGAAAAGACTTTTACAGTAACCCTTTCACATAAAATAAAGATATGACTATGAAAGAGAGAAAGAAGATTACTAGATATCAGTATTCACAGCAACTGAGAGGGTGATTATAAGCATTGGGGAAGTTCTCTATGCATTTATACAGCACTAAATTCAACTTGGTCTTCAGTTGACCCGTACCATGACAGAAGGAGATAATCCTATTGCTTGTGACATTGCTGTGTAATTAAGTAGCTGCTCTGCCCTTGTTAACGTAGTTATAGCCACTAGACTTTCAATGCTTATCCTCTTTCCAGAATGGCCTCTTCCTTTGAAATAAGTTTTTTCTACTCAGACCTATTGACTAAGACATCTTGGGAAGAGACTTTTTAGATACCTTCTTTTGAGCTTTGTAAGGTTTTCACCTACTAGTGGAAACTCTAACTCCCAAGAGGCAATAGAGATAATTTTAATTAAAATATTCAAGAGATTAAAACAAAAAATCTAAATCACCTTCTCATCTGGCAATAAACTTCTTTGACCACTTAGCAAAAGACAAGCAGCTCTTTCCTACAGTATCAGAGCAAAAATGGATTCTGATCTCCTCAAAGTCAGAGAGCCAAGAGCCAGAGCTTGGTGCTCCAGTGAACCCTGGGCAGCCTTGTAGCAGCTTCCAAACCGTGCCTCCCACCTCTAAAGTCTGGGAAACTCTTTTGGTGGCTGTACCTGTAAAGCCTGTTAGAGCAAAACACAGCAGGAGATCTGGTTTGGGGCACTGATGGGATCCTCCATCTCTTTCTTAAGGCAGCTGGAACACACAAGGTGTTCCAATTTACCTCACACACTAAGCAAATAAAATCACCTGGTTTGCTACAAGAATCTTTCATCTCCAGAATCTCCCTAAATCTAGAGAAAGCATTTTCAAAACCCAGGCATTTCTTTCCTACTGTTTTCCATTTACTCAAGTTAACTTTATTGGACAAAAAGCCTGCGGATAGAGGTGGAAACTAATTCCAGGCAGGTAAAAGCAATCATGTACACTGGTAAACAACAAGACACAACTCGGAGGAAAACCATATTTTAAAAGGCTGGTGCGTAACACTGGGATTGCACTTGCTCTGCTACCCTGCACCACCTCATTAACTCAGTGATTGCAGAAATCCTGTTACACTCAGAACTTTGCAATAGGATCAGGTGCTGAATGCAACTGAAGACCTGTTTAATTAGCAGCTGATCACAAAGACCTAAATGTACTCACTTACATCTTCAGTTAATGGGAAAATGGTTTCAGTTCTTATTACTGTAGCCAAATTTCTAGATTAAACTGTATTTATTTATATATTTATTTATTTATTTTTAATTCTCTGTGCAGTCAGTCATGTTGCCATGCCCTACAGGAGGTTTTTGCTAAGTACTTACAAAAACACACAATGCACACAGTGTGGAAAAGCATTGCAGCATACCATGAAGACCTGTGCTTAATTTTATGTTCTTTATTTGGCCAAAATAGTAGTTGTTCTGCACTCAAACTCCTATTTGTAATAAAAGTCCCACTCAGCTGCTCATATGCTAAAGAAACAATTCATGGCTGAATAATGTACCAATTCAAAAGCAATCTCTCTAAGCTACAGGAAACCTCTCGAGTTGCTAGTCTGAACAAAATGAAGCTTCAACAAAATGAGCCACTTTGAAACTAAATGAAAATTTAGCCAAAGTGATCTGAACAAGAAAATCTTATGTACAACGCAATTTTTTTAGCCACGATAGAAAAGCCTGTTAGAGAACACGTTTGCAAAACAAAGATCACACCAGTAAATCAAAAGACGGTGCTATTGTTTGTTTGCTCATTTTTCTAAGGGATGTTTCTTTTTATAATGGGGTATTGGGTTTATAAGTTTGTGTTTTAATAGCAACTGGCTAGTGCTGAAAGAAAAAAAACAAACCACATTGGATGGGGTCTTAAAAGGGATGTTCTCTATTCCAGCTTTAATTTTTAATCTGCCTTTTTGCACCTGGCACCTCACCAACCTCTCAGCTCCAGAGTTACTCTGACACCAGTGCACCAGGAGTCAGCCCTGGATGAAAAGGGAGTGTTTGGTTTGTGCACTGCCATAAGCTAGCGGAGCAAAATGACTGCAGATCAAAATTACGAGGTTGCTGGAGCAATTTATACTGCCAAGATGAAGAGCTGAGGGAGGGACACGATGCAAATGCTGGATGTGCAATCATCCAGCTGTGCAGCAGGAGCTTAAAGGGTAATGCAGGAAGGGAAAAGGGGGTGGTGGGAGAGGAGGGTTGAAGGCAGTGATCTTATCAAGAATCTCGTATTTTTCCCAAATGGCATGCCACAAGAAAATGTTATTCCCAATGATCCAGTAAATGATTCTGTTTTCCAGCTTCAAGGAATTCAGGGGTGGGTAGAGAAGAAGATCTAGTCATGCAAAAGCACAATTTACAACAGTTGGAAGCAGATTTTGAACAAGAGTCAGGCGAGAACACCTTTAGGGAAGACAGTTCAACCTCTTCCAGGACTACTAGGACATAAAATGGCAGTTACACAATTAGCAAAGACAAAAGGCCTTTTTTAATTAAAAAATAGGTAAGTAGAGTCAGAAGGCTCAAAGCTGGGTTAGGAGGTGTCAGTGGTGCTGTACGTGCCAGCAGAACGCAGGGAGTCTCCCAGACTGAGACACAGACTGGGCTGGGTTTTAAACAAGTTTCTTCCCAATCTGGTCCCAGGGACAAAATTAAAAGTCTGTTGTAACAAGATGAGCAGAAGACATGTGGGACTCAAAAGGACATTTTACCCACCTGAAGCACTAAGAGAAAGGATTTGCATCGTATATTTCTATGGATCAAGGAATGGGGGTTTTTTGTTTTGTCTAATTAAGTGGTCTTGAAATATGCAAACTGTGCTCTGTTCACTCACTCTGCTTGAATTAGTGATTTACAATGACAGTTTACTTTTAGTTCCACACCTGGAAATAGAAGATAAATCAAGTGATAAGCTGCTGACGATGGTCTCAAAATGGAGAGCACTTTACCCAAGAGCTCCTTGGAGCTTGCTGAGCTGGCCCTGCATTATAGCAGATCCGGCAAGATTATCCATTAATGACAGGAGCTGAAGGCAGCTACGACACTGTAACAAACAACACTGGTGCACACTCTGCCTCCCTGCTTTAAAGGGAGAAGACACAAAAAACCCCTACTGCTTTCAGAAGCTGTTTCATGATCAAATGAACATTAGAGATCTGCTCTTCCTGCACCACCCCAGCCTTCCTGGGAATGGGCTCAGGCACTGCAAAACCTCTGCCAAAAAGGTGGACCATTTTCTAATGTCTGAAGTTGTCTGTGCAGAGGAGCAGCCTCCTACACCATTGACTGGCAAAGCTCAGTGAGGATCTCCCCTCTCTTGGGAAGTCTCTGTCCTCTCAGCCAGGACAGGGGGCTGGGGAGCCTCTCACACAAGCCAGAACACACTTAGACCACATTACCCACACCCTGGAGCAACAAGGGAGCATCAGAGTTGGGAGAAAGCTAAACAGAAAAAAAGCCTGAGGTCAGAAAACAAAATACCAGCACAAAGAAACCAGGTACAATAGTGAAGATTGACTTCTGTCTCGTAGAAACAGCTTCAAGAAAACACCACTGCTCATTTATTCTGGGTTTCACTTGCCCCCACCAGCCAATTTGGCATCCATGCTGACAGTGTGCCATTGGTTTCCAATGTAATGTGTCTGGGAAATCTAATTGTTTCTCAAGAAGCACTTTCTAGCCCGTGAAGTTCTTTAGAGCTGCCATGCTCTGTGACAATCAGAGTGTCTAAATAAATATGCAAAAGTGTGCTCAAGCCAGAAAGCCTTCCAAGGAACCAAGAGAGATTTTTATCCTGTTCAGCGCGACTCCGAGACGTTTGCAGCCTGGTTTAGTCAACAGCAGCCATTCACTAGAGCACATGCACCGCACAGAAGGTGCCACGTCTTACACTCCTGCAGTGTGCCAGTACCACAGGATGACACCAGGGACAGGAATGCAGGAGATGAGCAGCCAAGAAACACACACACACACACAATTCAAGATGTTCTATCTCACAGCTAATGGAAAAACCTCCCTTAATATTGCATGTAGAAAAGCCTGATAGCAGTAAATAACTCTTTCTGTGTTTAATTCATGTATAATGAAACAGCAGGGAGCAAATGTGGCTCAGTACTCACAGAGGCTGCTCAAGCAAATACATCTTCAAACCTTCATGCCAGAGCCACTCTTCTTCTGCCACATGTTAATGGATTTCAGTGACAAAACACAAGTGTTACACCTTTAACTATTAGATTTGTTATGCAGCTTCAAAATCATAACAGTTGTTCCCACTTCCAAGCAAGAGGGTACTATTCTCCTCAAGTGAAAATGTGAACTCTAAGTTCACTTTTCATTAGAAAAACAAGACCAGTGGTAACACACAGTCATAGCTGCACTTTAGAACAAAAAAAGAAAACTTAAAGCCTTCAATCTGAAAGTCACTGTTGCTCCATCCAGAGGTCCCCCTGGTGGAGGAGTTTAAGATTTCTTGTTATTTTTGGTTAGGCCATAAGATAGTTTTTGTTTTAAAGGGCTCTCCATCATGCTGAAGCTAAGCACAGTGTGCATCAGCACTCCTGGCTTGGTGGACCACCAAGGCCCTTTAAGACACCAGTTCTTGCCTCTTAATTTGCACACAGTTCGAGCTGTGGGGACCAGGACATTGCACCAGGCTGGTCACTGCACCTGTCCCCAGGTGGATGGGGTGTCTTGCACTTAAATGTGTATAAGTAGGACTCTGTAGCAGTGACACCAAGGGCAAGGAGATGCCTTATTTCAGTGAGATCACAACCATGCTGTTCTGGGTCCAACACAGACCGAGGCAGAAAGGTAATCCCTGCTTGAACACAAGAAAACTGGAGAAACAGGTAAATGCCCAGGTAAACTGTAGAAGTCTGCATGAGAGAATACAAGGGATATTTTTTGTTGTTGCCTTTTCTTTAAATATATTGGAAACAGGAAAATATCACAGGTGTTCAGAAATTTCCTCAGCATCACAGAAAAAGCACTATCCTGTGGCAGATCATCAAACAGTCCTGGAGGTCCACATGAAATCTTTCCTTCTCAGCTTTGCTGTCTTCCTGGACAAACCAGCCAGAGCAATGGCAGAACATCATTGCATTCTTTTCCCATGGTTAACACATTCAGACTATGCCAACAGACTTCTTTTCAAACATCTTTTAAAAAACAATTAAAATCTTACTGTTTAAAAGAAAGAATCCCAAAAATCCATAATTTACAGAATGTCTCCATACTTTTATATGCTAAATGCTTTACCATGACAATTAAATGACTTGAAAACAAACCCAAGTGACAGGTATATTTTTCAACACCACTGATCTTTCAACTAGGGGGAAAAAATCCAAGCTTTAATTGCACAAAGCTGCATATCATACTTCCCTCTCTTGAGATTTCATTATAGGCCTAAAACCAGAGAATTGCATTGCCAGCTCTTGCCTGCTCTTCCAGCTATTTCTGGTTTTTAATAATTATTCATTAATTGCACACTATGATAAGATCCTTGCTGTTTTGAAACATTTTCCCTCTGGCCCCCATACTATTAAAGACCCTGATTGCCTGCCAACAGCGTAAAATTAAAAATCAAAGCACTACCTCTGAAAGGTTTAATATGTGCCACATTGAAAGAGTTTCTACAGCTTACAGCCATGTAATTGCATCACCGGCTAACTGCACAATCTCTCTCAGCGTTTGAAATGCTTTCCTTTGAAACATTAGGCAGCTGAGAGCAGAGGTTTTGTTTAACACCCTGATTTACTCTCCATGTATGCCAGAGTTTTGGATGCCTCCTGTGTCCTTCCCTGCTTCTTCTCTGCTTTGCCTGGGGCAGGTTGGAGGGGAAGGCTGGGCCTCCCAGGCACGAGGCACCCTGCTCCCACTGGGAAGAGTAGAGGGAGAGAAGTGAAGACTCACCAGTTACAAGATTAATCTCCAGCAGGGGACTGAAAACCAAAAGCATTTTATCAGCTGAACCTCCTCTCTACTCACTCTTTTAAAGCAGGTGGGTTTTTCACCTGTTGAATCCCCCTCCTGTCCCCTTTGTTACAGACCCCTCTCTCTCTTTGCTGGTGCTGAAGGGACTTGCTGCTCCCAATAAACCAGCAGTCCCTGACACTTTCCCTCCCTCCCTGTGCTACTAAGCCTGGCTGGATCCAGCCTGTTTAGCCCACAACCATAGGAAGCATTTCCATGTAACCATCAGTCCTTTGTCCATGGATGAATTTTCCACATTTTTCCAGTGGCTACACGTGGGTACTCCATGCCGGTGGCTGGAATAAACCCAGCAGCTCCAGAGACAGGCAGCAATTCACAACCATATCCTTTTGCTGATCCACGGAGATCTAAATGTTATTTCTTCATCTAAAAATCTCATTTCTAAATCTTATTTCTTCATCATAAAGGTCATACGGATAAGGACAGGTCAGCAGCGACCAGCATAGTGCACAAATCCTTACTACAGAGGCAGCCTGAAGAAATTTGTGCAATTGAGTTGATCAAAGCTGGTTTAGACAAAGAAAACTGTGGAGACGTAGCTTGCATTGATCGAAGTGAAGTCATGATGTGCCAAAGGGGAATAAAGATGCCCTTCACACAGTTTGGCTGCTTAAATGATTTCAATATTAACAGCGCTCTTTCCCAGAAAAAGGCAATTTTCTACCTTCATTTTTTTGGACCTTGTGATTATTGCAAGTGCCAAAAACTCTTTAATGCTTATAAAAGCATACCTTAGAAAGATATTCCTCTGCTAGCCCTCAAATGAAGAGGCTTTGGTTATTTTTATCTGTTTGTGCACCGATACACACTTTCAATTCAAAATCTTGGTCCTGCCTGTGTTGTAATCTGGTTGTCCTTCCAGTTCATCAGATTTCACTTTCACAGTACTTCTGAAATCAGCTCCTACAGGCTTTGTGGAGTCTCCCTGGAAAACTGGGTGGGTTTGCCATGTTTTCCCTCTAACCTACAGGTTGGAATTCTTCTCTGTTAATCCCACACTATCATATCAATTGAAAACACTGACACTGTAGATAACGTTAGATACCTGGGTAATAGAAAGTATATCTCTTCACAGTAGCTTTAGGGAGCCAGAAAAAAGCTGTTTGTTTTCTAAATTGCAATTTAGAGGTTGTATAATAAGATGTGCACTTTGTTTTGCAGAGATTTTCTGTATTCCAGGCTGTTCCCTAAAGAGCAGGGAGGTTGCTGGTGCTCGGGCATTTCAACTGCTGGTGCCTGCATGTGGGGCAGGACAGAGCATAGGAGGGACATTTGGAGGGGTAAATCTGTAAAGGTGGATTTAGGCTCATTAACATCAGGTACTGAGACCTTAAAGATTTTGGGCTGACTTGATTCTAAAGCTTGGGCTTTAGAGTTTAGTTTAAAATAAAATTCCTGTGTCACAGTACTAATTTTTTTACTGGAATTGTACAGATTTATGTTTGAAGGAAGTTTCTGGAGTAGAAAATCAAACTGCAGACACAAAGTGCACTTTCCCCCACATTTGTAAGGATTTCCACGTAAATTTGTGCTCTGCAGGGCATGTTCATTTGAAATCCAGACATCATGAATAGAGATGAACAGTACCATGTTAAGGACAAAATTATTAAATGAGAAATCCTCCAATATATATAAAACAACAAAGCACTTTCTTTCAGGATCAGTCTCTGCCCCCAGAGGGAAGCTTGTATGGTGGTGGAGCAAAAGACAGGCTCCCTACCAAGGACTGCATTTCACAGGGACATCCCCACTGCAACGTGTCACCACCCCATGGGCAAAGGGCTGTTCCCACAAGATGTGGCACGGGAGGATCAAGGGCCCTGACAGCTCACAGAGCTGGTCACTGATTCTCCTGGGAATGCTCCATCTTCTGCAGGGTCCCCTTCCAACCCTGCATTCCCACTGTGGGGGTACTCACTGCCCTGGGTGCACACCATGCTGGGACGTGTCGTGCTGCACTCAACTCCCCATGTGCAGGGAGGGGGAATTTGCACCTTTCTGATCTCCCCTCTGATTTAGTGTCTCCCCGTTCTGGACCTGATACTGTTTAGGCATCAATCCTTTCCTGGTTTGGCTTTGCACAAGCAATGCAAGAAGGAAGCTGGTGCACACATTTTCCAACACCCCCGTGTGAGCCTGCACTGCCCTTTCTCCCCAGACTCCTGATCTTTGCACAACGATCTCCCTGTGCACAGTGGAACAAGAGAGATAACAAAATCCCACACTCCTGAGGTGGTGCAGACATTAAATCCATTGTGCATGGACTGTCAGGCATGGAGATATTTTTTTCTGTCTAAAAGGACAGTACACAAGCTTTTATCTTGCCTGTGCAAATGAGATGCACTGAGGGGAGACAGCTGCCTGTTTCCAGGCCTGGGGCAGTGAGGAGCAAGGCCACAGTGCTACCCTTGAGTGCTCTTTATGGAGAAAAGCCCTTATGGAACTGAAGGGAGGCACAGGATGACAGACAGGGAGCGGACCAGGGGCTTTGAAACCATGAGAGGATGCACTGCTGAGAAGTGAAATGATTTAAGCAGTTCCAACCATGATGTTCATGCAGCCCCTATGCAGCAACCTGCTGTACCAATTCCACACAGCCACTTTGTGTTGCCACCAATTCAATTAGCTCATTAACCAAAATGCTGATTAGGAAAATGATGAACATGATCTACACAAGTTGGCTATTCCAGATGTTAAGATATTCTCCTGAGCAGCACACACACACAGGTTTTTTCTTTCACTTTTTTCTTACCTTTTTTTTTCCCCCCCAATACAGAAAGATTGGACTGTTCACCGTCTAAATTTGGTACTCAGAGAACAGGTAATACACACCTTGTTCCACAGCTCATATGTTAACTCCTCTGTCACTTTGCTTAGCAGCAAGGAGCAAAGACTTGACCCTGTAGTGTGGGATTTGAGCAGAATTGTATTCCCTTGCTTTTCCCAATCCCAGCACCTTATACAAATTAATGGCTGGAATACAAAGCTGAAGTGAAAGCAGAGGGAAAGCACTCAAAGTAACACTGAGGTTACTGTGGGCACTAAATAACAGATCCAGCCCTCAGCTCACAGCTGATATATTCTGTCATGCCAAAAGCAGCACATCCCTCCAGTATCTTCCCTTTACCGGCACCATCCTCATTCCTCCTAGTTCTGCATCTGGGATATGATAATCATTAACTCAGGGGTACTGCTGGAGCCAGAGGTGCTAACCTTATCTCTAAAAAGCAAGCCCCTTGTGTCGCCCAGGGAAGAAGGTTTTATTCCAAGTTGTAATGTCAACTTTTCTTTACTGCAATCTGGCATCGCTCACACAGACAAGCTGGAGATACAGCAACAAAGCCAAGGAGAGAAGAAGGAGTTCCCAGCAGGATTCACAGAGCAGGTTAAACTTTAAAAGGCACATTTGTACCTGCAGGACAGGCTTAAGAAGTACCCAGGAATCCTGCACTTCTCACAAGAAGAATAATTGCTTTCTGGGGCTATTTTAAACTAAGAACATTGTCCTTTCTTACACTGTCCTGCACTGGAGTGGCTGCCTTTTTTCTTCCCATTTTCCAAAATCAACAGTGAAAAATCTCTCCTAAGTGTCCAGTGTTGCTCTGCTGCAAAGGACTCCCCTGTCCCTCTTAGTTAGTAGTATCAGAAAGATTGCACCTTTTTTCTATTATTATTATTATTATTCTTTTTCAAGTCTACCTAGAAAAGGACAAAGACATGGGTTCTAAAGCCTGGGCTCGGACATAGTGAGAGCAGACAGTGCCTTGGGCTAACCTGCCTGTTCACATCCCAGCACCAGCACGCAGAGGTGTCTGGAAGCTGCTTATCATTGCTGGTGATCTTACATGAGCTGGTTACACCCCAAAGTGCTGAGGCTCAAGAGACGAATCCCTTCCAAGCCCTGTTCATGTCTCTGCCAGCTCTTGCCTCCATGCACACAGCCCTTCAATATGCCAAACCACCAAGGAGAAGGTGGCATGGGGTGACACCCTGCCCAACACAAGCCGTTTGTGCCAGGAAGGATCAGATTCCAACACCTCGAATAATCCTGCCTATTTCTCACTGGAGACACACAATGATCTGCATTCAATCTACAAACCATTAAACTGCACAGTTTCTCATGCAGAAAAGGTCTGGGCATTTGTAGTTGATCTACAAATAATCTCATTCATAAACAGGTTAATGTAGTCTAGTTCCAGCTGCACGTTTCTGGATTGCAATAATGGCTAGTCCTACCCACAGAGTCTGCAACTGAAGCTAATGGAATGGCTCATCTTTAAAAAATATGTTAAATAGGCCTTTTTGCAAACTTATTGCATAGCACGTTGATACAGATATAAATGAGGAAAGACTACACCATATTTTTCCCTTACTAGTCACATGGGAACAATGTGCTTAATCACCTGAATAAAACCTGTATTGCATGCTGCCCAAACAATGATCTGTACGAGCCTTTCTGCTGTACTGAAAAATTTTTTACAAATTAAAAATCTAGAACTCCATCAAAAAGTATGTTTCTGGCTCATGCAAATATTTCTGTTCAGTCTATAACCCAAGGAACTATATTACTCTCTGGTCACATCTCTGATTAATACCAGTGAAAATTCTGATGAACCCAGAAAAAATACCAACAGTTGTAATGTCACAGGTAATACCATTTTTTATTTTTTTTTTTTAATATGCTTGGAAATTAGCCTGAAAGATGTCACTATCTTAGCAGAAAACATCTAATGGGATGTGTACGCTCAGGGAACCAAGTAGCACACTTATAATTAAAGTTTCATTATCATTTCCATTAGAAAGTAGTTTCTAAGGGATATGGTTCAACAGTAAAAATTGGCTCCGTGATGATACTTTGTATGCAGGGTCCCCAACGTGTCAGAAGCAGCAGGTAATTCATAACATGCTACAGTCACACTGGGTTTAGCAGTGGGATGGGGCAGGGAACCAATGCCCTCCTGGCAGATGGGGGACACGGCTCGGGCAGGCACTGCAGTGACACTCTGATGGATGGGCAGTGTCTGCACCCAGCTTTGCCACCCTAACCCCTCTACAGGTCCTCTCAATAGCAAGGGCCAGTAATCCAGGGGCAGAGGAGGGGGTCCTGACCCTTATTTTAACTTGGTAATTACAGAGCACAGAAAAGAAAATTAAAAATATCTACCTCTTGTAAGAGAGAGATCCCACCTGTGTGGCACACAAACTGGGCTTGCTGCCTTATGGGTGCGAGGAAAGTTGGCCACGTAAGACCAACAAGGAAGATCAGAGCAGTTTACTTTGTAAAATAAATACAAAACCCACCACGATTTTCACTGAACACAACTCATTCACCCTATGCCAGTAAAAACATGTCCATATCACTGGGGAATTTGTTGATTCAGTCAGAGCTGCCACTGGCTAAGCCTTCTCCTGGCAGGTTATAACTAAAATGATGCTCAGACCGGGGGTGACTTTATAAGAAGGAAGGAGCTGAGGCTTTCCACACCCCTCTCATTCCAGTCCTTCTCACATACTGCAGCTCTACAGAGTACCTCGGATTTTGTCACCATACCCCAACTTGAAGGGCACCTTTCATTTACAGCAATAAAAGACTCTGAGGGTACAAAGTAACACTGTAATAGCAATACAGAACAATGATACATTCAAATGTGAAATATAAAGATATGGAAGGGGAAAAAAAATTGCCCACTGCTGGACCAAACACTTTTCAAGTCTACAATCATGGAGTCACTCAAGTGTGCCGTGTATCATCTTGGTGTGCACAGCCTCAGCGGGTGAGCAGAAAACAGCATTTGCAATGGAGATTGGGATTCCAGATAAAAGATCTGAAAAAACAGTTTGGAAGAGTGAATTGCTTATTAGCTCAAACAAAATTAGCTGAAAGCTTTATCAGATTAAAAAATAATTGAAAATGTATCAGTAGTTAACAGAGACCATGTGCAGGAAAACAAACCCACAGTAAATAGCATGAAAAATTCACAAGTTCAAGCATACACTGAAGGCCAGAAGTGAAGATTTATGCCATGTGAATAAGGCAAGCCAGGTGGTAATACTGCAATCAGGCAAAAAGGGGTAAAAACCTATTTTAGCTTTAAGCAGATCATGCAAAATTAATACTTATTTATGAGTGGAGAGGTGCACATTACACCATATCTAAGCCCTGGTGAGTGACCAGAGGCACTTGAGACCACCCTTCACACCAGAATTAAGTTACGTTTACAAGGTAGCATGTACAAAATCTTTTCATTAACAGTCAGCACACCTCTTTAAACTATTCAACATGGTTAATCCTGTCCTTTTCATAAGCATTTACTGTGAGAAGAGCTCTCCTATGCTGTCCAAAGGCACAATTTGCTACTGTGACATTGGCAGGATATTAGTAGGTGGGAAACTGTCCTGACACCAGTCACTGACTCCTAACGTGGATCTCCTAATGCCACAGGAAAAGGACACAAGCAAAGAAGCCTAGCAGGTGAAAATTTCAAAAAAATTATCACCCCAGATCCCAATTTCACCTTCCATGGTGGAAATGCTGAAAATGCACCAACACAGAATGCCAAACCTGGAAAGCCTACAACGCTGCTGAAATACGAGCAGGTTGCTTTTCCTGATGACTTTGGCCATTTCACTCAGCGCAGCAAACACACCAAATACTTCTCCTACCTACAAACACGGAGCCAGGTGTGTTCTGCAGAGGAGCATCCTGCCTCCTTTCCCCACTGGCTGCGGAGAAGTTGCTAATGTGGCTGAGTCCTCGCAGAACCTCCCGCACGACCCCAAAGGTGCAGCTGCACCTCCTTCGTGCCACCACCAGCGCGCACCGAGAGCAGCCGCAGAGCCGAGTTTGCTCCAGCGAAGCTCTACTGATGGTGCGAGGCTGGCAGGTCAGGGGTGGCCGATTCAGTTCAACTCGCTGAAACATTAGTTTGCTTTCCTTGTCAGTGGAGCACTTTACAATAGATCTTCCTGAATAATTCATTAAACGGGTCTTCATGTGTGCATGGTAGTATTTGATTTTCCAACTTACTGCACTAATCTATAAATACTGACTATAAACATTCCGAGCAGATAGCTTTATTTTATGTCGCGTTGGTCTTTTTTTTTTTTTTTCCTCCTCTTTTTAAGCGTAGCAAGAGACAGCACAGATATTTTACTGCCTCTCCCTTTCAGCAACACCAAATGCTCCAGCATTAGTGTTATTAACATATGCGTTCGCTCGGGCTGCTCCGCTCCCCCAGCTGCCGCTCGCAGCTCCCAGGGAGAGGCTGCGGCAGTGAATCAGATAGTGCTAATGAGCGTGTTAATGAAGTCCCCACAGCTGAACGCCGAGCTCCGAGAGGGGCATTAAAAGCATATCCTGTAGTCCTGAAAACTGAAATGGTTCGTGGCAATTTGTTTTATTTATTTATTTCTTTACGCGCTCGCCACTCAGTGTAAAATCCCTGCTCGATCAGGAGAAACGCACGTGACAAAGGGCAATATTGCAATCCAGTCTGAATTTAAAAGTGGAGAATTAAAGTTAATTAGGAAACATATTCCAGCTGGACTTTTGCCAGCTCCACTCTGCCCTGTAGAGGGCTGCCAAACCCTTACTTAGCTTTCATTAGCTATCTTTCTGCTCACTCTTCCCTCTGTTTTGTCCTCAATAAATCGTTTCTTTCACTTTTATTACTTTAATAACATAGTTTGTTAGTACTGTAGCAGATATTGTTTCTGCAGTTTAATTAAAACTACATTCCAAAAGTCAATTGCTGCTACATTTTATAAAAATTTCTCCCACACATCAAAATATTTAAAAATAAAAATAACTAAGAAAGTTACTTTAAAAGAAAAAAAAAAAAAGTCGTACAATTGGATCAGGAATTGTTTCCATGGCAGTCTGCAACTGCATATGGGAAATATAAAAAGCCAGTCCCTGAGCTAATGCTGCTGGGAACCTCATATGTGTCTTTATAAAACAGAACATTACAACATAACAAGAGGTATAAAAAAATTAAGACTGTGTAAATAAAGACAGAAGTTGGTATTGTTATAGAAAAAACCCTGCAATCTTCCAGCCATGCAACCATTAGGTTAATAATGACAGTTTCATTCTTTTCTGTGCGTACCTACAGTTCTTGCCCCTCATGAAGTGACTGCTTTACACAGGTTTTTCTTTGCTCCCTCCCTAGTAAACCAAATGATCTCAAGGTAATTTGGCAACATTTTTGCTGCACTTCTGTTTAATTATATCACAACCGTGATAGGTTTTGTAGCAAGGGAAACCTAAGCACTCTGAAGCTCTTCCAAGCAATCATGCCAGTGCAGAAGAACAGGGTCAGAAGGAAAAATGCTACACGAGTCTTTTATTTCCTGTTGATTTCCTCAAACAGACTGATTTGCATGTAAACACCTGGCTTTCTGTGAATTTCTTCTTCTAAGAAATAGCTTCGAAAAGATAATGATGCTTCCAAAGTCATAGGATTTGGTCTTAAAAATTCATTTGTAGTCTCTGGCGAGTCTTGGTCTCTTTGGCTCCACCTTTGACAGAGTTTTCCACCCAGCAGGTTTGGGAGATCACAGCAGCAGGAAGCTACAGCTCAGTAAGGTATCCTGCCAGCCCAGGCTGTCTGGCCACCCATTTGCCCTGGTTATCTGGGAATTCTGGCAGGCCTTGCACAGACACTGGAGCACTCCCCCTCTCCTTATTGAGTGCATGGGTTCACTGTGGATCTCTACAGTGTACAAGCCTGACAGCTGCTGTGAAGTGAAGCACAGGGTTTAGCACCCAGACAATGTAAACAGAAGCCCAGCACACACTGGCCATCATTCCACTTGCCAAACATAGCAGGGATCTGAGAGTACAGGAATGGGGAGAGGTAACCCAAGGCAAGACAAGGCATGGGATTTTGAAGAGATGCAAGCATAACATGCCACTGCTAAAAGCCACGTCACGCTACAGAACAGTGACAAATAAACCCCCTGTCATTGCAGGGGCATTTCTCTCCTTTTTAGATTACAGCTTTGAGAGGAGCAGCCTGCCTGCCTGTGTGCAGCTGCCACCACACTATTTGCTCTGCCAGCACTCCTTGATCTTCGCCTCCCTATTAATACATCCGTGGGCTTTGATGTTTGACTACAGAACTCTCAGCAGAGCAATGGTTGGGTGCTTTACCAAGCCCACTACTTTCTTTTTCTCTACTCTTCTAGCTCCCACGATATGAAAAGAAATCTCCATTATTGTAAGGGCATAAACAGCCCACCAGCTTTCTGTGGGCACCCTCACACAAGTGAGCTGAACATAAACAGGCATCGGAGCTGGTCTCAACAAGTCAGCGTGTTGAAAACATTTGTTCTGCAGTTCTGTTTTGAGCTCTTTGGTCACAGGGCGTATTTTCAGGTTAGGATACTCCTTTTGGATTATTTGTGCTTCCAGCAAATGAGAGGATGTTGGTTATCTGAAGCACGTATTTAAAAAAAAAAAAAAATTAAAATGCAAAATTAATATTTTCAGTCTTACAGAGTTTTGCTAGATGGAAAATATTCCATACCCTCAATTAGGTCAGCCTCTTGGATTTTTTTGCCTGCTTCACTTAATCACCAGAACAATTAATTCCTTATTCTCTTTCCTGCAGGATTGCACAGGTTGGTGCTGGGTTCCCCCTCTGCTGCCAGCACAAATTCAGCTGCCATTTCCATGCTGACAACTCAGATTTGCCTCTCCAATACAGACCTGTCTCAGGAGTCCCAGCGAGAGGCTCATCCTGTCTCCTTGACGTTACCCCTGGATGTCCAGCTGTCAGCTTGTGAGCAGTTTGGCTAGAGCAAAAATTGAAGTCCCCCTCTCACCACCAGCTCTTTTCCTGATCCTTTCCAGCCCCTGCTGCCTCACTGCCCGTCTCCCTGGCCCGCAGCTCAGCCTCCTGTCCTCCCTTCAGCAGGGTTGGCCAGCCTGGGCTTCATCCTCACTGATTGTCCGTGACTGACCTGAGCTCTCATTATGGAGCACACACTGTGCTCATTTCTCCTTCAGCCTTAGCAAACGCTACTCTGCTCTGTGTGCATCCTTTCAAAGTGCTCAACAGACCTTGCTCCCAAGCTGCTGAGATGAACACCTTGCCCTTCTCCCTCCCGCTTCTCCCTTACACCAAACCACAGAAGGGATGGCAAGCTGGGATACAGTTTGCAGCCTGTTCCTACTCAACATTGACTCCTCAGTAGTAGAGGAGACATTGGTGCCCACATTTCCTCTGCCCATATCATCAGGCTTCCTGATACTCTTTTTGGTTTTAATTAGCTATTTGTGCTCTGTCCCAGGTGTCTCCTCGCACCGAACATCTGCAAAACCGAACTCAGCTTACTCCAGAAATCTTTCAAATCCCTGTAGAAATTTCTGCAGTATTCAGTTGCTTACATTCCTTTTTAAAATTCATCATTATACCTACATCATGGCACCTGGTTATACAACCAGATGAGCTGCAGTGCTGCACGTTTGTAATACTGCCACTTTTTACTACTGAAAAGAACACAGAATTAATATACTTCAAGGAAGTGGGGTTTAACTAAAGCAACAGGAACCCAGAGGACAGTGCCTCCAAGGACAGGAGCTTCACAGCATTTGCTGGCCATCTTCAAGCATTCATTTCCAGGGGCCCGTGCCCAGGTGAAATCTCAGCTCCTCTTTGCTCCTTCTCCCTCTGAAAATGAAGTGATTTTCCTGGATGAACTCCTGACTTGGGAATTTACAGATGAGGGGCAGAGCAGAGCTATGGTCGCTTTGGTACCCTCTCCCCATCCCCTCCTGCACAGCATCTCTCCTCACAGCACCCTCAAAATCCACTCACTCCTTTTTCCTAACAAGCCTCTGTCAGGGGACGGGGAAAATCCATTGCAGCAGATTTCTCCACAGTAGGTTAGTTCAACACCATGTTTTCTAGAAATAACTTCTTGTGTCGAAATCCTTCAGCTGGGCTCTTACACAAGCTCAGTTTACTGTTGCTGAAGCATCAGGCTGCAAAGAGCACAGAGTAGAAACTTCAGGACCCAAGAGTGGTATCAGCATCACCAAACAGAAATGCTCAAACACATTAATTTGGTCTGGCAGGTAATGAAATGAGTTGTACCTGTATAAAAAGATACGTTTATGATTTGAGAGACTACTTTCCAGTTTGAATCCTAAGCATGCATGAGGCTGTATTTCCTTTCCTCCCCTGGCAAAATGCAGACTTTAAAAAAAAAAAAAAGTATTCCATATTTGCATATCGTGCTGAACAAACTACATTTTACAAAGTTGGCTACACAGTTCAGAGAACAGTATCAGATAGAAATACACTCCCAAAGTCAAGAACCTGTAAAACATAATTTATTTTGGGTTTTCCCTCTGAACACTTCCCCATGGCTAGAAGGAAAAGAGACTCCAACATCAAAAAATAATAATTCCGTGAAAGGGACTACAATATAATGGAAATCTGTGGCTAATCCCCAGTCGTTGTAGGAGGCCTAGTGATTCAATGTACTTTGACAGTAGATCACTGTTTCCTTCCTAGTAATGGAACTGCTAATTCAGAGTTCTCTGAGCAAATATCCACTGCAACTACAACTCCAAACCAGCAACCTCTGCACACGAGCAGAGCAGCTGCACTGTATGTGTTGCACAGGCAATTGGCAGGCATGTCACAAATCTGATGTATCAGAGCTCTGTCAAAATTTGAGGCAATTATCAACAGGAGACACAAAATAAATCCGACTTCCATGAAACGTTATAGCTCCACTTTCACACTTGCCAGCACGAGCAGCCCTGTGCCTCTCGTTGCACCGGGGTGCAAAGCAGAATCCAGTGCTCAAATGCAAAAAGCTTTGTTAGACACACCAGTCAGTAAGAGGCAAAAAGTCTTTTAAAACCTACATAAACAAATTTCATTTTATGATTGCAAATCCTTCATGCGGTGGATGTTTTCTGAACTTATATGCGGTTCTATTTAGATTTCTTTCTTCTCTCACATTCTTTGATCTGCCTATTACACCTTTTTTAAAATAAAAATGAGGTTTGGGACCAGTATTAGATTCTGCTGACAGTCACAACTAGAGCACTGTGTTCAATGCAAAACAAATTATTCCCTCAAACTAGTTGTTTATAATGTTTACACAGTAATCATTGTTGGAATTTCAGCATTATGGTACATTCATCATAGCTTGACTTAATTTCTGAGACCTCTTAGCCGAGGAAGAGCCAGGCTGTTGATTTGTTTTTTGGCATTTCAGAAAGCAGACTCAGAGTGCAGAATTTATTTCCTGTTATTTAGCTATTGTTGAGAACTCTGAAAGATGATGAATGAAGGAAAAAGAATAGCTTTTTGCAAGGTGTCGGTTTTCTCCCCATAGGGAATGAAGGTCTTTCCTCTCGTCACTCTACCAGTGGCAGATGCCAATCACATTCAATTAGTCTCACAGGATTCATTTTAAAACTCACGTTCCTAAGTACAAAAGTAGAGAGAGGGGTCTGGGTTTTTTCCAGCAGCCAACTCCTTTTTCCATTGAAACTGTCAATCAATCGATCAGAAGGGAGGGACCCAAGAGTGATGGTTCTAGATGTTCAAAGGAAAAAAGGTAAAACAATTTCTAAGTAGGAAATTGCTTTCTCTATTGCTTGAAGTGTCTACCACTATGGGAAGTAGCAAGAGTAATGATTAGTTTCTGGACTTTTTGTGGACAAGGCTGTGCTAACACCTAGTGTATGTGATGGCAGCTTGCTGTCCTTAATCACAGAGTAACCTTGAATATTATATATCCTCTAACACTCCCAATCCTAAGCAGCCAATATTTTTTGGAAGCACAAGTTTCAGAAACTAAATTAGTTATGGAGCATGGAGAGATATGGCCAATATCCTCTGAGTGACTAAAGCCATTTAGTCCCCAGGTTTCATTTTAGAGTGGGCTAAATAAAAAGGTGCCTAGCACTATCCTCATCCCTGTGCATTTACAGTTTGATATGCTTCTTGAAAAATAACACTGCACCACAAGAATAGAGAATTTCTCTGTGTTCAGTGTATGTCAGCAATTCAGAGAAAATTACTAAATATAACATGTAGGAACATAACACTAAAGGGATGTATAGGTCAAGGAGCCCCGTCCCTTGATATTAGAGACAACCACATCACACAATCACATTAATAAATTGATTAAGATCCATCTGCAAACTAGTTAGGGGTTTGCCCCCGAAATCCCAGTGAAAGGCTTTTCCAGAACATCACCTTTTTACTGATTAAAAAGCTGCTTCTAATTTCCATCTGAAATTTATTCACAGCCAGTTTATTACCAATTTGTTCTTGTGCCAGCACTGTCCTCTAGCTGAACTAGCTCCTTTCCTTTCTCTCCCTGGTGTTTACTTCTCTGATGTATTTATAGACAGCAATTCACATCCCTTCTCCACTTTCATTATGCTGGGATAAACAAGGAGGTGATTCGGATACTCTGATGCAACCAAACTGCACCATCCCTGTGTTCCCCTGGCATCATTTCCATTGGAGTCTCTTTCTTGAACGCCCCTAAAAGCCCCACCATATTTCCACTGCCACAAAAAGTGACCTTTTTCCCAACTTCTTGGGAACACTCACCTGGGATTACATTTGCCTCATCATTAAGAAGCCTGAAGGAGAACCCTGAGAGTGTAGGCAGTTCATCTGCAGCCCTGCCTCCTGCAAGCCATGGGTTTGTGGCAGACACACTTGTCACGGACCCTGTTATTTTCTCAGTTCAAGAACCAAGGGCTCCATTTAAATCCAAAATTTGAAACCCCAAAGATTAAGGTTGGAAGACTTTTATCCAAAAAGACTTAAGGTAGGTGAAAGTGAAGATCTCTCAAGCCTGAAACACTCAATGTGTGTCACACAGGAGCTGCGAAGTCCCACTGAGCTCAGGTTCCCAACCCTACTGCGGTGGGCCACCATGGGATGGCACCGTGGGTTTACCAGTCTGAAATGAACTGGGGTCATATCCATGGACTGAGTTCCTTGGGAATCCAGGATGGGGCTTTTTCTTTCCCCCAAAATCCTCTGGTGTGAATACCAGGGACCCCTAACTCCTATGACAAAACATAATACCAGATTTTTCCAAATCCCAGTGAAGAAGAGAACTTCAGTGGGACTTGGAAAAATCTGGCACTATGTTTTATGAGGCATTTCTCCTCTACTTGATAGTGTAGTGTTTATAGGACTGGCTAGGATACAAAATTCCCTCATTTAATTGTGGGGCATTTCCTCATTTAATTGTGGGGTTTCCAGCTCACAGCAAAAAAGCTTCTACACAAACCACATAGATGAGATTCAGTAGGGCAGGACAGCTGCAGGAGGAGGAGGATGGGCTTAGCCCTATGGCTCAAGCTTTACCATGATTCAATCACAGCTTGGGGCTGCTGTTTCTATATTATTAGATATAAAAGGGTGTTGATTGTTATCAAACATCAAAGGATGCAGTACAAATCATCCCATTAAAGCTTCCAATGATCATTATCATCTGTACTGCAACCTCTTGCAAATCAAAAAGGCTGTTTTCAGCTATGTCATGACTACCAGCTATATTTATTTCTACATCATCATCACATGATGGTCTTGTTCAGACCTCAGATCCCTCTAACTCTGCATATGCTGAGTGGAGGAATATTAAAAAACTTCAACAAGTGCATCTAATTTATCTCTTATTGCTCATTTACCTTTGCATTTAAAAAAGGAAAAACAAAGGAAGAAAACACCTTTCTGGTCTTTACAGATCCTCAATGAGACTCTTTGTGTCCTGTTGCTTTTCCTTTTCTCTAAACCTATAATATTTATAGCCTTTAACTTCGCAATCTTTAACAAAAATGAGTCAATGATCAAGACAAAAGGGTCATGCACAGTTTAAATGGACTCAGACTCCTTCCAGTACTTGTAACTGAAGAGGCCTTCAGTGGCCTTATAGAAAAATAATACTAAAACCTCCAGGCCAGGTACTGCAACAAAAAAAATGAGCTGAAAGATTTAATGGGTTTGGGACACATCCTTACACGCTGGGAATTAGTTGTTGTCCTGCACTTAAGGGGACTGCAGCATCTACTGGAGGTGAAAGATTAGACAGTGGAAATTGGTACAGTGACAGCAGAGTGAACTACTTCTATAAAGGTTTCCTCAACTCCCTCTGACTCCTGTTATTAGTAATGTAGCAGCATAAATCTGAGGGGCACTAGAGCTCACCTGCACGTGAATGCTACAATTCATGGGTGACACCTTTAAAATCACCACCGTCAGAAATATTATCTGTTAACCACACACTGGTTCTTTGAAGGGTTTCTTTTGGGGGGTTGTTGTTTGCTTGGGTTTTTTTTCTCTTTTCTCTGAGGTATTTCAGATTCATAACTAACTGAGTAAGCAAAAAGATAAGTTGTTGAAAAGTACACTAATAAAAATCGCATTAAACAGGTCCACATTTTTGGAAAATAACCTAGGTCCCCCTGGGATCAGAACGCCGGAGAATTCTCTGTCTGGGGTTTGTTTTCTTCTCTCCTGACCTTGGAAAAAGCATGCATTAAACCTAAGCTTTTATAGAAATGTATGGATAGTTTTAAACAAAACTTTCCCCAGGAAAAGATTGTCCAGTCACAGGGGAAATTTCTGATGTAGCCACAGAGACTCAAAATAGCCAATAATGTGGAAATTCAGACTAGGTCATAGCCACGGCTCTGCTGTTTACCTTTGGCAACACCCCCATCATCAAATTATTCACAGAGAAAGTTTTCTTTTGAGGCAGGAGGGGGAGGAAAGGAAGACAGAATTCATCCTAGAGCAGAAGAGGAGAACAGCATTGATATTTTGAAATGGAAGATGGAAGGGAAAAAGATATTTAATCTAGCTACACCTCTTGTTGCTGCCTACTTTAGATCTGAGTTCAGTTTCTAAGCTTCAATCAAAGCACCCACATCTGAAAAGAAACGTTTGCCATCTTCAAATAAAAACATGTGTAAATTGGTCTTGCCTGTCCCAATTCGATGTCTGTCACGGAGTACTACTGACAATCAAACATACCATAATGTCACACGTTGTACCAGAGCTGTCTGCTGAAGTCTCTACGTTCACTTTCTTCTCAAGCACAGATACCACTGCTGCATATTAATAATCCCAAATATATAAAATTCTCTTTTCTTTTGAATAAATTACTTTTCAACCCTTGTTTTTCTACTCTCTTCAATTTACTTCCTCTAGATAAAGATGAGACAACTACAACCTCTAATTCATACTTTGAATAAAAATATTCAAAAGTAAAATTGCAGCCTTAAGAACTTGCTCTAAGAAGTTTTGTACAGCAGCAATTTTGTGGCCATAGTAGCTGACCCCACATACAGCTGGTTCCACTTCACAGTGCCTTCAGGAAATGCTACCTGTGAAGAAGGCCAAACATCAAAGTTTCAGGGAAAACATTAAAATATTCACCTTGCAGTCATTAACAACAAAGGCATTTCAGTGTTAGAGTCTGACATTTCTCAATAATGAGGAAAAAGTCTGAAAATTCATGTCAGGACATGGACACCAGCAAGAGCCACTTCGGACAATGTGCCAGTTGGGCTGACTTCAAATCTCAGCAATATATTTAAAAGGAAAGTAAGGTTTTAAGAGTGATAGAGGGGTTTTGCATTTCTATGCCTTAAAAAAACCCCAAAATAAAATAAAATAAAACAAAATGTAAGTTGAAAGGCAACTGAGTTTTCATTGTCTACTTTCTTACAGCTATTTCCAGTAGGCAGAGCCCATCAGCCCCCTGAAACCACTCGTCACTTCACATCTCTTAATGGAACCTTTTTCTAGTCACTAGATTTGGAACAAATAAACAACTCTAGCACTGTCCTGTAAGAACATGGTTTCCAAAACCTCTAATATGCATCTCTAGATTAAACAGCTCCCACCTAGAGGTCGCTCCCCCACCAAGATGTGGGACTAGAAACTGGAACATCCTTCCAGCAGGTCCAAAAGAAAGCCACATTGAAGATTATAATACCAATATTGAAATTGCTTCATGGATTGGCATAAAAATTCCAGAGCATGATCCCAAATTCTGGATGAGAACTTGGATACAGAGAGGCTTCTGTTAGTCAAGAGGGAGAATTTCAGGTTGGATGTTTGCATGCTAACGCCTTCTGTAAGCACTAAAATAGTGCTTAAAATCAGTTCTTAACATGCACAGAGAGTTCAGCATAGGGAGGAACCTGCACGTGGAATCTTCCAGTTGAGGTTTAGGGGGATTTTCTTGCTAGCTAGAATGACTTTAAGTAACTTTGATGCTTCAACAATGCATTTTCTAAACAATTTGCTTGATCTAAATTGGCAGCATTATATTACAAACAAATCCACTGATACTGATGTAACTGATACAGTCTTTAGGCATTTAGCTTTGTTAAAGTCTAACTCCCTCCATGAAGCAATTAAGGCCATTTGTAAATCTGAAAAGCTAATTTAGAAATTATAAAATTAAGGCTAATGTACTCAATTATAATAAATGCATGGGTCAGCTATTATAGCAATTTCTCAACCTTTTCTTCATGTCTAGGTTCAGCTTAATAATACACTCCATCTCACAGCAGTGATGGTGTGGCAGAATCTGATCTCCAGAGTGGCTGAGAGAGCTGGAGCCAGGCTGGGAGAGACTGTCTGAGTCCCTCTTGCCCCCTGCAAGCCTCACCCCACGTGGGTCCAAGGCCCCCAGCACAGCAGCACCCCACATCCTCAGCTGCATGAGTGCTCTCTGTGGGAAACAGGTACATCTGTACAGCAGATAATTTTGTGTCCCAGTGACAAAATGTGTTGGGAGTGTACAGCTTTCATGTAATTGACCCAGAGCATGATGTGCCTGTTCTCCCATTGGGACTTTGAGGAAAAGTGAAGCCATGCCCCCTCTGTGACCTTCCCCAAATGCACGCGGCACATGACTGGGGCTGCTCGGAGCACACACAGAGCAGCACCTCCTCTCCCTCCCCTCCTGCACTCCTCCAGGCCCCTACACAACGCCTGCACCATCTTCTAGGGAGCCTTGAGAAACCTAATTTTAGAGCACTTCCACTTACAATGACTAGGGGTTTTTGTGTTTTTTCATTTCTTCTCCTTCTCTTGCCTGGAGTTTCTTTGTAGATGCAAAGACCTTGGTGGTTTTATTCTCCTAAACACATCTGCTATTTCCCAGACTGAAGTCCTCAAAATCCTTTTTGCGATGTCACACTTGGTTACTGAGAGTGTTTTGAAGTGAATAGAGGGTTTTAGCTTCAGAGACTGAACAGCAGGAGATGATTAACACTTAGGGAGCAAAGCTGTTTATTGTGTTTTAAATGGTGCAGAAGAGTTTGGTTTTCAAATTGGCTCTAATTAGTATAATGTACTTGTACGTGCACACAACTGATCCGTACTTCACAAGCACCCAGGTCCTTATCAGGCTGCTGAACAAAAGCATCAAAATCCACAACATGAAAGTCTGGCTGCTTTTTTTCTTCTACAAATACATGCTCAGGTGGTTTGCATAGGTGAGGGGGACACAAGGACTGAGCTACTCTCACCAGTTCTCAACACTCATCCTCAGGCAAAGGGAAAAGCAAACAGCAGATTAAATCTCCAGTGGGTGCAGGCAATAGCACAAAACATCAATGGAGCCTGGCACCTCTGTCCTGCACTTCACACTCCTTCCTGAGGCACTTTTCTCCTGGGATTTTGAAGGGCTCTTTGCCTCTTGCTGCTCTTAGTAACAAGTGATGCAGTGAAAAAACCCCAGTGGCTTCGATGTTCCACTCTTCTCCAGCTGTCTCCAGGAAAGGCATTTCAGGATGCAATTTGTGTGCAGAATGTGGCCCTTGCTGGGGAGACAGGCAAGTGAGTGCAGGCTGCTGGGACACGTGATGGTCACACTCAGTTTTTGGCATTTCTGTCATCCTTGCCTTGCTTACACCTGCCTTTGACACTGTTCAGGAAGGGGTGCTCTCTCTGCAGCTTCACAGCTAAGGCTGAGTACCACAAATATAACCTGAGGATAACACTGGGGCGCTGTGGAGTGGCACAAAACACCTTGGGCTGGGCAGAGGGCATGGCAGCCTGAGAGGCCTGATCCTGACCCAGTGATCCCAGCTGCTGCTGTGGGGCAAAAGGCAACTGTTCACATCTTCATCACTGTGACAGCTTGGCATGCCTCTGGTTGCTCAGCATCCATCCACAGCCCCATTACAGTGACTGAGGTAGGAATCTCAGTGTTAACCAACAGGCACTGACTTCAGATGTTCATCAGATCCCTTCCTTATATTTTACAGAAGTTTCTGGAAGTAGATTCAGAAGCAAACCCCTTACCCACAACAGCTGCAGGGTGTTTGTTAGCAACAACATCTCTAACCTATACTAACACATCTGTAATGAGAAGAATGCCGCAGTATCTCCCCAGCAATAATCCATGCAGCTTAAATGAGATCTGTCCGTAAGCAACAAACCATCAACTGTATCTATTAGCCCTACAGGTACCTGATAAGAAGCAAATTAAAATAGTGGAGATCAAAGAAATAGGAAATTATATTTAGCTGGCTCATATTAAATAAAGTTTTTGACTCAGGCTCACTGGAGACTGATGCTTAAATTGCTACAAATGGAACTGCCATAAAGACAAAAGAGATTATTAAATCTTTGTGCCAATCATTCAGAGAGAGGGCCAGAGCCCTGCATTTTGAAAGCATTTTTCAAGCGAGGATGAGTGAAAGATATGAACTAAATCTAACATTAAGACTTAAAATACCTTTTGGTATCCATTCAAATCATCTGGAAATCAATTTCATAGATGCTGTCTAAAACGACAAAAACCTTAAAATATATGTTTGAGAGAAGGAGGCAAAATCTAAACACTGCAGTCTAAAATTATGTATTGCAACATGATAAACCAGCCATATTTCTCTAAAAAAAAAAAAAAGAGAACAATAAAAAATTCATTGAAAATATTGTGTAAAAATCACTAAGATCTAGATTTATCCAGAAGTGTCAGGGGTCACACAGGTATAACTCATTCAAAATGTCACCATACTGTAGGGACAGTTGTCCCAGCTGCGACATGTGGGTGTACAAGGTCCAGTCCCAGTGTCACAGTTATCACAGATGGGAACAGCTACACAGAGCCATCCCTTCCACTTATTGGAGTAAAATATGACAGGTTAGACAGGTTTGGGTAATGCAGAATTGATGACCACAGGCTGAATAAAAGCAGGAGACAAAAAGGCAAGTTGGAATTCAGATAGAAATAACTGGCAAGAGCTCATGATTTTATACCTCGAGTCCAAATACTGGGAGGGGGTAGATGGAGCAAGAGAAAAATATCTCTACTGATTTTTTAGAAGAAAACACTTTTTTTAACTGGAAAAAAAAAAGGAAGGAAAAAATATTCTGAGTCTAGCTTGACGAATCCCTCCAAGCTTCCTATATGCTACAGGGATAAAGTAGACATTACTGGCAGGACTTGACATATGTTAAATTTCCTCCTTTGACAGAGACCTGAAGAATACAGAACATCTGCACAGCTTTATAGCGATATTATCCTATACTCTTAATGGCTGCTAATTATCTTAATGATCCAGTCCTCTCCGTAGATTGGAGATGTGTTACGTGATTAAGGTATGGCTGAAAAAGTCATCCTACATTAAAATTAAGAACCAAAAATAATGCAGCATATCCTGTTTCACTGTCACACTGACCAGCACAATTACAGAGGCAGCTTTTAAACCTGGGCATCTTCTGGGGGGAAATCTGGGCCCTGAGGAGTTACTCCAGTGGCCAAAGGGGCAAGATTTTGGAGGTGACTTCTCTCAAAAGAAATCAAGTATGAAAATCCTGATGTAGCCTCTTCTGTCACTCTGATGGAGCTGATACCTGGCACTCCAGAAGCCCCTTGCTCTCTTCTCCCCCACTGCTGCAACCCTCTCAGATGATCTTGGCTCAGCATCTCCCTGTGGTGGGAGCACACCAATATCAATGGCAGGTATTATGCACAATGCAGGGGCAGTAGCACAAACACCTGCTGCTGCAAACATAACTGCATTTTAATTAATCAAACACACCCATATTTTTTGGAAACTGAAATCGTGACACAGTGCCCTACATGCAGCTTCTGGGATGGGGAGCACAGCAATTATTTATCCCATGGACCCTAAATGATGTACAGAGCAGCACATCATGCAGTGCAGTACTAATCATAAATCAGACTAAAATAAATTAGTGCTATCTTTTCAACTGTATCAAATGTGTAGCTATTCCTTTCAGATACATCATAGGTCTTTTATCCAGGGTAGCATCAAGGTTAAAATGATTAAGCAAGTAATTTCATTAGCAATGATAAATGTTAATGATGATAGAGAGGGATTTTGGATGCATTTCATAGAATCACAGGATGGTTTGGGTTGGAGGGGACCTTAGAGATCAATTTGTTCCAACCACCCTGCCACGGGCAAGGACACCTTCCACTAGACCAGGTTGCTCAAAGCCCCATTCAACCTGACTTTGAAGCCAGAGATGGAACATCCACAGCTTGTCTGGGCAACTTGTGCCAGTGTCTCACCCCCCTCACAGTGAAGAATATCTTCCTCATATCGAATCTAAACCAATCAGTTTGCACAGAAGGCGATGCTGACGTGCTACCAATAACTGCTGTTATGTGTAAGTATCAAATATCTCCACCAGGACTTCAAGAAATGTCTTTCCAAGCCACAGTTCAACCCTCAGGTTTTACATTAGGAATGCAGTACATTACACAGAACAAAATTGTCCTGGACACACAAATTCAGGCACTTGGATTAAACACTGCAGCATAAAGATGTTTCCTGAGGGCTTGGGAGCAGGCATTGAAGTGTGTGTGCACAGAGACATGCCATGCTGTCCAGCATCCAGGATTGCCCACTGTGCCACTGAAATCCAGAACCCCATCCTCCCTGGGACTTGTCTTTGCTCTCACAAGGGTTTTCACTGGGTGCCTCAAGCCTGACATTTCCTCTGCCAGCAGTGATCCTCCCCTCTTTCCTCGTCTATCCCAGGCGACTGAGGGGAGGAAGAGGCAGGGGGAGGTATCAGGGCTTCCAGTCAACGGCTGGAGCAGAGCAGCAAGGTGAGGAAGAGACAGAGCCTCCAACTTCTTTGCTTTCCTCCTCCCCAGCAGAAACAGCTCTGAGATGTGAATTGTTTTGTGCCAACAGGGGCCCCTGTTAAACTTTGTAGCACCACCTGCTTTCACTTGAAGACAGACAGGGATCAGCTTAAACAGGAGAGGAAAGAAATAATGAGTACAAACATAAACAAGGGTATGCTAACATGCAAAAGTTGTGGTCCTGAAGCCCAAGCATCCCTCTGGAGAGAGGCAGTGCTGGCTGGGAGGGGGCAGCAGCAATTGCTTGCTCACAGTATGGCCTCTGGAGGAAACCAGCTCTTCACCTAGCAAAGCTCCTTCTAAGCAAGTAGGCCAGGAACTACTAAAAAGCTGTGTAAGGGCTTTATGGTTAGGTTAACTTGCTTGTTATTTTTAGCCCTTCCATAGTTAACATCAGCCAATACTTCTTGAAAGCAGGATCTGCACCAACAGTGAGTTCAAGTCCTGAAGCCAAGTTAAGTAGCAGGGTCTTAGCTGTGGCCGGGCTGCTGAGTCCATGGATCATCCTACAGTGACAAATTCAACCCCAGAGAGAGGTACAAGGCTGGTACCCATAGGGCTTCCCCAAAAGCATGCAGACACAACAGGGTGGCACACATTGGTGCATTTAAAGCACTTATGGGTTTCTGTACACCTGTTTGATACCGTGTGCTACAGAGCGTATCAACATTTAGCAGCTGTGGTAGAGGTCTTTGAAACAAATCCAGTCGCTCTGAAAAGTCAGTATTTCCCATGGTTAACATTGCATTAGAAACAGTAGGCTTGCATTATTCAAGATTCCCCACTGCATTTTGGTTCTCATACACGTTTATTTAGAAGGAAGGAAAGTGTGCTGCTTTCTGCACCCATGTGTGACCAAAGTGCTTTAGCACTTGAACGGAATGTAAGAGTCTCCTAGCAATGCATCCTTAAATGCTCAAAGCTGATTCAGGTTAAAAGCATTAGGGGAGGGAGAAAAAAAACCAAACAAACCCCACCTAATGTGTGTACATGAAAACGCTGACTTCCAATGCATTCAGAACTTAAAAACACCGAACCAATTTTCTCCAGAACTTGGAACTCCCCAGTGAGGGCTATAAACAAGCTAATTTGACATCGCTGGTTCCCGCCAGCTTAGACTTATGAGTGTGCACATATTTTATTCTGAAGTTATGGGAAAAACATATTTTCCCCACGCTTGCATAAATCAAAACCAGCTGAACCAATTTTGCTTAAATTAGAAAGAGAGAGAGAAAGGGAGAGAGAGAGAGAAAAGAAGGAGGGCTGAGGAAGGAAGAAAGAAAGAGGAAAGAAGGCAAAGATTAAATACGAAAATGTCAGCCTATGCAGGGGGTGAAAAAAAAATACCTAGCAATCAGGAAACATTCAAGGGACACTCAACATTAGCAGTGAAATAATGCACTACTTTACATTAAGATTGAAATCTCAGAAAATTATTGAAGATCTTCACATTACTTCAGCCTATTGCGCTATGCTGAATTTTCATCTCTTCTTGCATTTAGTTATTTCCTCTTCATTTCTCCCACTTGCTCTCCTATCCTACTGAGCCTCCTTACTTGTCCTCCTTCTCTCCCTGCCATTCAGACTGCCATGTATTCCTGGGACACAGATATACAAATTGTCTCTCCCTATCCATCCCCACCACAGGAAAGGTCTCTGTGCTGTTTTTGACCCTCTGACTCAGAGACTGCCAAGGACACCACCACTGCTCAGGATTTGCAGCTACACTTTTTCCAGTACTTAAACCTGATCTTCCTTTCTGTGTGTTTCAGAGGGAGGAGCTGTAAATGCTGGAGCATCAGAGAGGGTGTTATGATAAAGGACAGGGAAAGAGAGAGGAGTAGGGGAAAGGGTGTGGTGTGTGGGAGAAATGATATGCATCCTGTGCAGCTGAGCCTGAAAAGGGCTGGGTACAGGGCAGTCCTCAGGCAGCTGTTGGCACACCGTGGAGGTACTCACCAAATCTCACCCAGGGCATCCCTTACTCTCCACTCTGCTCCAAAGACTTATCCCTATGTCCTCGCTGAGCCCATCCTGCTTCTCCTTTCCACTTCCCTTCCCTTGCAGCACCACAGCACACAGTCGCAGTCCCACAGAGCTGGCAATTGAATGGCACTGCACAGTAACTGGGGGTGGTTTTTCCCTCTCATTTTAAACAAAAGACTCAGTTAGTGCCATAACTCCAATGCCAACTGGGAAGGAACAGCAGGGAGAGGGTGAACTTCCCAGAGATATGTGTCTGCTGGCCAGTGCAGCATCTGTGCCACCCAAAGTACCCACTGCTGCCTTCACTGATCTAGAACATCAGGGACAAAGTCCTGTCAGGACTTTTAATTTTCCCTCCCTTCTCTTTGATGTTCTATTCCCAGTCTCATCTCAAGTTCACCCCTCAGGAAAGTCCTCTGCCCTTCAGCTCACACATCACACTCTCCTTCTCAATCAGAGCCACTGCAAACTCCAAAGCAGTAAATGTTGAGGATGCAGAGAAATGCAAATTCAGTAAGAATTCAAACAAAGTTTAAACATTATCAAGCCACTGCCCTACCCCAGCTCTGCAACCACCAACCGGCATTATAGAAAAGTCCAAGTTTCTGAGATGCTTCCTGTGTTTCTGTGCCCTTTTCACTCCCAGTATTGCTTTGCCATAAAAGTCTGCAATGCTGCTTCAAAACCTGACTCCTCACCTTTCCTAAACTCTGTCCCAACTCACCGAGGGCTGTGGGGATGCCACAGGCTGTGGTTTCACTGTAACACGGCAGCAAGTCTTGCTCTGTACAGCCACATGCACAGGAACAGCCTCTGGCATGTCAGCCCGCAGTTATGGTTGTTTATAGTTGATGTCTACAGCATCTGCTTGGCTAGGTTGTTTATAAATAAATTTGGAATATCCACATTGCAATAATTCACCCCGATTTTAAGGAATTTAATACACAAAATGCAAATCAGAGAGTAAATGAAAAATTAAGTGACCGTGAGAATCGGTTTTTACCATGCAGAGCCAGTTTCAAAATAAAAATGAGAATCATAATCCTACTTTACATATAATTTTCTGCAGGCGTGTGTAATTTACAACTTACACAAAGCAACAGGAAGATTAAAGACATCTTTTGAATTAAAACTAAAGCGCTGGGTAGACTCCCTGCAGTAACAGTTTATTACACCCTATGCAGCTCTGAGGAAGCAGAAGAGTGTTTGTCCAGAGAGCCGAGGGTGGCATTGCCAATATATTTTCTCCGAGGAGGCACAAGCAGCAGGTATAAACCCTTCCCAGTGCATCCCACTTCATCTCTGGATGCCTTCCAGGCTGCCGCTTGGGGAGGAGCATCCAGCCCTTGTGAGCGCTGCCGCTAATTCCTGCCTGCCAAAGCCGGGAGCCTCCATCGGGGCGGCGATTCCCCATCCCGGGACCTCAGCCGGCGGAGCAGAGCTGGCAACATCCTTTGGAGGGGCAATGCTTTCTCTGCTTTCTTACCCACCCCACCTTGGAGAAACTCTCACGCTGGGAAGGAGAGTGACCCGTGGGGCACTGCGGGATGGAAATGCCCCATCCCAGCCAAGGACCCCCCCCAAATAATCTTGGGAATGCCCTAAAGCAGCGGATCTGCGGAGAGCTCTTCTCCAGTATTCCGCTCGCAATTCCCACGCGTACTGTCGTGCACTTACACAGCTTTCAAGAGGAAAGCCACTGAACGAGACACTTTAAAAAATTCCCAATCTATTAATGTTTCTAAAGAAAGTATGACTAAATGCAATCATTTAGGAGAGAACAGGCTTCCACTGGGGCTTGTGTAATTTCTCTTGTATAATTTTTTTTTTCTTTTCATAAGCAGATGTGTAGAACAAAACCATAAAAATAAAGTGATGGAAAACTCCTCTTATGAGTTAGAGAATGCCCCAATTCTCTCCCTACCAATGCCTTCAAAAAGCTGGTAGATTAAAGAAAAGTCCAAATCTGGACATAAACTACACACACATTTATTTTTAACAGTATTGTGACTACTCGCTGTAGAAGAAAACAAAGCATTAAAGAATTAGTTAAGAATATAAATCCATACTTAGGGTCCACAATACACATCACAGATCTCCGGTGCTCTGAGCAAAGTTTTTCCTGGATACCATCTTTATTCCATTCCCCATAGCCCTTTTATCTCAACCATGACTTAATGAGTCCTCATAAAAATGCATGGGTCTGCACGCGTGTGTAAAAGCTTGTTTCCAAGTCTAATTCCTGCTCTTGGTGAATTGCTCCAAGTCTTCCTGCAAGTCCCTCTGTGATGACACAACAAAAATTGCCTCTGCTGCATCCCCCTGGGCTGCTGCCTGCGCTCACAGGGGCACACACACGGTCCACGCTGGGGGAAAGTGTGCACTCCTGGAAGGGGCCCTAAAATTGCCAGATTTCATGGCAACGGTAAAGCTCCCTGCTGGAGCAAAGCATTGGAAATGAGAAGTCTTCCCACTGCATTTGCAGGGCACAGGAAGCAGAGCTCTGGTACAGGAGCCCTGGGGTACATGCCCTCAGGAACACATCCATTTTCTCTGCCCTTGTTCTGCACTAGCTCCTCACAGCAGCAGGTTTATAAGCCACGGAAAGTTGATTGCTGTTATTTCTCTGGGTTCAGAGTCCTTAAACTATACTTTAAACCTGCTGTCAATGTTTTCACTGTATTGCTATTCCATAAGTCATTAATCACTGGGTATGACAGTCTGTTCAATGGAACGAACTGCTCACAGACAGCTCTCTCTATGCAACTTACAGCTCTGGATTTCCATGCACAGGTACCTGTGCAGCTCATGGCTGCAGTGAGCCTCAGTCCCAGCTCCCAGTGCAGAGCAGGCAGGACAGGGCAGGACCTGGGTGGTTGCAGCTCCTACTGCTCAGCCCTGTTCCAACCAACAGAGGTGGTATTTCCCCACCTCCCCTAACAGCTCACGTGCTGTGTGAATACAGCACAAAAATACTCTCATTAGGATGCTTTCTGTGGGGGAGTTGTTCTGGGGGGTGGAAACCAAACAATTTTGCAGCAGTTCAGTTCTAGCGCAAATCATAGTCCAGTAAAAAAAGTTTTACTGGACACAGCAATTTGAAAACACTGCTTGGATACAGAGAGTGGAGGTACTGTTGCTAAGGCCTTTATTTCCTTGGGCTGGCAAAAAAACACATCATCCTTCTCATCAAAAACTGGGGATGAGGAGGAGGGAGGGAGGGGAAACTAATAAATACATTGAGACAGGCTGTTCAGAGGTTGGGCCTTCAGTCTCCATCATTTATTACTTTTTTGCCAGTCTGAGTACTGGGAGACAATATGCAGCTCAGGCAGAACACTGGAAAATACACTTATTCTATACCACATACCTATTCTATTTCCCCCTGTCCCTTGCAAATCTACTCCCTTCCTTAGGAAGCATATCTTAAAAGACAGGCACAGTCCTTACTTCAGACAGTGCAATTGTAACAGCTCTTTAGTATTCATAATTAATTTTTAGAAAAAAAAATCATTCTATTATAGATGTACACAGAAGAGTAAAACCTGTAATATGAATGAGGACACAGCACATTAAAAATGTAAATTAAGAATTAAATAGCAAAACAATGGAGTACTGCCAATATTTTTATAACCATACAAATTGCTCATCAGTATCCAGTGTCATGTTGGCAGATTTGTTCAACAGGGAGTATAAAGCCAGAGACAAGATGATAGACTATCCTTTCTAAAGGATGTACTCTCAGTGCTGTCCTGCCTGTTATGCATTCTTGTGCTTTAAAATAGAGAGGTGAATGCACTTGGAGCATGAGTGATTTGTTATGAAAAGGAGAAGTTTTTTTTCCCAGCTTGTGAAAAATTGGACTCTCCAACTTTACACACATTCATCTGTAAGCTTTTGTCACCGAAAAAGCAACACTCCCTGTTATGAAGCCTCCCAAGAAATACCATTGTCGAAACACTACTATGGCTCCAAGTCCTTTTACTTCAAGCCATGTGGAGTGTAGTAAATGCAGTATTTTTTTTGCCACCACCATCATACAGAGCATACCAGAAGACCAGAGTTCACCGGTAAGATCTGTTCCTGTTTCCAGGTCTCCTCAAGAAATAAATTGATGCACAGGATTTTGACACTTGGAGCAAAACATCAATTTGCACTAAGACTCTGATTGGAATGTTAGCCCTGTATGTCCTTCTCAGGAGGAAGGCCAGCCCTCCTGCCCATCACGCTGATCCGGGCTGGGACTGCAGCCACATGTGGGAAAATTCCATTTGGCTCTTTCAAGGAAACCAAGGAGAGGAAAGGCAGCATTTACATCTAGAGAGTCCTACTTATAAGCATGAATTGACTTATCACCCTGAAATAATTTTCCCCACATCACTGGTATAACAGAAAATGCAGTCTCTTGGAGATTTTAGCTGTGTAACTGGAGCCCTCACACCACCCCACTCTGCACAATCATGCCCTTTTCCCTTTACATAGTAACAAAGAGCAGAAAACTGTTTTACTACTCAAACACTTCCTCATCAGCACAACTTTTTCACAAGGGTCAGGTGAATGTCCGCACTCAGTCAAGGGCCCTATGTATCCCTGCCACATGAGTAATACATCCTGATTACACTGTGAGAAGGTGCTTTGTTTTAGTAAATTAAAATGTGAACTACAGCATATATCCAGGCGCTCAATATAGATTCAGTGTTTTAGTACTGATTTTCACCAATTCACTGAGCAAGGCATGTGTTCCCAACCACAGCAATGAGGAAAAATATTTGATGGATCCTGCTACTCTTGGAGTCCTTCCATCCATCTCTTTTCTAAGTGTAATTCTATTTATCTAGTTGTTTTGCTGGAGGGATCTTTGACCGAGCATCCAGGGGACTACTGCTTTCACCGTTCACCGGTGTCACAGTCCCTGCCCTCTCCCTAACAGCACCTGCAGACAAATACTGATTAATGACAAAGTCCAGAGTCAACACAGGGTAGGGCAGGGTTGGTAGTGAGGAATGAGACAGAGCAGATCATCTCTTTGCTTTTCCAAAGTCAAAGGTCATGCTGGCAGGCAAAACACGGTCTCTTAAGAGTCCCGCACCATGCCACATAGCCAACAATCCTACATTGCGGAGCTTTGATTTTCATATGGGTGATGAGGAAGGCTAATTTAGCCATACTTACTCTTTGAGATGCAATTTACAGGAGGAACATGGCTTGTTACTTGCTGTAGAGTTAATTTTATGGCTAAAATCAACTTGGTGCACAGGCAAACACCATGTGACAAAACCAGGAGGAGCATGGCAAGCCAGTGTCACGCTGTGGGGGTGCCTGACCTGGAGGCCAGCGAGCTGTGGAGATGGTGCATCCATCCCACTGGGCCAGCACTGGCTCTGCCACAGCCAGCCAGGGAGGATGCCCTGTTTTCAGAGAGGAGATTCGGTGACAAGGCGGCTGGCAAGTGGCTGTGTGAGCACAGAGTGCAGAGGCCTCACCCTGCTGTGAGGGATGTCACTTGCTGACAGCAGATGTGACTGCCTGTCCCTCTCTGGGGTCCCTCCTGGCCCCACATCTCTCAACACCCTTGGGACACCCAGTCAGAAGAGGTTTGCATCAAACCTGACTGATCAGTAAAAAGGAAACAAACGGACATTCATAATTGTGACTGCTAAACAATTCTTCGAGATATACACTGATGACATTCTAAACCCCAATGCAAACACTACAAAATTCATGATACTCACTATATCAAAGCACACTGGAAAATGGATGTGTTGCTTTTCTCCAGAAACTTGAATTTCTATATTATTAAAACAGTTTGGGAGGTGGGAGGAGGACCCTGATAGATTTAACGTTTATACTTTTCTCCTAGTACATTGCCAGGAAGATAAAATATTTAGTGGCTTCATATTCCCTAACCATATTTTTGACAATATGCTTCATGCTCTATTTGCCACAAAAGTTGTGACACTGCAGTCAGTCTTCAAAGAATAAAGTATGCATTTGTCATGGCAAAAGATCAAAAAAATCTCATTTTTTATTACCCTGCCATTGGTTAAGTCAAGCTCTGATAATTAGGATATTGGATATTTATGAGGAGCTATTCTGCCTTTATTACTGCTTTAGGTGCCTGTTGACAGATGCAGCGAGACAATTTACATTGATGTGTGAATTTGCCAGTATTTCAGTAATAATATCCAAGTCTAAGTCTATTAGAAAAAGGGTCCATATCTCACTCCTGGAATATATATTTTCAATTAATTCTGTTTTTGTAGCATTTCCTCTGGCAGGCTGTCATTGAGGGTTTCTATCATTTGTTTGTACTCTGATCGAATACTAGCTCAAATTAAAGTCCAGAGGGTAACTGGATAAAAGCAGGTTATTAGATTAGAAAGGCAGAATGAACCACTACACTCTCTTAGTCTGACCTGCTCAATAAACACGGGCTGTAGGACTCTCCCTCTGAATTGATCCCTGCTGCCATTGCAGCATGGAGGAAGGAGGCGAGGGAACTCTTTCCCTTCACCAAACCAGAGCACAGACACTTGGTGACAGAGAGCAAGTTAGGAGAACCTGGGCAGGTGAGGGGGGAAAGTACAACTCAGTGCCACTCTCTTTTCCCTATGCACCTGCTTACTGGGGTTTTTTTTGTCACTTCTGAAATTTCACATAAAAATTTGTCTGATTACAAATATTTACTTCCATTTAGAAGATGCAGGCTGCCATACATCTCACACTGTGTTCTCTCAAGCTGTCTCTCTTCTCCTTGCAACTGCAAACAATTATTTTTTACTTTGTCCCAAAGAAATCTGCCGTCTTACTATTGATGCTATGTGATAAAAGCGCACTGATCCATTCCCAGTTAATCTATGTCTATTCTACAAGTAAATGGTTCAATACTTCCTCTAATGATCTGTACATTTCAGATTTTCTTATGCCTGAAAAAGCTCCAACAGAAGTTTATGGTAGCAGAACCATAAAATCAAGAATGGAGCAATATATAATTGCAGTAGACTATATGCCTGAGACCACCAATTTAAGCAGAACCCAGTAAAACCTTAATGTCTTCAATTACAGACACTTGAAATGTCCTGCCTGTCTCAAGCATTGAGACAGAGGAATGAGACAGAAGTAAAGCTTTATCATTACAGCCTTGGCATTTACTCACATCAACATCCTACACCTTTCCTGCTCATTGCCAACAACAGTTCAGTGACTTCTGGAAGTGTTATACCCCCGGAGACAGAAGGGAAATTTGACCCTCACAGCTGAAATTACTCAAGGCCCCCATACCACTCAAAAGGAGCCGGGGCAGATAAAGAGCGAAAAGCAGCTTACCCTTTTGCTGAGCCCTCAACAAGCCTCTGGAGGTTTCTGAGTGATAAGCAGGCAAGGGTGCCACAAAAGGAAGGTAAAGAGCAGCAGTGCTGACTTCTAAAGTGGGAAGTTCAGAGTAATTTATTCTAGCAACAGCCTCTCTCACCAGTTCTCCCCTTCACCACCTCACCATTAATCTGCAAGGTCCTCCTTACTCAAGATGACAGAGAGAAAAGAAAGTTTTAAATCACATGTCCTTCACACAGCAAGGCAAACGAGGGCTAACCACTCTACATAAACATGTTTTATTATTGGGGTATTTACAGCACTTAATGATGCTTTGGCATTTTGCTATAAGGGTCAACATATTTTTTCCCAGGAAGACTTTTAAATTAAGCCACATTTTTTGTTTTGGTCTGGCTTCCACCTGAAGCACTCCTCTGGGTCAGAGATATTTACAGCATGGATGGTTAGAAAAGAACTTGAAAGGAATAGGCAGGTGAAGAATAACACTGCTTCTAACCTGATCTTTAATAGGTTTTTAGAGGGCTTTAATACATTTTTCCAAGTTTGATAGTGACTACACTCCTTTGGCCTCATTGATGTGGTGCTTTATCAACTGAGGCAGGTGTGAAGGGGGAATACATAGGGAAAGCAAAGAGCACTGTTTAACCCCACCAGACGACTTACATTTGAATAAGCTTTCTGCAGCTTTCAAGCTCTGTCAAAGATCCACAAAGATCCCCCAAGCAAGAGAAAGAACAGATAATGTCGGAAAGGAAGATTTACCAGGAAGAAGCTCCAGTTTAAATAATTTTATTTATTCATAACAGCCAGCCATGCAAATGACAATGCAAGGGCTCTGTTATCACTGCTCCTCTGTAACACATTTATTGTGCATTAATTAGCCTGTTCACAAAAGTTATCATAGTGAAAAAAACAGAATTTGCTCTTGTGCTGTCTCTTCTGCTTCCATTGACAGGAATAAGATGGGCAGGTCAGAAGCTGTGGCTAATGTTAAAAAATGTAGTTATACCCAAGTAAGCTCTTAACCAACAAAACATCACAAAATTGGTGACAAAAAGCACATTTCATGTAGGAGTTGTTAGAACTCAATAGTAGTGCAGCAAATGCATTTCAGAGATCAATAAGGAGCAAATAAAGGGAACACAAAGCAAAGCATCACCACTATGACTCCACTTGCTTCTTCAAGGCTGAAGCATCCATTAACTACAGGGCATCAGGATGATGCCCAGTAACGTTTTGGTGAGTTACTGCTTTCTGAGGTCTGTGATATTACACATTAGGTGCCCAAATTGAAGGAGGACTGGAATGAGATTAAAGCTGTTAAGCTTCAAAGACACAGGAAAGTCTATCCACAAATCTGGAGGAAGAGCAGAAGAAACTAAAAGGAATAGACTAGAAGTTATTTTCTATGAGTTTCTCGCTTGTAGAAGTACCTGTGGAAGATAAGGTTGTACAGGCTTCTTCTACTTGGCAGACAGGATTTTTCTCATAGTATGAGAAAAGCCAATACAAGACGTGTTTTTAAGTAAAGTAATTGATTAAGGTTAGCTTTTCTTTTACAGCTGATTAGACCAAAAACCACATCTGAAAGAGGTTTGACAGCACTTGGATCTCACTAGCGCATCGATTTGCTGCATGTTAAAGAGAATTTCAAGTTAACAGAATAGACAGGTTTGGAGCTCTGCAGACATGAACATCAAGGAGCCGGGATGCCAGAACAGCAGCTATGGGTGAGTAGTCCATGGGGATCACATCACTGTGCACACAGCATACCTGAGACCTGGGAAGCCACGAGAGCATTTATACTCCACTGAGCCAAAGCAGGCACAGCCCACAGCGCTTGTTTTGCTGCTTTTGTGCAGGAGAAGATATACCCGGCACTAATAGCTAGAGATTAGCATAGTTTCTCAGATTTCAAAATTCCAGTCTTATGGCTCCCAGATTTAGCTTCCAGAAGGAAAGTCACCCTGCAGCCATGAGCTATGCCAGGAGCTGTGGACTGTGATCACATTCCCAGTATTCAGGCATGAAGCAGTAATGTCTTCTTATTCAGTGATTACACCACCTTTTGTTGTTAAATCCTAACTTGTACTTAGACAGCACATTCTGGTCAGTCTCTGCCTAGCCTGAGCCCACCTGATAGCAGCATTAACCACACTGTAAGCCCCAAAGAGCTTGTGCTTGGAGAAGGGATGAGCCAGCAGCTGTCTCCTGCAGGCCCCCAGCCTCTGCAGAGAGCTTTGGTTGTGACAGTGATGCACTGAGGGCTTCCATCACCAGGCCAGCAGTGTCTCCAAGGCAAGCTAAGTGTCCAACCGTTCCTCTAACAAGCAATTTGAAATCTACCCTGCAAGGCACGGGGCAAAAACTGCTTAATTCTGCAAAGAGATGTGATCATTACAGCTCAGGCCTGAGAGGTGCCAATATTGAGGCTGATGCTGAGAACAGCCATAAGCTTCTGCACCACAGCAGTCAGTCTGGCTGCGGCTGAAGACATGAGAGGGAGAAGCAGGCAGTTTGAGTCCCAGTACAGGCTCTGCCTGGGATAATGTCAGCATTTGTGTTTAACCCCTTTCTGACCTCTGTGTAAAATGAAGGTGCCTGGAAGCAAAGCAGAAATAGTAATGAAACAGTTCATTGCTCAGTTCACAGTAAGCAAGGACATCAGAAACTTTCATTACAGAAACCAGCAGCTACAGTAAGATCAGTCTATTTGATGTTTGAATTAGAGGTTAAGGGCGGAGGAAAAGGAGAATCTCGTTGTTTGTGATAAAACTCATCCCTCTCTCTGGATACTGCTAAGCCATCCCTGGCAGGGATGGACTTTTATCCCTGGCTCAGACTTCTGAAGAACAAATCTTTTTGCATTTTGAATGCACCAGATGGTATGCCTTTACAAAACTGGCCTCCAGGGAAGATACCTCTAAAATCCCTTCCTGCAAGGACTTCACTCCCTCTCCCCCCCCACCAAATTACTCAGTTCAGGCTCTGCGTAATGCGGGACAGAAGCATATGCCTTTCCTTTGGCAATTGCATTGTGTTATGCTATTAAGAAATATGCCCAATCTGCCTTCTTTTCAGTTCAGTATATTGTACTTCTCCTAGATTGATGTATACCTCAGACCAAATAGTTCTGCATGGCCTAGACTGGGGTAATTGGATTACATTTATGTGAAACCAAAAGTGCTAGACGTTCTCAGGGGTGATTTTCTTTTTCAGACTGCCATTACAGTCCCAAGGAAACCAAGTACAAAAGCCTAAACTAATCTCACATTAAACGGATTTTTTTTTTTTATCAAGTTGCACAGGGCAGTTGCCTTTAATAGGAGTTGCACAGCTGAGAGGAAAAAAAAAAATCCCCAAACTCCTTAGCTCAGGGGAAGAACTTCAAAACATGAGAAATGAGGAAATCTGCATTAATGCCCACACATGTGCTCAAGCTCACCCTGCTGTGCCCATGGGTGCTGGTAGCTGGTAATTGATGCAGTGGCAAAAGCCAGGATAATCGACTACACTGTAGCAAATAAAACACATTTCCAAAGGAGTCAGAAATCATTATCCGGATGGTGCCAAAGTGTCCAAGGTAGAGCCTGAAGAAGGTCACTCAGCAGAGCCACAGAGGAGCTGGGATCAGAGCCTGAGTCTCAGACCCCACAGCCAAGGGGAAAATGATTTATGGCTGGAGGGTGCTGGGAAGATAAGCTGGCAAGTGAGTGGCAAACTTGCTGTTCTAACTTTGCTGTGACAGCGGAAGGGGAAAAAGTCCTCAACCTTGAACAAAATAAAGGAAGATACTTGTGACACATTTTGAGTGAAATGTTTTGAATGGCTACTGTGAAAGGCCCAAGGATGCATTGAAATGTGCCTGCCAGGAAACACAGGGCACAATCAAAACTGCCCGGTGAGAAAGTGTACCAATCACTCCTCATTCCCAAAGGAGAAATATTCTCACAGCGCTTGGATCTGCGCCCTGGCTCAGGACCAAGGTGATTTCTTTGAACTCTATGATTTCCAAACTGTAAATAAGCATTTTGTACTGTGGCATGATTTTGTTAGTATTCCCAAAGGGAAAAGATATTCTTGCTTGAAAATACAATTCAGAAAACCCCTTCAAGACTACTCTGAGGCAGAGGGGAGAGCATTCTTTCACAGACATGAGGGATATTAACTATTTTCCATTATCTTACTAATTGTCTCATAACATCCCAGCAGCATTTATTTTTCTTAGTGCAATGCAACTGAATTACATCTGAATGGGGAGTAATTAAACTAGTTAGTTCTTTTTATTTTGCCTCCCTTGCAGACACAGACCTAATTTGGGTTCATCTTGAATGCTATTGCCATAGTATGCACTGTACTTGAAGCTGAATGACAGAGGACATGGAGTACTAGTTCAACCTGCAGGGCAATTTGGAAAAAGAAACACAGAATAATCCCAGTAAAATGGAATCAGAAAGGATCCTCTGACTAGATTTGTACCTTTTTCGTCAGAGCATGAGACCTTCACCAGGGAAGGTATCTCAGAAATTAGCTAATTTCCAGCTTTTTGCCTGGGCTCATAACCCAGACCAGAAGCAATGACAGAGCCTGCAAAGGCAGGGAGTGACTGGGCGAGGTGAATGAACCCAGCAATTGATGCAGAGATCTCACAGAAATCTAACATGCAGCAGGCTTATAGCTGTGGGCAGCTCCAACTCAGTGCTGCCAACCCACACCATGTAGGTGGCTCCCTGTCTGTTTGTTTGTGCCCATACATCAGCTTTGGGTTCGAGCGGCCAGGTAAGTGTTGATTTGCAAACCAGGTCTTACAGATCTCTGCGGAGAAAGGTCACGCTGCTCAGCTCCTGACTCTGGGAGGGCCCCATGTGATGGGAACAGTTGTTTTCCTTTGTCTCATATCTCACACTTTCTGGGTGGCTCCCCAACAACCCACGGGACAAGTCAACACACAGTCACTGGGGTGCACTGGCTGAGCTGTTCCACTTGCACATCCTGAGTTTTCCTGCTGTGGCTGGGATGGGTCACCTCCCCAGGGCACCTGTAATGTGGCACTCCCAGCTCTCCCAACACAGCCCCAGACTTCTGCCTGGGAAGAGGAAACATCGTTCAAGCTGGATTTGTTTTTCCTTTTGGCACCACATAGTTTGTCTTTTAGTTGATGTCATTTTTATGTTCAGAAATGAAATTAGTCAGAGCTCGAGGATAACAGCAGTGATTTCTGAAACCACTGAAGGTGTTGGCCTCTGGATTTGTGCACGTGAGCAGCGACATTATTGTGTACTGGAGAGAGCTGGGAGGTGTCACCATGGATGTGATACAACCTGGAGAGCCCCAAAACCAGGCTATGCCCTCAGTTCTTCCTTTTCCCTTCCCCAGATAAGGGGTGGGAGGAACTGGGGACACCTAAACTGATTTTGCAGATGAGAAAATACGTTTTGGTTTTACCTTCTTGATATACTTAAGGCTTCATATTCCCAAATACGGATGTATTATATATATAATACAATATAAATAATATATTCTCTCTCTAAAGAGACCAAGAATTTTTATTTTAATCTTTGTGACAAAAAAAAATATTAAACAAGAAAATTGGTCCTATAAATATCTCCTGCTTGATAAGGAAAAAAACCCTGAGCGTCAACTCCAAAACAAATGAATGACCTTCCCACCCGCTCCCCATCCCCCATTCCTTTCTTTCCTGCTCCTTCCCTATAACTGCATGGTCACCCCACACTCAGCCCCATTTCAGCAGGGAATGGGGAAACATGGAAGGGAGGACAGGATGAGAACTAAAGCACTGAATAAAACTAACAAAAACACACAGAGATTTTTTTTTTTCCTTTTTATGTTTTAAAGACAGGCCTAGAGCTCAAACAAACCATAGCTTCACATGGGAATCAAGGAGGGTTGTTTTTCCATCAACTTGTTAAAATTCATTCCATAATAAGCTGCTAACATGGGCTGGACAAGTCATGTATAATTGGGAAGAAGGAAAAATCTAGCATAGTCATAGAAGTCATAGAAAGAAGCTTGTTGGACCGTGCACATCTTATTAAAAACCAGGATGTAGAAAGTAGCTAGCCCAGCAAATTACTTTTGGTTTAAATGTGTGTTTCTAAATTTGCTCCAAACTGAAAAACCCCTGATAATTTAAAACATTCTTCTTAAAACTGAGCAACCAAATAAACTCAGTCTCACACGGTAAGGATATATAACTTGGTAGTTATCATTAAGAATATTTTCTGTAAGAAATATGGCAATATGACAGTGGATGTATCATTGACAAATTTACCTATAGATCTGTATTATGACAAGCATAAAAATCTATCTACACTACAATACAGCTCTCCATAATAGGTTTTGATAGTTGAATATGTGGAAGCTGTCATGAATACAAATGGAGGGAAACCCACTTTCCAGCTATTCTGCAACACAAATCTTTTTGTGTGTCACTGAAATAATTTCTGCTGCTTTTGAAGAGAAAAGAAAAAGATACAGCGAAGGTACTTCTTCTTCCAGCTGCACCATATGAAGTTCTTGTCCAATTTTTGTCCAGCAAAAAAACAGAGAACCTGAAGGCATAGTCCCTGAGTGTAAGGGTTACAAATTTAGCAAAGTTATTGCTGGTAAACATGTTTATTTCAAAAGGTGTAAAGTATGAAACTTGTTAAATAAAATCATAGTGATGGTGCCATTGAGACAAAACAATTTAAGATAAGGGCTGGGGGAATGAAATTAAATCCTATTTACTTTTGATTTGGGGGGAAGGAGAGGAGGAGGGAAAGAGTTTACTACTACTAAGCACTGAGAAAATTGTTGTTTGCCTGTAACTGTGAAGAGGTGAAACTAGCTATTATTTTAGAACCTTTAGAACAGGTTAAATAATAAATAACCCTGGCTATATTGTAAGCAAAATATATGCGTACACTTTGGTGTGTGGTGCTGAAACATGGAAAAAGGGTTTTTTAACAGAACAATCTTCATGTGTTCTCCTAAAGAAACAGAGGCAGCTGGACAGTAGGATAAAAATTTGAAGTTGTAAAAGCCTCAGTTGAACTCAGAATCCTGACTTATGACAGGAATAAAATCTTTACTGTGCTGTGGATGGGCAATTTCCCATAGAGAAAATCTTCTCCTGTCCAGTGCTTTCTGTTAGTAATAGTTACCGTGTTTCAGATAATCTTCAATTGTAACAGTTAACAAGTCATATGGCCTTGTGAAGCTAGCACTTCTTCCTCTAACCAAGAATTAAGAAGTCCTCTTAGGCTTGGCTCCAGAACAAGGGAGCTGGCAATATTACCTTTTCTTCCATCAGACTCTGCACATACCTCTGGTCAATAGACTTGGTGCTGTTTCCAGATGACTGTCCTGCCTACTTGAGGAAGACCACAAGAGCCATAAAAAAACCCTATTATGGCTGGGGTGTAAGAGAGTCATAGATTTTATGCACATAATATATTCCTGCCTTATAGGGGTTTATAAGCTACAAGGAGGATTTTGTCTTTGAAGCATAAAGTGGTGGACACTTTGCAATCACTTTTGGTCTTAAGAGCATTCAAGGGGAAAACACCCTCTGTCAAATTGAGCTGGTTGTCAATTGGCTGATGAGAAGCTCAAAATGACCCAACAAAGTGCGCTCGAAGCACAGAAAGCCAAATGCACCCTGAGCTGCATCAAAAGAAATGTGACCAGCAGGTTGAGGGAGGTGATTCTGCCCCTCTGCTCTGCTTTTGTGAGACCCCACCTGGAGCACTGCACCCTCTGGGGCCCCAACAGGGCCCCAGCATGAGAAAGACAGGGACTGGTGGGAGTGATTCCAGAGGGGAGCCACAAAGAAAATCAAAGGATTTTGACTTTCTTTGTAACCTGGTCTAGTGGAAGGTGCCCCTGCCCACAGCAGGGAGTTGGAAAGGGATTGTCTTTAAGGTCCATTCCAACCTAAAACTTTGCATGATTCTATGAAATCTCAACCTATATAATCTTATTCTCCACAAACAGTCTACTAAATTAAAGGCTGGGAAGAGAAGGCTTCAAAGCAATTTCCTGTATTATCTGCAGGTACATACACATTGCAGTTCAGCCAGCTGAGGACAAAGAGATTGGAGGCAGGGCAAAAAGGAAGATCAGTCTCCAAAAACTGTTTAATTACTCATTTTTGGACACAACCCAAGTGCCAATAGTAAACTGTGTGCATTTATCCAATTTAAAGATCCTAAATGTTTGTTCATTGCTGATTGACTCAGAACCAGTATATTGGTGGAAGATGTAGAGAAAGAAGGGGAAAGACAGGGGAGGTTTCAGCTCCATTTCTTCACACTATCATGGGCTCAGAAAACCCACACTATTAGCACCAGATGATGGTCTTTTCAAAAGTCCAAGATGTTTGGTTGTGCAGAAGGCAGTAAAGTGGCACTCACATCCCTCATAGAAATAGCTATTCCTGTGGAGTGATGTGTGCCTGAATTAAACTGGACAGTTTCATTGCTCTCTTAATTTTTCCACATTCCAAATAACTTTTGCACATGAAACTGCATATTAGAAATTATCCTTGTGGATCCGTTCCAACTCAAGATATTCCATGATTCTATGATTCCATAAGCCTACACTTTATGTATCATGGGACATCTACTATCCTAAATGCATAAAGCCCAGTCATTTAATGCACCAGTGTGCCTGAATGTGCAGGACTGAGAACAAACAAAGCTGCAGGCTGTCCCTGTGTTACTCCAAGACACAATCAGACAAAACAGACTCACCCAGGAGAGCTGCAGTCAGTCCATTTGGAAATACAACTGCCCATCAATGACAAACCAGGGACACTGTAAAGCAAATAGCTGCACTATTGCTAAGGCTCAAGATGGAAAAAAACCCTTCCCAACATCTCCATGCTCAAACGGAAGAGAAAGAGACGAAGTGCTTAAGGAGGAAAAGTCCTTTATCTAAAAGAGATAAAAATGGAGACTGTTCAAATGCAGATCAGGGAGAGATGAGGTTTTCTAACACTGCCAAGGGAGAAATACAGACAGGCTGCATTTCAGAGCCTCAGCACAAGTTTTATTAAAGAGTTTTCTTCAGAGAAGCAAAGCCTTTGTCTAGTGTAATCTGCAAATACACAGAAGTTATTTTTCCTCTGAGCAGCTACAAGCTGGTGCAAATAATCCTCTTCATCTTCCAACACCAGCATCAGAGGTGGCTGACAATGAATGTCTACTAGCAACATTTCTTGCTACTCAAATCCATCTGACTTTGACAGCTTACTGCAGCTCATTGTCATCTACTAACCCATAATGAATATCTTAAAAAATGCAACACATGTTGGAGCTCCTGGTAATGATGAACTCTTCAAAGGTAAATAATCAGTTTTACAATTAAGATTCTTGTATGTGCATTTTCAGGAAATGCAAAACTGAATTATTTAAAGCATGCTACAAAGTTGTCACAGAGACTGTGGTTTTCAGAAGTAGCTGGGCCACTTCTGTAAATAAACATTTCTTATCTAGTTTCAAAATATTTAGTACATGCACTTAATTTGTAACAGCTCTGTTAATAAAAGCTGGAGATAACTCTGTATGTCAAATTTCCTTGCCACCACTCATTCTGGTTCTAAGATTGTGTATGTTTTAGCATAGAGATTATTTGTTCTTGTCTGTACAGTGTATATACAGCGAGCCCCTGGTCTCAGACTGTGCTCCAAAATACTACCATGTAATAGATAAATCACAAGATATGTCACTGAAGTACCTACATTTATATAAATCAGTACTGTTTTTGCTAAGGCAGGAGAGGCTGCCTGATGTCATTGTTTTCAGAAGCTGGTGATTCTAAATGAGCAGCATCCAGCTGGTTTGGATTTTTTTAACTTGTTATTATAGCATAATAGGTTGCTTGCAGGTTGAAATTTTATTCATGGATTGTCTGCACATCTGCAGAATGTAGGAGATTTATCTTAACTTGTCTTTTACAACTGGTCTGAGGATGAAATGCAACTTTGCCCTAAAGTTCACCAGCTGCAGAACTTTTTTTCTGTCCTATAACACTCCTTATATGAGGTTCAAGTGCTTTGGCAAGGGAACTTCCAGAGCAGATTCTTTTTTATTTTCCCACAGATTTTAAGTGCTGTATGTTCCTCCCCGGATACATGCACTGAACTTGCAAACACTAATGAGAACTGTGCCTGTGTTCCTGTGGGAAGGCAGACCTAATACTGAAACTCTCTGCTCCGCTGCAGTGCTCACATCAACGCTTTCATTTGTTTTGGCTAGAGGTGTCTATGATTTAGTCATTAATCCTGAAATAGAATTTTCATACTGGAGTGATAGTTAATGTAGAACAGTGTAATTACATTTAAAATAATATTGTGTTGAAGAATCTCATCGTTTCTTTTCCTTCACACACAATTTTACATGCCCTCACAGATGATTACAAAGCATGAGGAATTAAAGTGCTCCCAGCCCAAAGAAGACTGTGATTATATCTCAAATTATGTAAACTTGGAGAATAACTTTTAACCAGGTTAAAGGGATTTCTGTCCAACTGCCAGCTTATTAAAATTTAAGAAAGGGACAACAAGGAACAAAATCTCCACACCTGCACAGCTCCTGGCCACCTCTGACTGCAGTCAGAGTCCACTCACTTTTCTGCCTGTCATTCTCAGTCCTGAGGATGGGCGGTTGGAAAGAAAAGAAAATGCAATTTTAGGAAAGATGGACCTAGAGAGAGTAACTTAACCTGCTTGGCATTACTAACAACACAGCAGCCTCTACAAGCAAGTGGAGAATAAATTCTCATTAGCCTAGCATAACAGGAAAGGCCAACATGTACAAGTCACTTTATGATGATCTGATGGAAAATAACTCTCAGCCAAAGCACCCTGATCCACCTGGTGTCACAATAAAGCAAAATGGCTTCACCTGTTTTAAATTTTATATGAAAAACTGTTTTGTTCTGCTGAAGCTATCAATTTCTAATTTAATTATGCTGAATATTGAATTCTACTTGTGTAAAACACAAATTGTCAATACATTATTTCGCGCCTAAGGATTTTAGGTCCTTTCCTGTAGGACAATGCATCACACTTTATTGAATTTCTATAGCATTGCCCAATTTTTCTTCTTTGCCTGTATATCAGAATTATTTATTGTAAAATCCTTATTTTAAAGCTCAGATGATGACAAAGATATGTCCCCAATGTTATTTCAAGGATACACTTAAAAAAAACCCCAAGCCTTTAGTAATAAATATGTTGCATGTTCATGGGATAAGAAGAAGAATAATTACTCAACTGCTTTAAACAAATTGTGGTACCTAATGCTAATCAGCTCCAGTAACCTCAAAAAAGGGAAGTGAATGTACATTCATTTATATTCATTAACTAGGCAGGTTTTCTATTTTAGGAAAGCAGAGAGGTTATCATGAGATTTTTGTTTCTATTCCTCCCATTGAACATCAGTCCTTGGATTCAAAAGCATGATGTTTCACTTTAAACAGGTTTTTTTTCACGCTTCAGAATTTTCTCCTCAAAACCACACTGAGCAAAAATGATCACAACCATTGATACATTAAAATAGTAGTAAAATTAAATAAAGAAGATCAGAACCTTAGGGACACTTGGCTTTGTCAGTGCTGCTTCAAGGGATGAAGAATTTGAAAATGGTGATGTAAAGATGGCAATTATTCCTGACCTGAAATGACTTGAAAGTAGAGTTCAGTGGAGTTCAGTCAGCAAGATTTTTGTCACCCAAAGCCTGAAATGCTTCTAGCTCCTACTGAATTCGGTGCATTGATCTGCAGTGCACACCGACAAGCAGGGAATTTGCCTCACTCTCCAGGCTCACGGGCCTTTTGCTGAACGAGTCCTTTTCCAGCTCAGGGTGGGAGCTGGGGCCCCTTGAGCCGAGTCTGCTTATGGACTAATACAAACAAACCAAAACCCCACCCTGCTGCTCAGTGTGAGCAACGAGCCTTGAGATATGACAAGTGGATTGATGAGAAGGGCTACTCATAATTAGTCAGTACTCCTATATACGTATGTTTATATAAACATGTCTGTGGGTGTGTTTAGATATAGACAGTTTCAGCATTTCCTGATGTCAAAAAGACACAGTTTATGGTGTCACGCGAATACCCAGCAAAGCAGAGGCAGAGCATCTGTCTCTCACTTGGCTGCTTCCTTTGTGAACCACAGTGCTCTCATGAACCACAGTGCTGAAGTTTAAACCCAGTTGTGAAAGGCAGCTGACACCCAAATGATGTAGGAACCCAAATGCCCAGGCAAGCTCAGTGCTTGCTACTCAACGTGCATCCCCACACCAGGACGTTTAGAGGTCAAATACCACACTGTGTATAAAATTGAGGGAGGGCTTACTAATCAGTTACAATTAGAGAATAAAATCTTCATTTAATACAAGATGAAAACCCAGGACATCTTGACTTTTCTTGAACTGTTCAATGCAGCCAACCTTGTACTACTTTCTTCTGCAGGCCAGGCTAGTGGGCAAGAGTGGCAGATAACACACCTCAAATTCACTTTCAGAGTGAGGAAAAAGCCTTCCCAGTGACTGGTTTGTGTTCTAAGGCAAAGAAAACCAGAAAACTAAGCAACCCAGACATCCAAGAAAAGTATATATTTTCCTTCTTTCTTTGTGGTTTTTAATTCGTGGGTTTGGTTGGTTTATTTGTTTTGGTTTAATTTGTGGGAGGGTTTGTTGTTGTTTTAAAGCAGTTCTTCTTTGGAATGTAGCAGAGCACCCTGCTTTTGATGAAGCACAGTGGCCAAGGGGTCAATCTATCAGCTTCAACTAATATAAGACAATTCAAGTGAAAAGTGATATATTTGAAAGACAGAAAATAAAATGCAGAGCTTTATTACCAAGAAGTTGAACCAGAAAATAGCATACAAAGATATGCAGACCATTCAGTAGAAAGGAGAGAAGAAAATTCACCTAAGCACTGCCATGGACAGGAGTCCCAGCCGTGGGCTCAGACTACATAATGTGAAGGACTGTTCCCCAAGACTATTTGGACCAACATCAGATACCTTTAATTCTCCACTGATGCCTATTAAATTGAATTAATGCAGTGGAGCTCTCTCATGCCCCAGGAGGTACTTGGCACCAGTGTCAGTTCTCAAGAGCAGAGTGTTTCTGTCTGATTTCCATTTCCAACCAGAAACATCAGTGCTTCACAGAAGGCTTGTGAGAGCCCATTGTGGCTCCTTGACACTGTCCATGCAGTGTGGGGCAGCTGCCTTCCTCCTGACATCTTAACAAATTGGGGAGCAATTCTTCACCTTGATTGTAAAAGACTAAAACCAAAACAACCATAATCAATTATAGCGTTTGGGGCCCAGGAGGAAATTTTAAAACGAGCTCTCAAGGTCAGGCTTTCAGGAGAAATAGATCCTTGCTGACAAGAAGCAGAGCATCCCCTGAGCTGACCGCTACATCTGCAGGACAGCTACACCACGTACATTTTCAGTGTGCTGGAGCAGCAAACAGGAACACATGCAGCTGCTTTGCAGCACACAGAAGGGTTAACCTTACATTTCATGGCAGAAGTTAACCCAAATAGGGTCTATGATATCCAGTCTGAAGGGAAAAGAAATCAATTCTTCTTCCCGTGGGTAGGATTTCACCACTTGATTAGAGAAAGAAATGAATCTTTGAAGTATACTTACAGGAAAGGTATTTGCCATTTGCATGAGAGATGGGGATGGCTGCATCCCAAGTTAATGAAATCAAGTCTTCTGTGCCTATTTGAGGATTTCATCTATTTGAATTATGCAAATATCAAATATAGCTTCATTGTATAAAATTTCAAAATGAGAATGCCACCCATATATCCAGGGAGGCCAAAATAACATCCCCACTTCCCAAACTTAACATTGTTTCATTGAAGGCCAACAAGAGGTTATGATTTGGTCCTATAGCATTGTGTTTGAGCTGCGACAGTCAATTTAGAGGACATTCCTGCCTGTCAGCAAATAAACATTTAGTCATTTTAAATTTCACCTCCATTTGATAAGGTTAAAGCAATTCCCTCTTGGAGATAGGGACTCAGAGGCAGGCTTTTGAATGCTATCATGGGGCACAGGGACACTGACAGCCACGTGGGCTGTGGAGGAGGCATCAGGGCAGGCTGGCAGAGGGGATCTGCAGCAGCAAGAGGAATAGCAGCACAGGTGACACCTTACTCTTGATTCAGAGACCAAACGGTGCAGGAAATGGATCCTTCACTGACAGGCAGGTATCCAGACGTGCACCCAGCTGTGTAGTCCCATGCCAGCTTTGTCAAAGCTTACTTTTGGCAAAAGCTGTTTGCCCAGAGAGCATTCAGCTTGGGAAGGCTTTCTGGACCTTTCTTGCAAGTTCAGCACCCTCCCAAAGGAGGATACAGAGTCACACAGGCCACACCAAGGAGCAATCTTCCAACCCAGGGGAAGCCTTGCCTTTATGGCCGATGTGCCTCCGCTCTGGCACAGGCAACCACAGCATGGACTTGCAGAAATGATCATGTTCTGTATCCCAGACACTGAACTAGTTTGGTCCAGCTTTCTGCTTGGAAGGCTGTCCATGAACATGTCCTTCTCATGATTAGAAATTTTCTCATTTCTGCCTGTACTCATTCCTGGCCCCTATAGACCTATTAGTTCTTGTGCCAATGCCATCATTTAGATCAATGCAGAGAATATGGCAATATTTTGTAATATCAAGCATTTGCACTGTAGGACAATGTTTCGTAAATTGTCAATATGTTCTTTATAATAGAAAAGAATGCATTTAAATGTTGGCTTGGACTAGAAGACAAATAGAAAGGGGACATTTGAATTTCAAGTCTGTATCAAAAAGCTTTTTAGAATTCAGTAGATGCATATATGAGCAGGAGTGGGAAAATGGAAGGGAATCGAGCCAATGGAAAGTTTCAATCTCCAGACATTAACTTTCAACAATGAACTCCCAAGGCTGCCTCCAAGTGCACTAGGTAGGGGAAGTCTTCTAAGAAAGGGCACAGGAGAATCACTGCAAGTGAGGTCTCTGCTCACAAACCTCCACAGGCACAGAGACTGCTCCAGCCGAGGGGTGACGGCCCTTCGTGCCCCCCAGACCAGCAGACAGCAGTTTCAGAGGAACTCTCTCATTTTGCTCTTCTGTTGCTGGTTTGTTTTGGGTTTTTTTTATAGCAAATCCATACTCGGCATAGATTTAAAGCTCTGTAAATTCAGAGTTAATCAAAGGTACTACAACTTTCAGACTCACATCTCTAAGCCGAAGAGGAAGATTTGTGCATGCTGGAGGGAATGCCCTTGCCCTACAACTGCAGGCAATTGCAAATTCATTGACATAAGGCCTTACCTGAACAGGCTGGGCTCCCTGGGCAGTGTCTGAACATGCACAGCAAGACTGCCAGGCTTAATTCATTGCCCAATGAGATCAGATTGATAGTACCTGGCTGTTACTGAATCCATTTTGCAAATCCATTTTTCAAACCAGGGTACAAACCAGATCTTCCTCTTTCCTTGGCACTCACTGCCCCAGTGTACTTACTGAGATAACCCAAAGGCAGCTGTATTCTTCATTTTGCTGTATTAAACAATACAACACGGTTTTAGCTTTTTTTGAAAGGTTTGTTTCCCCATTCTCCAGCCTTCTTAGCAGCTTTTCCCTCCAACCTCAGCATGGGTAGTCAGACATGGCATTTTTCAGAAGTTTAAGTTTAAAACCAGATATATTTTAAATGATTAAAATTCAGTACCTAAGTTACCCTCCAAGAGTCGTTGTCCACGATTTTCAAAGGTATATGTAGTATGTCTGCAAATACCAACACATGCTTTTACACATTTTATCAGATGTCATCATTACTAGGACTAGAGTTTTTTGCTTTCAAGACAAAAAGATCCCTTAAAAACCATCTTTAGAACACGTGACACAACCCATTTCGTTCATTTCAGACCCGCATTTCTTATAACAGATCAGAAAGGTCTGTTGAATAGACTTGTGACAGAAAGTCAGAAGGCTTTTAGCAATTTTGCTGTCTGAAGGGCAAGGGCAAGCACCGGCATGCTTGCTTTTCACTTTTGTTTGTCCTTCACCATACAATGTTAGTTCTTATCTAATGGTTAAAAACCTTTCATGTCAAAGTCGTGTCCACAAGAAAGATTTTGAATCTCTGTGTACCTTGTTGCTGACGTACTGCAAACTTTAGTTACTTTAGAAGTTTAATTCTGTTTGTTGGTTCACTTTTAGCAGTTTCAAGAACTTCTATAGATATCCTTAAGCATTACTAAGGGATTCAGCTGGTGAGGACCTACATATCTTGTTCCTGGCAGGACTGTTCTCCAAGTTTACATACAGTCTTGTTAGGAACCTATTTTTACTTTTCTCCTCCACAACAATGAGCTCCACGATTTAAATTATGCTTTATGGAAAAGGACTAGAATAATTGCAGTTATTGCAGTTTAATATAAGGTGTATGTATATACTGAATTCCAGGGATTTTGTTTTGAAGGCGCAATCAAGACAGTCTCCTAATATTTCTTCAAATCAAAATCACCTTCAGCAGCACCATGCTAGTCATACCACTAAAGAAAAGACTGAGCATGAGGTGGTCCCTCTTTTAGCTGTGTAAGGTAATCATTACATTCAACAAAAAGCAAGCTGGCAATATTATTTGGGGGAGCAAATCAAGGTGGATTTGCAGAAATGCTGTATGAACAAGGAAAAAAAAATATTTACACTACTCTCTGAAAGGGACTGAGCTCTTTTTCAGGGTTCAGCTAGAGTTTGGAAAAGTGCAGCTTCTTGAATATCTGTGCAGATGCTACCTAATCAAACATGGGAAAAGAAAGCCATTTATACTGAGGACAAGGATGGATAGCGAAATAATGCTGTCTTCTCTAATGTGTATCTGGGTTTTTTTATACTCATAGTTGAAGTTTAGTTTCCTGGTGTTTGTCAAGCATTTCTTGAGTGATCACAGAACTCTGCACATTTCCGTCACAAGCATACACTTTCTGACAGAGAGATCCCCAACTCTGACTTTGTAATGTGCACTTTCAACTTAAATTCCTCATTCTAAAAATTCATGAAAACAAAAATAATGGTGCTTTAAAGAGGGAATTAAATGCAACAACTAGAGGCTTAAAAAATGGCTTAAGGGGAAATAAGGAAAAGTTAGCTCATAATGTGCCAGACCTCTTTCTCAGTTTCACCTTTCCTTGTAAGTCACTATTTATATGATTAAAAGGTTCTTGGCAGACTCATTTAATACATAATATTTTGACCTTGATATTACTCATCCATGCATAACAGAGATCAGAAGGATAACTGCTTTCTCACCTAGGCAGCATAAACATGCTTATGATGCCCTCAAAAAACGCTAAAAAACTGCTACAGCACACTGTGCCAAATGTAAGTTGAAATCTTAACTATTTATCTTCAGTGGTTTAGGAACTCACAACAATGAAAGGGAAGAAAATAATCTTTGACACGTTGGTTGGAAGTTGGTTGGTTGTCAGTTCCTTACACAGCTGTTGCCCTTAGGAAACCCAGAAGTTGTCAGGATAATCATAGAATTATAGAATGATTTGAGTCAGAAGGGACCATAATACTCATCATGGTCCAACACTTTCCACTAAACCAGGTTATTCCATCCTGGCCTTGGACACTTTCAGGGATGGGACAGCCACAGCTTCTCTGGGCAACCTGTTCCAAGGCCTTACCACCCTCACAGTGAATAATTTCTTCCTAATACCCAATCTAAACCTACCCCCTTTCAGTCTGAAGCCATTCCCCCTTGTCCTGTCACTCCAGCACTTCAAGCACTTCAGGCCACTCCAAAACCTTCTCTTTTCCAGGCTGATCAATCCCAATTCTCTCAACCTTTCCTCTTGGCAGAGGTGCTCCATCCCTCTAATCCCTTGGTGGCCTCCTCTGGACTGTCTCCAACAGGTTGATGTCCTTCCTGTGCTGGGACCCCAGAGCAGGATGCAGCACTGCAGGTGGGTCTCACCACAGCAGAGCAGAGGGGCAGAGTTCCCTCCTTGCCCTGCTGCCCACAGTGCTTTGGATGCAGCCCAGGGTACAATTGGCTTTCTGGGCTGCAAGGGCACACTGTTGGCTTATGTCCAGCCTCTCATCCACCAGCACTCCCAAGTCCTTCTCCCCAGGGCTGTTCTCAATATGCTCAGCCCCCAGCCTAGACTGATACTGGGGGTTGCCCAGACCCAGGTGCAGCACCTTGCACTTGGCCTTATTAAACCTTGTGAGGTTCCCATGGGCCCATTTCTCAAGCTTGCCCACATCCCTCTGGATGGCATCCAGTCCTTCAGGAGCATCAACCACTCCACTCAGCCTGGTGTCATCTGCAAATGTGCTGAGGGGGCACCCAACCCCTTTGTCTGTGTCATTAATGAAGATACTAAATAACAAAACTGAAAGCTTCACATTACTAACAAATGCTCAGATATTAAAGTTCTTTTCCATTAAAATTCACAGGCTTGCAATCATTGTTTAAAGATAATGGTCCCAACATCAGATAGGAAAACAAAAGATTTAATTATAGGAAATTTAGTATAATTTGAATATGAAACAATAGAGGATGAGATAATGCATTTAATTTTCACAGGTGAAGATTCCAATAAATCATCTGTGAACTTGCCATAAATGACTCCTATCTACTGAAACTGGGGAGTTGCAAGAGCAATCTATGTTTGAGATGGTGTCTGCCTCAGAAGAGATAGCAAGAAAACAGAGAGAAATTGGAAAATTAATGCTTAAGACAACAGTCTCTTGAACAAAGAACAAGGGCAGTAGACCAAAATTGATGGAACAGGTTTCCCTAATGCAGGGTTGCTGTATTCTGTCTGAGGACTATCTCCCTCAATCAATTTCCTACCTGTAGCAACATCTGTGTTTCCCCACTTGGATGGAAATAAATCTTCCTGCTTCCTTATCCACTCTGAAGAAAGAGACAACTTCCAAGGCTTCTACTTGTAAGAAAGCATGTCCTAGAGAGGATTTGCCACGGTACAGGGTGTATTTTTCAGCAGCTGAGATGACACAGCCAGACCTCAGCTCCCCAAAGGCTGCAGTCCCCTGCTTGTTTCTTGGCTCACAGTGCCAAGTGAAGGAGGGTGCCTGCACATCCCTCCTTCCTTCTCTTAGCACATACCTAGGAGTGCCAGAAGAACCAAGGGCCACTAGGTTTATTATCTACAGCTTATAAGAGAGAAAGAGATTAATAATATTAAGTTTAAGGCCAAAACGGGTAATGGTCTTTAATGAGGCTTGAAGACTTCGGGCAGAGGCAGAAGGGCAGAAGTACTTAAGAAATCTCAGCTGTGCACTTAGTCTCTGGACAGCACAGATGGTAAAGGATAAAGAAGTGGAAAGCTCCTTGTGCTGCATGTGCCACAGGATGAGCTAAGAGAGGGCAGCAGCACACCATCACAAAGAGCTCACTCCAGACCAGGTGAAATGCCAGTTTTCCTGTAGGCATCAGGCAGAAGTCAAAAGCATGGCCACGACTTTAACAAATCACCAGTAAAGCACTCGTCCTCATGGGCTTCTCTCACAGACAGTATTCCTGTGTCCACAGAGACAGTATCTGCCAAGATATATGGAGAATTACATGGATTACACTAGTGGTGAATTTAGTCCTCTGACTACAGTATTTGCAGGGTTAGGTTGTTTTTAAAGCTGAAGACTTTTCATGTTGCAGCAATTTTAAGTACTCTAATGCAAAGTGTAATCATGCATTGATTTTTCCATTAAAACGACAAAAGTCTTAAATACCTTGGGGGTGCTGGCCTCAATTAGTCCCTATTCTTCCATTCTATTTCTCTTGGTAGTGTTTTGCCATCCCTCGGCACAGGAGGGACGAAAGACTGCTTAAGCCGAAAGCACAGTCTTCTATTACAGGAGTCCAGTTAAAAGCAGAGCAGGTAAATTGCTTTCTGTACAATAGGGAGGGAAATTATGCTGGATTGTCATTACGTTCCTTTTTAAATTACAGTGTGGGAAACCTGAACATACAGATGTCTGGATTTTGGAAGTTTGCTTTGAGTCTTACTGTGGCTATGTTGGTTTGGGGTTTTTTAAACCATAGGAAGTCCCCCAGATCTTCAGAGGAGGTTGTTTGTAACAGTTGCCCTGAGAAGCCATCATCCCTCCATGCAGTCTTTCCATTGTCACCTGCTGAATAGCTGAGCTTCAGTTTTGTGCTACCAGCATTCAGTAGCATTGATCAGTTGTGCAGCTGACACCAGGTTAGTACTTTTGCAGAGAAGAGGAAAAAGCAAATTTAACTGAATACCAGCAGGTAAATCTTTTGCTTTTATCTCTTTTCCAGAAAGCAGCACCTAAAAGAAAAACACTTACTAGTTACAGAGGGTGGATGCCTCATACAGCTCAGTGGCCAGACCTTGATCTGCTGGTTTAAGTGTTTCATGTTTCCTGCTCAGTCCCTGCTACCCATTTTAGTGCATTGAGTCTCCTACCTACTTGTCTTGTGTAATTCAAAGCCCTGCTCAGGGAAAGACATGGATGGAAACACAATATAAAACACCGAGATTAAAATCATATCCAGCCTATAGTGTATTTATCTTCAGGCACATCTCCAAAAAAGTCCCTGAAGAAAGGCAGATGAATGGAATGATTAAAGAAATGAACCAAAGGGAGTCAATGAAGCTGAGTTTAAAGAACATGGGTGGAGCTGTGTTCTGGAATGTAATCGATTAGGTTGTTCTTTCCATTTTCATTCTATCCCTATCCTTTACTTTTTTCAGCCAAATTCTAGCCTATGAAGAGGCATCTAATTTTCCTGTAGCAGAAGTCCTACCATTGTCAAGTTACACTGTGCCTGAGTCATATCGAGATGACAACCATGTATTTTTCACAACTGCTTGAAGTAATTTGCCTCCTGAAAACCCATTTGCCAAGTGCCTTATAAAATACACTTCCTTAGTGATCTTTGGAAAGGCTATTTCTACACACAATACTGTTACTCTGAGCAAAACATTCATCTGCCAGCACTAGTATATAGGAAGAAAATGGTGCCTCAAGTTCTAAGATATCTTTTTAATTGCTAAAGGTTTTATCTAGATTTAGCTTATGGTTAGGTACAGCTGCTCATGGTGTTTACAGTGGCCTTGGTATTGTTATAGAACAGTCTGGTATCGTTTTAACAATGGCCACCAAATAGTGGCAGGAGAATGGCCAGGAAGCCCAGCAGGCAGGGCACTATCACAAGATTCAGCAGATGCCTTTGTGACTCTCTATTTGTGGCCTTGGTCAGAGCACTGACTTCTTCCTTTCCAGCCCTTACGTTTTGCTCACTTTTTTGTTTGTTTATGTAGAGACAAGGACTCTTTCCTTCTGTGGCACTAACCAGTCTCAGTAAAGCCTTTAGCTACTACTACTGCCCTGTAGAGCAGAGCAGACCTGAAGCTAACTGTACCACACCACATCACATGAAACCACCAGCGCTACCACCTTGACACTTAGTGTATTTGACATGCTTAAGTCTTTGAACCAAGAAAAAATAAGATAAAACCAAACAAAAACAAAAACCACAAACAAACACCACACTGCCTTTCTCAGATGGAAACACTGATTATGATAAGCAATTCCCTTGCCTGCTTATTTAAGAACCTGCAGGATATTTGCTGTCCAGGCATGTAGGCAAAATTTATCCTGCATCAAATGGTCCCAAAGCAGAACAGCTGTATTTCTGTAGTGATGGGAAAAGAGAGCAGTGGGAATTATTTGCCTCACTTGGCTTCACTCACAGGAGAGCTGATGATGCCGGGCTGGTACCAGCAGGGTCTCCAGTTAGGTAGGTCCAGCATCAGCTCTGGCTCCTGCCAACTGCTGTAGCAGAGCTATAATGCACCTTCATCAACATTTTCATAGCAGCCAGGTTACTGTGATAGTTCTCTTTTCAGGATGGGAGAGCTCGGGATGGATGGATGTTTCATCATGGTCAGGAGACAGAAAAGTCCTGCCCAAATGCCAACCCCATGCAGCAGGACCCCTCTGCTGGGGAACAAAGAGCAAATTGGAAGTGTCTAGAAAGAGGGAGGATGTAGCAACACTGAAGCATTCCTACTTCAGTGCCTTTACTGTGGTAAGCTCGAGGCTGCTTTATGCAAAATGGTGAAGGCTTTTAGCAGAAGCACAAAGTGAGGCCTCAGCTCAGGTGATGGAGCAGCAATAGGTCCCCAGTGGCACCTTGTGACCATTTAAGTGATCACTTCCCTACGCTTCATGGCCAGAGGAGAAAGATAAGATCAAATAGCCACAAAGACAAAATGAAAAACAGTCAGGGTGGGTCAGGCATTAGGAGGTTTTAAATACTATTAAAAGCTTGCATTTTGTCAAAGAGCCATCAGCCAAGGGTTTTCATAAGCACCTTCCTCCTCCACCACAGCAGTGGTGTCACCCCACCTGGAGCCCACCCTGCAAGCATCAGTACTACCTATGGTAAGTGGTATTTCACTTTCCACATTTCCAATTAATTTTCATGAATATTCTCAAGTACCACACAATAACATGACACTAAAAAAGCATTAGTTTCCTCCTGTGCCATACTCTACTTAGCTTTTTCCCATCGTCAGGAGATTTATGAATTTAATCTCCATTTTATAGAACTTATCACTTTTAACAACTAGAGGAAAATGCTAAATTGTTTTTATTGCTGCTAGATGTTCAAAGACATGATGCTATATACTGTCATTTACATTTCACATTAAAAGTGAAATATGTTGGGAATGTGCAAGTATTTGTTTTAATTTGACCCATCTGTTAAATGAAAAACAAAGAGGACTTCTAAATCACAATATTTAAATTCAGCTATTTGTAAACAATTTATATGTTCATTTCTTCTGGGTTAAAACTACCCTAAAGCATCACTATTATGAAATCTCCAAATTAAATTGCTTTGCATTGTTCTCAGGAAGGCAGGCCAAAGTTTCTTCCTCCCCAGTTTATTAATTTATTCCCAAAGCCAAGTAAATTAGCAAGACTCATATTAAAGTCTTGCCACTGAAATAATTTTGGGGAATTCATGGAAGTATCTACTGCCTCCAGAGAGCTGAGAGTACAGAGGAAGTGTCAGACACTGGTGGCAAATTCCCTCATGATAAAGGACAAACCAGTTGTTTTCATTTAGCTTTCCGGCACTTCTGCAAGCAGCACACCTGCCTATTCCAGGCTAGACCTTCTCCAAGCAAGAATAATAATCAAGAAGGGGAAGAAAAGTCATGGCAATTTATCTTTCCCCCTTTAACCTAGCCAGGATTTAGATCTTAGGCTGGGCTTTAGTGTAGCTGTGGTAATGGTAATTTACAAGCAGACAGAGATCCACAGACATTTATGGAACCCACAAGCAGCACTTCAAGAACAGATCTCTTTTTCTGCTTTGTGCAACAGGTGTATTTATCTGCACTGTGCCCCAAAAATCAGTACTGTCAGTGGACTGAGGATACTGAGAGCCCTTGGAATCACCCACATAAGAGGGCCTCTCACCCCAGACTAACAGGCACCTCGTGAGAGGAGTTGATTTCTTCATTAGTTGTATGCTCTGAGCATGAGGAAGGGCTCTGTAGTGTCATATCTCCCATCTGAAGCCCTTGTCATTCTCTCTGCTGGTAGAATGTGCAGCTCCACCCTGTCCCACACCCAAGCTGTCTGCCCTGTCTGAACGACAGGCTTTCACCGTGTTCCCAGCTCTCACAGAGCTGCAGCAGGAAAGGAGCTGGCTACCCCCAGGATACAGACCATGCCAAAAGGAGGACTAGAGGAAGAAGCAGAGAATGCTTAGAACAAATTTTAAAAAGAGGGGCAAAAAATAGAAAAGCGAATCTACCTACAGTTGTTGAAGTGGACAAACCCACAAGTTTCAGTTCCCTCTCCTCAGTATCAATCAGAGCACCAAAAAGCAACACAGAAATACTGGGTCTACTGCACATTCATACTGTAGATGGTTCATTTATTATATCCAGTATCATATTAAGCAACCCAACAAAACAGGAACTAGTAGTAATGCAGCCAGGGCATGATTAAGGGTGCCTGTAAGAACATCAACAAGCGTGGAGGCTACATGGATCACAGCCTGGAAAGATTCCAGGTTGGTGAAATGACAGCTTGATTAGTTTTTGTCTGACAAATGTGGCAAGAGAGATCAGAATCAAACATAATTTCAAGGTTACAGGCCTTCAAATAAAACCAGAGAAAAAAATTCAAAGAGGGCAACCACAATTTGTGAGACCAAATCAACTCTCCAGCCCAGCTTCCTTAATGCTTAGGTGTAACACAGCCACAGCTGCTGAGGCTAAGAACTCTCCAAGGAGCATCCTGAATTAACAGGGAAATGCCTTCAGAGAGGGACAAGCTTCAGATCTTGCAAGACAGTCTTTCCTCCCATCAGGAGACTTACTAAATATACTTGTATTTGTAATTTAATGGGAAAACATGCAAGTAGAGCTACTTTATATCCAGGCAACCGTTGCCTATTGCTACCCCAAAGGTCAAGCCGCAGCAGCCTGTCACCCATATTGCTGCATGTAGGATAATCAGACAACAGAAACAGCAGACAATAAACAGATTTTTCCTTCTTCTTCCCTCCCACCTGTTCTAATGACAAAAAGAGTGTGTCAAAAACACACAGAGACATCAGGTTTCTTAAAATGTATCACTGCAACCAAAACTATCGCTTACCCCTCATTTTGTACCAGTCTCCAACTATGCATCCCTCATTTGGGGGAACTTGGAGTGATAAATTGGAGGCTTCTGGACTTCCTTCCCCTGTGGAAAGGGAGCAGGGGAAGGAGGGGAGGCAGAGTAGGACAGGGTTCTTACCCAGGAAAAGTATGATCTGTCTCCTGGAGCTCTTGCCGTCTGAGCTCTCACTTTTTCTTAGGTAATTCTTCTGGTTCTTCTGGTGCTTCTGTCCCCCCTTCACTGTCACAGTCCCTTCCTTGTTGATCGTCAGGGCTTTCATCATGCTGTGGCACATGAAGGTGACAGATCCCAGCACTATGATGTACACAACAAAGGCACTGAAGATGCTGGCTTTAAAGAGAGACCACTTGGAGGAGAGGTTGGTACAGATGGTCATGTTGTGCTTCAGCTCAGGAAGGTAGTGCCTGGCCTTATGTCTGGCACAGGCAATCGTACTTTGGTAGCCCTCAGTGATTTCCAGGGGATATTCTGTGCCCATGGCAAAGAGCAGGGGCAGAGCCACTATGACAGATGTCCCCCAGACAAAGGTGATGAGCAGCTTCACCGTGCGGGGTCCAGAGAGAGACTTGAACTTGAAGGGGTGGCAGATAGCTATGTACCTCTCGAAGCTGAGGGTGGCAACATGCAGCACGGTGGCATAACTACAGGCTTCAAAGAGGAAACAGTAGAGTTTGCAGGCAATGTTGCCATTGGGGGTAGAAAAGGGGCTCCAGATGGCACTGAAGAATTCCATGGGCATGCCCAGCAGGATGACCAGCAGGTCAGAACAGGCCAGGCTCACCATGTGGTCAGTGACCTCCTTCTGCAGGTAGCCTTTCTTCTGCAGGATCCTGGTGGCCTTGATGGTGATGCTGTTGCCCAAGATGCCCGCAACAAAGATGCAGATGTAGACTAAGGCCAAAGTGATCTTGACCCACAAAGCCACCTCAAACTCCGGGACGTGGCTGTGGTCAATGAAATGAGAACAGTTTGAAGTGGATGTCTGTCCTTCCATGAGCAGCCCTTGTAGGGGAAGAGGGAGGATGTGCCCTCCTGCCTTCCCTGATGTTCAAATTCACAGCAAACAGATCCTTCCTGGCTTTGCCCCTCTTAGGGAGACGCACATGTCCGAGCAGTCAGGTACAAGAATGCGTGTCACCTAGCCACACCCGAGGGGTTTGTTAGCAACCCTCTGAGTCAGTCAGTCGAACAGGAAAGTCTTTCAGCTCTTACCTACCTTATATGGCAAACGCTTCTTGCCCTTTTTGGATTTTCCTCCTCCTTTCTCTATAGGAGAAGCCGCTGTTTTCCAGCCCTTTGTGGTGTGAACTGCTCCGCTTTTAATGCTTGCCTCTTCCTCTGCAAGCAAAGCAGCTTTTGGTCCCAGCCCCGGGGGGAGGAAGTCGGAGTTTCTGTGTGATTACAGATACTCTGTTAACCATTAACTTAAATCTTGGCTATCCCTGGTTCCCTTGTCACTGGCAGAACAGCAGGTTTAGAGGGGGGAAAAAAAGAGAAAGAAAGGTGAGCCACCCATATCTGAAATTCACTTCCTGTAGCAGGAGGTCCTTCTGAGGGACAAAAAAAGGTGTTTCCCCTAAAATTACTGGTTTGGTGGGGTCAGGCTGAATGTGTGAATGGGTGCTGAAGAGAAAGTGTCTCCTCACAAGTTTAACATTAACTGGGCTTCCGACTTCACTGCTACGTGTTCTAATGGCAAACTTCAGTACTTTTCATTGGCATCTGCAGCAGATTACAGACCCTGTGCAGCCACAGACTGATTTACATCAACAGGACGTTCTGGTTTTCAGTTGCCGCTGCTGAACTGGTAGCTTCTTAAAGTAAGTGATTGATCAACAAAGAGCTTTCTCAGAAGTTATGAAGTAAGCTGAACTCTAGATTTAGACACATCAATTGTTTCCCTTCAAATTTCCATCTTCTCATGTTAGATAAGAGAAATAATGAAGTCAGTAATCCCGGTTGTGCTCATGCTTTCAAATAATCTGGAGTAGCAGGGGATAAAAATGTACTTCCCCCTCCTGTGTCTCACCCCAGGGGGAACGAATTTAATGCACTCTTTAGTTTTAGTTTCAAACCATAGCACTGAAGGCTCCCAAGGTAACCCCGGGAAACATTTAATTAGAGGGTGTGTATATGGATTAGGAAACCTTTAAATTACAATGCAAAACCGCCGCACAGCTTTTGCAGCTATAATAGAGAGGCCCAGTACTGTGATCCGCTCCAGCACCAAGGCTGAGAACAGTGGGTTCACAAAGTGATTTTTATTAACCAGACAAGCTCATGTGACACTTGCAGCTCATGATAAAAGAGAAACATTAGAAAGTTGTGGTTAAGCAGTCTCCTCACATTCAGTGGTTATCACTGTACCTCAGCAGCCTAAGTATATAATGAACAAAAGATGCCCAAAACAGGATAATCAGCACCTGTTTCTATGCATTATTTATGCATTTCTGTTTCAGAAAAATTACCTCAAACCTTGCACAACTTCAAGCTGTGTAGTCCCAGTCATCTTTCCTTATGTTTGATAATTCACATTTGTTCTGCTCAGACAAGCTTTCTATTATTACCCCATTTCTTTCACTTAATTTTACTTTATAAAAGTGTGAACAAAGATTACATATGCATGACTGAATTGTGGAAATGAAGCTAATTAAAATTTGCTGCTTACCATCAAAAGGGAAAAGGGAGGGAGAGCAAAAGAGAAAGAAGGCCCAATAGGATTAGATCTCCCCTTTTTTTCCACACCAATTATAAACTGCAGAACACAATTTTGTGTTTTCAATATTATCTTTAGAACATACACAGTTTATTAAGTTTCTAATAAAGAGCTGGTGCCACAAAGGGGATAGGAAGGAAAGTGACAATTCTTGGATGCTCATAGACCTGAGAGCATTAAATATAAAAAAATTTTACATAGGTTACTGGACTGGATAAAGCAGGAATGACTATTCTGGAGACAGGTATAAAATCCCTATCATGGATGATTATGAAAAATACATCTTCTTAGAGGAAGAAATTTCTCCACAACTAAATGTGCTCTTTGTGGCATGGATGTTGAGGGCTCACAGTCTTTACCCTGGTAGAGATGATAGCAGTTTATAAACTTATGATTTGTGTAATGGTCTCATTTTAGGGATTTCCTTAAATTTTCCTTGATATCTTGTAACAGTGGATACCATGAGTTAATTTCTGTGTTGTTGCCCTTCCCCTAGCAGTTTTGAAAGTGAACGTGGCCTGTGTAGTTGTACCTGGGAGACAGTTGTATCAGGGAGTCCCTCCTGACTCGGTTTGTTGCAATTGCACACCACAACTTCAGCTGACAGCACCAAAGAGGAGGCAAGAGCATTAAGGATAGAAATCACTGTACTTCTTTCTAAAGTCAGCACACGTGGATGCTGCACACTGCCAATCACTTGGCAGCATCCTCGGTAAGGAAAAAGAGACTCCTGAAGATGCAGATCACAGGGGCACAGGGTGCAGCTGGCTCTTCGAGCCAATTGCTCATCCAGTTGTGTCCTCCCAAACGCCTGCAGGGATGCAGTTGTTGGGAAGAGATGACAAGTGGTGGGAGCCAGAGAGGCACTGAGATGGAGCAGAGATTGTTGTCGCTGTAGTATATAAGGTGATTTTTCACTTTCGGAGATAATAAAGCTGCTGTGATCGCCCGCCCTGCTTTGTTATCCAACAGAGTGTACAAGGTTTCCTGAAGGGCTATTTACTTTCTTGCCTGGTCCTTGGATAGCGCCCTGGTGAAAGGCCGTTTGGGGCAGAAGAAAGCAGAGCTTTATCATCCATCCTTTAGGCCACTGCACGAAGCTCCCCTTCCATGCCTTGTGTAGCACATTATCTTCCATCCTCAGGGCCCGGCTGGGCTGAGGGCAGGAGGGGCTGCAAGGCACTCAGTCGTTGCCCAGCTGCTGCCTCATTAAAAACCAGGTCCCCCAAACTCCTGATGAGGCTGATCTCCCCAAAACTGGCACTTAGCACAAGTTGTAGGTGGAATGAATCTTGGAAAAACAAACTCATTTGACAGATGCTGTTGCATTTAGGTAAATGGATTGTCGATTAACCTTTCCCGGCGTGCAGGGGGATGGTTCTGCTCCCGCCTTACAAATGCCCTTTCCTCCCCAGCTGTGCAGTGCTGGCACGGGGGTTGGCTCGGGGTGCCCAATCTGCAGAATCACTCTGTGGTTATTTCTCAATTACCATACAGCGGGATGCCAGGGTGCTCCGATAGGCAAACAGGCATTGCCACACTTGCCTTATCTCTGCAGAGTTATTTCTCGATGGCTGTGTTGTGAATATGCAAATCCACCTTAATTGGCTACGCTAATCACACAGTTCTGACTGGTTTCTGTTCTCAGACTGTTCAAGCTACTTGACAGGAACAAAGAAAATATCTCGATTTCTTGCTTCCCTTAGCTTCAAAACTCCAAAACCTAAATGAAAAAGGAGAGCTATCTCAAAAGCAAAGAAAATGAAGCTGTAAAAAGGATTAACTTTTTTTTTAGATAAAAACACATTGACTTTTTTTTTCTTGCCAGTCTTTACCGTTCTCCATCTCAACAAACCTCTTGTCCCTAGAATAGCTGTGATACCTTTGTCTTGCCAGTATTTGTTTAGACAAAGCGAATCCTGGGCTTGTTCAATTCTCTTTGAAACACAAGGTAAACAAAATGAGATTGCTGTTCTGCAGAGGCAGCTCCCCTGATCTGCACAGGCAGAGGGGAAAGTGCTGTGGGAATAAAAGGAAGAAACAACACAGACAAAAGTGAAGTGTCCGAATGACTTTAAATGTTTTAAGAAATCAATTTGCCTGAGACAGCTCACATTGGCTTTTAAAATTATTTTTCATTAAAAATTTAAATAATTAAAGACTGCACTCAGATAACTTAAGCTTTCTTTCTGTTTTCTGGTATCTATCAAGCCTCTTCTTTAGTAATAAAATCCCTTCCTATTCTTCTGATGACTTATTCTTGAATTACGTTTTTCTTCTTTGGACGATAATAATGGTAGTTAATAATATAAATAAGTACAAGTCATTTGTGAAATTTATTTCTTCTTAATTTTCCTAAGAGTTTGATTATGGGCAAAAGAGTCTAACAACCATCGTGCTGTTAATGGCTTGGCTCCTTTTCTTCTGGCAACACGAGGTTATGCATTCTTGGCATTGGGTCTGCTGTGTAACCTGAACATCCAGAATGAATTCTAATGGAATTAGAGCACCTCTTACAAAGGTGGCATATGGAAAGCTGCCACCTTTTATTCAGCAATGTGCAGTGTTACCTGCTATAATGCATCCTCTTGGAATATCATATTGTGCATGTTTGCTTATTTGGAGGCTAGAGAAGGGATTTCAAATGCACTTCCAGGATACACAGTGAAAAAGATCTCTGCTTCAAATCATTCTGTCTAGATAAATAGATCAAAGCACTTCACTACTTCCAGTGTATTTTACAAATTGGCAAGCAACATGAGAAGAAACTGGGGACAGTGAGACTAAATGGTTTATCCAAGATGTTGAAAATCTGCGCGACACCTGAGCCTCCTCACCAATGCACTGGATTCCTGCTAACTTCCTACACAACCTGCAGCATACAGACTGCAGAGCAATAAATGCATTTACACAGCTCTTCACCAGTTGCTCTGGTGTTTTTAACTGATGTTAACTCATAATAATTAAAACTCATTTACAGAACCAAGACACATAATTATCGTCCACAGTCATATCTGGAATTGTTGAACAGTACACCACCTGCTGTCTGATCACCCTGGTAAATTAAAAACATTAAAGCTGCTCAAAACCTTCACTCAATTACAGTGCTCTCTGAAGTAAACCAGGAGGCCTGTGGGTTGCTGTGAGTAGGTGGGAGTGCACTTTGCCTGGCAAGGAAGTGAAAAGGTTAATTTTCTTCTCTTGAAGTAAGTAAAGAGATGCACTTCTCTGTCCCTTGACACTGCAGTAGGTGTTAGGAGGCCGAGAAAGGGCCACTGACTATGGCCAGAAGTGGAGAGAAGCTGACTAGACACGCTGGGAAACGCAAGTAAAGTATTTCCTCCTGAAACCAGATGGTCCTTTTTGCATCCTTTAGGGAATGAGGCACCAGAGGAAAATAGTTTATTTATATCCCAGACCTGACAAAGGAGCTGTAACTTAAAACCAAAATGAACACGTACACTAAGCCCAGGTCTCAATAATCACAAATTGACTGTATTGAACACATATCCTGAAATATCCACCTGACTGCCCTTTGTCCAAAACACAACATTTGGTTCAAGAAGTTACCCCTGTGAGCCTTGGGGCACAATCCCCAGCACACTGAATGGAATATCATTTTTCTCTATGTAACTTCTAAGCTGCCACCTTGTCCAAATACATGTTAATAACTGCAAAATACAATTCAAAGCTCCTGTTTAAGAGCATACTCAGTTCCTTATGCCCTATTTTAAAGCTATCTAGTAAAGCTCTTCTATACAACATGCTTTTTAACAGAGGCTGCTTTGGTCCTGTTATGAAAACTTGAAAAAATTCCTTAGAAAAAAACTTTAGATTTCTTTCTCTGAATGTAGCTAATTGCCTCAAGTGATGAGAGAGAAAGAACTTCTGTAAAAATGCACCTCATAACCTGAATTCTCCGTAATTTTTGTTAAAAATCTGCAAGGGTGAAAATTTGTGGAAATAGCTGTCACATGGAGGTACCATGTGACATGCTTACACTCTTTTTTGTTTTTTTTTTGCTAATGAACCAACTGGGAATCTCCTAAAAAAGTGTTGATTGTTCAATCCTGGTCTCCTGAGAATCTATGAAATATTAAGATTTACTATTAGAAGGAAAAGCAAAAATTGTCTCCTTGCTTCCTTCTTGTGCTTGCCATCTCATCACCGTCAGGACTTGAATTCATGTGCCCAGCTGAGCTATTAGAAAACCATTTTGACTCTCTTCAAAACTCAGCTGATGGGGTTTAGCCTGAAGCAAGATAATGACAGCTTTTTGACCTGCTTCTAAGGAGTCCTAGCAGCACGTCACCACAGCAGGGGACTTCTGTCACCCTGTTCTTTCTCATCTACAATACACACATGATGCCAAGACTCAAAATATCTGACTTTTCACTCTAAGAAACTTCTATTTTACCATTGTATAGCTCATTCCTTTACAGAAACTTCAACAAATTCAATTTTAAATAGTTTGTAATAAAAAAGGCAGAGTGCTTCACCTGTTGCTGCAATCTGGGCTACAACAGGTAGCAACACCTACCTCTGGTAGAGCAGGACAATTAACATTACTCAGTTATTTATTGCATAGAGGATGCCACATCTGGGTTTCTAAGTAAAACATGTAAATTCAGAGATGAAATCTGGCCAGAATGCAGGGCTCCAGTTCTTGCTCTCAGGGAAAATTTCAGAGGTTTTGGCTTCAGGATTTGCCACCACCACAGGCTCTGTGAAGCACTGAACCTTGAGTCACTTTGCAGCTGAACCACCAAGCTCCAGTCACTGACCTGAGCTGTTCTCATTCCTGCTGTCCTCTTGCTGGTGCATATCACCAGGGCTTCCTGGGGCAGGTGCTCTGTGCTGCTCCTCCACACAGGCACACAGCACCCAAGGACATCTGAGAAAGCTTTGGAGGACAATCTGGACTGGAATGGTTTAGGCTGCATCTTTGCTCCAGGTGTGCTGCCAACCAGCTTGAGCTACCAGCAGCAACACAGGGTCTGAGCAAAGCCCCATGCACACCAGAAAAAGCAATGACATGTGGGCAACTGGGGAAGCCCAAAGAGCCTTGAATCAGCCTGAGGACAGGGGAGATGGTGTGGAGATTCAGAGCAGCCCTGGAAGGAAACCCTGGCTGGGATGTGACAAGCAGTAAAGCTTCTCATAAGGCTCAGTGCCTTGAGTCAGGGCCCCATGGGCACAGTGAGAAGCTCAGCTCTGTGTGTCCCCTGCCCTCCTGTTACCCTGGGCAGGGCATTCCCTCTGTGGCAGTGTCTGACTCCCCCACCAGCTCGGGATTGACTCATGGGAGGATTGTTTTTTCTTCACTGCATTGTAGCTGTCATTGAAATGCAGAGGCAAATATTAACAGTGTAATGGGACTATTTGACAATTTAGTACTATATTGATAAATGTAAGTCAAGCAAGGAAAATATAAAACAAACAAATGTGAAAGTAAGCTGATCTAAATTTAGAGCACACTCTTTAATGTTTGTATTGCTTGCCATGCTTATTTCTGATGGCCCTGCACAGTATGTGTGTGTTGGGGGAGGGTTTCCTCATTTGTTCCGGGAATGCACTTGTGCTTATTTTATCTGTGCAACTTCCTTTATTTCTGTAATTCTTCTATTAAACAGTGACATAGGACATGGCTGGTCACTGACCTGCAGATCCAAATCCTGAAACTGACCAGGGAAATAAATAGAAAATGGGTCCCAAAATGTTTTGGGTTTTTTTCAAGTGCTTTCACCTGTATTTGTGTGGTACCATATTCTGTCCAAGTGGTTGTTTAAGTACAATAGGACTACCTATCAGTACATACAGTGATCAATAAATAGTTACACCTTCATGTAGTAGGTAAGTAGAGCTCTTCTGTTTTGGAAAAATACAGCAACTCCTTTGTCTGTAGAGAACAAACTTCTTCTATATAATTTTTGAAGCATGAATTATATAAAGTTCAGGAGAAAATATTTTAGTTATCCCTTTTTAATCTTTTCTCTCTGAATCTCTAATCCTCTCCCCCTCATTCCCACCCCTCTTGACAATAGTTTCTATCTTTGTTCCATGGCATACTATTCCTACTAAGAAAACACATGCTTTAAACAGCTGGAAATGCCAACCTGCTGCCACAAGGCCTGCTCTGACATCTGACACTGTCACCCCAGGAGTGCCTGCTGGCAGCGAAGATCTTCCTCAGCGGAACCAAGACCTGGTTGATGCCATCCTAAAGAAGATGTGTAAAATATTCCTGCCACTCCAGGAGTACCTTTTTCTCTCTGCTGACTAAAAGGGCTTCTAGCACAAATACAGTGTGGAGACAGCACATAAAGGGATGTGAGACAAATTCAATCCTTTTATATAGATCAGCTGATATATTCCACATGTTTTGTGAATGCTACTTTGATTGCCCACTGTTGGGTGACTTTTCCTTGTTACTGTAGCTTTCAGTATTAACTTCTCTTTGACTTAACAGACACAAGGAAGAATCACTGCATGCAGAAACCAGCAAGCAATACAGACTGCTCAAGAGTCATTAGTTTTACAGGACATCCACTCAGATGAATAAAAACCTTGGGTCTAGGCCAAAGGCAATAACTCTTCCAAGATGGACTTCGACTGGTTTGCTCCTAAATAAACATTTGATAAGGAATACAAACTATCTGGAGACACTGTCCTAGAAAGATAGTCTTTCCAGACACTACCTAGAAAGAAGGAACTGGAATTTATAAAAATAGGAAGCCTTAACTCAGACTTGTGTACTACCTACAGGAAGCAAAGGCTCTCTAGGAAAAGAAGAAACCTGGAACTGCAAAACATTAATCAAAATCCTAAAAGGATAAGTCCAGAAGATCTAGAAAATGTTTAATGTGTGCTTGCAAGTTTTAGAGTTGGTCTTGGATTTTTTCTACTTGAGGGCTAAGTATAACAATCCATTTGCAAATTCTGTGTGAGACTTGTACATGACACTCCAGGTGGATGACTGACTTCAGGACTCTGCAGCTGCACTGCAGCTCTGGAGGCTGTGCAGGACTTAGAAGAGACCCTCCTCCAATTTTCAGCACCCACCTCCAAAATAAATTCTTGGTAGAGGATCTGTACCCAAGAATATGCTTAGATAGTCAAAGAGCACTTTTTCATATAGTAGACTTAAAGTGGGTAGGATAATGCAGTTTCATGAGCATCCTCCTTTCCTAGGTGAGGTTCATGTACATACAGTTTGGTAAAGGAAAGGCAATAAGAAGTGAGCAAATCAAGAGACAAACTTGAGTCTCAGTGGGTGCCAGAGGGTAACTGTGCTCTTCCATTTTGACCAGGCTCAGCAGACTTGCAGTTAGACACTCCTGCATGCTGAAGTTTCTCTCTCTCCTCTTTTGGTCCTGAAATGGCAGAGTCTCATACTACCAACAGTGAGGTCAAGCCTGACTGCAGGAGTTGCAGGAAGCCCCAGACTGGAGACTGCTGCTCTGGAAGTTATGTAGTGCTGCCCTAAAAATAAATGTCAGTATTAAATGTAAGTACTTTACGTCTTTATCACCACTGTGTGGTGAAGCCAGAGAGAAGGAGTTGAGGAAGCACTAAACATGGTTAAAACAGCCATTTCCTATTGTTAACTGAAAATACAAGCTATTTTATTTGCTCACTTTGCTGTTATTGACAGAGATGATTTGCCTCCCACACTGAAACATTTTGGAATACAGTATCATGCCTGCACCCTTTCTGTGACTGTGTAAAGCACCATTGTTTCATTCCCACTTTGATTGCAGCATCGCTCACCGAGACTGCAGTTTCCAAGGCATTGCATCTCTTACTTCTAAGCTGTGAGAAATGACAGATCCAGCTTCTCAAACTGAGGGGAGGCACATCCTTCCCAGGGAACTTGGGATATGTCCCTGAGCAATGGTCCTCTCCACAATCCCTACCAGAAATGTGGGAAGCATCTCCCATGCGCAAAGAGATTGCTCTCTCTCCCTGAGCAGGTGGCCATGAGGCCCTTCCCCCTTTCTCCCGCACAAGATGGCAATGTTTATCTCTATAGAGAGGTTGTCAAAAATCCAGATGGATAATTTCTGAATATTCTAACCTTCCAAAATATTTTCAAGTATTCTAACCTCTGGGAAACAAATTAATATGGATTTCTACAAATATACAGGCTCTAACAAGTCATTGCTCTTTTTTCCAGGCATAGGCTTTTTGAGACCATTTACATCTCTACTATGTTACAAATTGCTTAATAATTGTTTTTGACAGGTTAAACTGCTAGTGAGTATAAAAGAAAATAATCCCAAGGTAGTGAGCTGAGCAGTTCAGTGATTCTCTAACACATTATGCTACTGGAGAGCACAAAAGATGGGAATCACATAGACCAAGGCTAGATATAACACAGGTTAAAGCCAAAAATTATTCCCTAACCTTATAGCACCCGTAGGAAACCACAACTCTTCTGCAGAATTTTAGATTTGCAACATTAATAAAATAACTACATTAAAATGCCATCATTTGTGTTACTAGTCTATGGAAACACTTTAATTCCTTTTTATCTCCTATGAGATCCTTCCCATAAGGATTTCTCTAAATTGTACCTCCTGTCCTTCAGTGTTGTGGATTAATAATGCTTCACTAATGAGGATTAAATAGCTCAAGAATTCTGTGATGTGTGCAAACAGCAACACTGTAAGGCAAGATTTGCATTCAGAACCAAGAACTTTATTCAATTTTCAAAAACCTGGAATTGTGCTGCAGAACTTTCCTAGGCAAAATTTAACTGCCTTCAATGAAAGCTTTGCTTTTTCTTTCATGGGTTCTTTACATTGAATATCAGAAGTGAACAGCCTCTTGAGATCCCATGACAATCACCCAGTCCCCCTGCACTATGTACATTAGCTTCTGTTTGGCTAAGATATCTGTACCCTTCTTAACCTGGAGACCTCAAGAGATGAAGGCATCATCATTACTTTTAAATTTTCCTTAAAAATGTGAGTACAGTTTCTTATTTCTACTTGTTTGATTTCTGCCTCCAGACACTAAGCCTTGTTGTGACTCCAAAGTTAAGTTAAACAGCCCTTGAAAAAGTACTTTTAGTCTATTCCAGCCACATATGGATTGTCACCTATGTGTGATCTTCCTGATTATTTCTTCCTTATGAAGAGGTGCTACTTCTGGCCCTCTAGTAATATTTGTTTTCTACATGGAATCCAGCTTTTTACATCTTTCAAGTCAGAGTTTCCCATCAAAAATCATTAATACCTTTGGTGTCACCAGGATTGGTACACCTGAGAGATACCTTCTCAGTCCTATCAGCTGTTACTTAACTAGTGCTTCTTTCATCCTCATCCTCCTGCTTTCTGCTACAGCATCACACTGGCAAGTTGAATTGAATTTCAATTAATCTCCTAAACCATCTTTAAAGCTGACATTTTCCAGGGAATTTTCACTTCAGCAGAAATGTCTGTTGCATTTCATGTGTGGGCTCAGATTATCAAATAACCTACAGAGCAAACTGGGATACCCTGCCCTGCTGCTGCCCCACTGCCCCAGGCTTCAATCCGTGTATTTGCACCTGGATCATTGATGGAAACCTTCAGTAGTTTCAGATATTGTTTGAAATACATCCAAGTTATCCCGATTCCCAGAGGGGATGCCCGGCTCCAGCCCTTGGTTGGCCCTAGCTGAGCAGTCTATCTGCCACATTTTGTTTAATGTTCCCCGAGCCAACCTCCCTAGAGCACTTTAAGAGTTCTGCAATAATTGCCAGTGATATCTCATTTTTGAGATCTGTTAGCTCATTTGTAATGCGTGTTTCACTGAAGCTGTACAAGGCAGAATTTTTCATTGGAATATAAGGAAAATATTATCAAAGTCTACACAACCATAATTATCAACACATTCATAATCTCATTTGAAATCAGGTTTGCTGCGTCAGCTATATTTTTGAGAAAAACTGTGCTGATTAGCATTTATTATATTTCTGCCCCTTGAAGCTCTACCATTTATGTCCCTTATTAACTTTTCCATCATTTTGCCCAGGACTGACGTACAGCTAAGAGTATAGTTTCTTAGTCATGTCAGGTTCTTTAAGACTTTGGAAAATGTTATTACATTAGTTATTTTACCCCACATTTCATGATTTTGAAACAGTGTCACAAGGTCAGAGGTGCCCTTTTAAATATCTTCTTTTCAGTTTTGTAGAGTACAAGACATCCGAGTCTGCTGATTTAAACTTCTGTGATATCAATCAAGAAACTTCATTGAACGCTTCTGAACCACTAGAGACAATTTTACCGTCTTCACCTGAAAACAGCCTAACAGTTGAGTAGGATCTGAAGGATTGGGCTGTGATTTGACTGGAATATTCCATTGCATCACACGGCTGTATTTCATTTCTGAGCTCTTCATCTCTCTATCTGCGTAGTAAAGAGCTGGATACTACAATCCTACTGCAATCAACTGTGATAGTTCTTCAACAGGTTTGGGTCCAACCCCAACTGAATTATGAATGAAAAAAACCTGTTGAAATGAACTTTCCAGTTCCCCCACATCTCCTTACTATTCCTGAACTAACAGTAGGAAGTGAGTATCTGGAAAAGATGAATCACTTCCATTTGCAATTTTAGCATTCTGATGTATTAGCTGTGATGTAGGCTTTTGGGTAGTTTGGGAGGTGTGAATCTGGGAGTTTTTTACTGGGTGCAAACAGAGGAATGCAGGCTGCAAATGCCAAATTTCTACTTTATGTTACCAAACTACTCCTAGTTTGACATGTATAAATAAATATATACTGAGGTACAAGTGCACCTGTTACTCAAGAACCAGATAACTGTGTGGAAGGATTCTCCTCTGTGCTCTGCTGTTTTCTTTGAGGCTGCTTATAAGGACAAGTTGTTTGCTTTTGCAGCAATAAAGGATTAAGATTTTTGGGTTCTGCTGAATAAGCCTGTGGTCTTTATGCTGCAATCTCAGAGCACTTCATCAGGACAGACTTAGCCAAACACATAATAAATGTGCTATCAGTTTTACCTTATCAGAATAGCTAACACAAGCACACTGCTAGGAAAACTCTGGCTGGTTTTAGTGCAACACAGGCTGTGTTTTCAGCACCAGTTTTGATCCTGAAGTACTCTGGAATGCCCAAAAGGATGGCATGTAAGTATCTCTTATTTATGATAAAGAAGTGTCAGCGTAAATTCTGAAGAAAAAATTGCAAAGCTGAATTTCATGTGCAGCAGTAGATTTCCAAACAATATACTTTGTACTATGGTCATGTTTCAATGCTGAGCTGTATAATTTATCCCACAGATGTCATTGCACACTCTCAGATTACCGTGAACTTCAGACATTGATATAAACATTTTATTAAGTTGTTCTAATGTGTTGCTGCCATGAAGAAGCTCTGGAAATAGAATTGATTTGGCTTGAATGTTTGAGTCAGGTATTTCACAATGACCTCAGAAGTATCTCCAAAGTAAAAATAGCATGAAAAAGAAAACTTTCAAAATGCAGCCTTGAAAGGGAAATGAAGGATGTGGTTGTGTGGAGAACTTAAAGCTACACAAGGATGAACTGGAATTCATTGCCACACTGGAACAAACAGCGAGTGTGACACAAGGTACTGGCCTCAAGGCAGCTCTCTGAAAACAGGGCTGCACTGGATCTCCTGCCCTGTTGCTAAACATCACAGAGAGGCAAGAGCCTGAGACAGGCAAACTGCCCCTTGGACTTGCTGCAGCAGGATACAGACCAAAAGCTGCTGTTGTGCAAGATTCCCCACAAAGCCTGCTGGGGCAGGACGAGGGCTGAAGCAATCCCACTGCACTAGCTTCTTGCTGTTGAGGCTGACTCCACACTGCACAGCTTCCTTTAACTGCTGTGAAAGTCAGTTCCAACTTTGGCAGCACCAACAACTTTTGAGATCTACCCTGTTCCCCAGGCTGCAGTCTGGGCTCTCCTGCCCAGCAGTCAGGACTGGGATTACAGCTAAAATCACTGCATCCTCTCACTGATGCCAGTTAGGACAGGACAGTAACAAGCACATGTTTAACTGTGATATTGGATTAGATGGTTAGAATAAGGTAGCTACTCCTTAAAAGGTAACTGAGCCATAGCCTTTTAGATGGCTGAAAAACTGGCAGGCAAGTGACTAAGCTCTTTCTTCCAGTTCCATGAGTGATCCTGGGTGTTCTACAGCACTCAGCTTCTTCTGAGATTAAGGCAGAAGAAGGAGGAAAGAAGAGCTGGCCCTGTCCTCCAGAGACATTTGGCTTGTTATGTTAATGCTGACAATTTTAATTACCCTTATCTTTTATATCCCTCTCTCCCATACTGCAGAAACTGTAGCGAGCTCAGTGCAGAAGCAGAAGCAGACTGGGAGCAGTTTTTCTGCTTTTCCTGGAGGAGATGAAGAATATTATTTACCTATTGAACAGCAATATGACCTTAAGTAAGAATATGCAGATTCAATTGAATAGCTGGCTAGGAAAATACACACTGTCTGTGCTTGAAATTGGACCCATAGAGTCACTGAAGAGTTTAGCAAATGTCTTATTTCACATCTGCGTGGGGGTATATGAGTGGTCAGCTCTGTAGGCATCTGCTAATACTACCGCTCATTTCAGACAGTTCTTGCCATTGCAGCTCTTTTTGTACCTCTATGAAGTATTATTTAAAAGTCAAAGACTTCTGGTTACCTGGCAACCTATAAATGAAGTCTTTGGAAAAGGAACCTGAAAGGAGGGACCTATTGAATATCAGTCCTATCTTTCTACAATGTAAATGAAGCTATCTCACAAAAGATGTCAAATAGAAATGGGTCTTTCCACTCTGGGACTAGTTTCTAGTTAGAAGTATTAGCAAAATACAAAAATATAAATAAGTTTGTATGAATAAATAAAGACAGTAAACCTTGTCCCTATCCCTCACCTTTTCATTATTGTGCCCTGGCAGGTGCAACTTGACCTGAGGTGCAAAAAAGCTTCAGCTCTCTTAGGAAGGCTGCAGGTGTTTAACATAATTAATTTAACCATAAGAACAGCTAGAGGAGTGTGCCTGAGCAACTGGTGCAGCCAGAGCATTGCAATTTTCTCCATTTCAGCCTTCAACCCTGCGTGGAAAGACTGCCCTCACCCATCCCATCACGATCTCAGTGCTGACGTCTGTCCACTTAACAACACATTGAGAGAACTTTTTTTTTTTAAAATTCCTCTTGTAATTCTGAAGCACAACCTGTCTATAGATTTGAGCTACAGAACATTACAAGTGTTAGAGAAAGCAGGGTGAAAACTGAAGAGTGAAATGCCTAACAGAGCTCAAAGGCTGCTCCTTCCCCTTGCCATTCCTTGCTACACGTAGGAGGAAGCTCAGGCTGTTCTCTGCAGATGCAGCAGCTGCAGCAGCACACTCACAGGCAGCTGAACACCACTAACACACAGATGTCTGATTTGGTATTAATATAATTTCAGATGTACATTAGAGGGGCAGATGTATAATTTGGGACTACATCCAAATTGTCTTCTAAGGCGGTAAGATAATCAGGAAGGATTTCTTCCTTTTTATTGTTGCTCATTCTTGTTTCTGTCCCTTAAAAACTAAAGCAAGGAAAAAGAAGAAAAGAAAAAAATAACAATCTTTAAAAAAACAAAAACCAGAACAAAACTAAACAACAACAACAACAAAAAAAACAACAGACTGAATCATCACAGTTGATGCAGTTCTATGGCACATTATCAAAGACTTGATTATGTCTGGAAGTGCAATGACTTTTGAAGTAAACAAAGACTTAAACCTGCCATGTTGTAAAATGACCTTATTTAACTGAGGATCAGACCCCACGTAACAGCTAGTGCCTATAAAGAAGAGAAAGGTCTTAAAACGTGTTTAAATGTTTCCTTTCACAGTTCCCACCAACAGTTACCCCTCACCCTCCTGCAGAGGTGTCTGTTCGTTGCACTCTGGGCTGAGAGCACTGTAGGAAGGCAGGACACAGTGTTTGTACAGTTACTTCCCATTGACATAAATAGTGAAACAGAAATGATAAAAGCTCACCTTCCTGGTAAAATTCAGAGTAGGGTGGGATGCCAATGATCCTGCACTGTTCCCAAAAGCACACACTCTTATGAAAAGAGCTGTAAAGCTCTTAGAGGAGTTTTCACATTTCTTTTTGAATTATATAGATCCCAACATGTAAGTATAGCTAAACAGGCTGGAAGAGGGAAAAAACCCCAGCCTGGCTTAACCCCACCTATAACAAAATTCTTGAGACTGTCCTGGAATAATACAGAATAATTATGAAAGAAAAGAAAAAAAAAAAAA